>NOKP01000040.1:92564-261137 GCA_002682825.1 Neonectria sp. B-13 | reverse complement strand
GGGGGGGGCGTGTGAGTCTTGATCTGAGTTAGCGTAGTTTCCTCCAGTGCGTCTCCTAGGCACGTTAATACTCAGGCACTAGTTACTTCTGTTACTTACCTTGCAATCTGGGTTGAGCTCACATCAGGCAAGGCGGACTTGGCATTGTGAAGAGTTGCATGTTGTCACGATCTTTCATGAATGGCATCAACCAGGAAACTAGTGACAGGTATACAATAAGACTTCCAAGCATTTTTAAACTTTCTGGCGTAGATATAATCCAGTCCAATCCCATGGTAGACCCAAGCTTTCCATCACCTCTTTGTGATAGTCACAGTGTAGTAACTCGTCGGACTTTTGAATGTTCTGACAACACAGCTGGCAATAGATTGACTCAATGCACTCCCCCACAGGCGTCAGGGTAAGTGGGAACTTCTTCCACGCCTTTTGGATTTCATCGAACCATGTTGCACTCAAGAGCATCTGTGCGCGCTGATATGGCTCACTGGTGCCCTGCCAGTCTTCCGCCGGCTCTTGGTTGTTGTGTTTAGGGGAAGTAAAGCCACGATTGCATGGTTTGTGATACAGTCTATGTTGACATTCGGCTGACTCTTGGACATCTCTAACGTGTTTTGAGGCAGTAGATCCCTGATCAAAATCAGAAGCAGGCATCTGGTTGGTGTCGTCAGCCATCTCGTCGTCGGTTGAGGCAGAGGATGGAATAAAGTCGGGATCAGTCATCTCATCATCGACTGAGGCAGAGGATAGATCGGAATCATTGTCGTCAGTTTTGTCAGAGGACCCGTCTGAGTTATTGCCAGAAAAAGAACGTAGCATTGGTAAATCAGGAACAGTGGAGGCAGAGCGCTTCCAGCAGTGAAGTTTGAGATAGGTGTTCATATTATCTCTCCTTATAAAATTCTTTCCACATGGACAAGGAAAGGACTCCCTCTGCTCATGGTAGGTCTTCCTCTGCTTATGGCGCATGAGGTGTTTGTTTTTTTTGAAAATCTTCTCGCAATCAGGGCAGTAGGGCCTGCCTGTATCATTCGAAATCTCTTCAGGCTGTACTGCTTCATAGCCTTTCTTCCCCCAATGAAAATTTAGTAAAGTAGATGTATCAAAAACACAACCACATTGACAGGGAACTTTCGCGGATGCTTAAAATCTATTATTGGGGGACTCAGACTGGTTGTTGATAGGTTCAAAGGAACTTATCTTGTTTGAAAAAAGATTGTAGGTAATGCTATTGACGATGAAGATTAGGCGGCTGCTACTGAACTTGCCTGGAGCTTGAGGGAAAATGGAGGATTGGCATTGAAAGTTTGTGAGAGGACTGAAGTCTAACACTTAAGAATTTGATAGAGAGGTGGTCTATAGGGGTTGGTATTAGAACCTAGCTTGTGTAAGGGTTGTAAATGTCCTGTATCAATTTAGTGCAGATTTCTCTATAGGCACTAGCTGTGTTGGTGGTTAATGGGGGGCAACTGGGGAAGGGACTGGGGAGGGAGGGGCCTACTGCTTATGCCTTTGGTTCAACCAGCTAGCTACCTGCTTACTCTATTTTCTAATAGGGCGTTCTTGTTTCTTCCTACCTTGTATGTATATTAACTGGGATAAGGCGAGGATAGGGTTTTGTATAATGGTTGGATGCTTATCTCAGTCAAGTAAACCTATTACAAATACTGGCTATCCCCTGTAAGTACCTTAGTCTTCTTTGTTCTATCCTATGTAGCCCTTATCCTAATAATATAAAAACCTACTTTATGGACTTAGTATTATAATAAGTTTCTTCCTTGAGAAGTAGTATAAGAATGCCTAAAGCCTGCTTAAATGAAGTTTTATTTTATACTATTTAATCCTTATTACCTATTATTACTTATATATATTTACCTCTAAACCCCTTTAGACTGATATAGTATTGATATTTTTTGATTAGTGTTTACTTAGTTAGATAGACCTCTTTTAGCTGAGTTCTAACTTCTAAAGATATCTTTAGTTAGCTTAACTAATGTATTTATAATAGCTAGTATAGCTACTTCCTTTAGGTTGAACTAGTTCTTAATTATAGCTTTCTATAGCCTATCTACTCTATTAACTATGATTTTCTAATATTTTAATAAATCCCTATAAATGATTCTATCTATATTAGCTTTATTCATTTTCTTTTTTACCTCTTTTGTATAATATTATTTGATTAACCTTAACTTAAATTGTATTATATCTTTTAATTTCTTATTTTAAACTATTATTAGAAATAGATTAAAGTAGAATAAGTATATTATATTAGGCACTTTAGGTACTACTATATACTTAGGATCCTACCTAAGCTACTAATTAGGATGAATAGTATAGATAGTAATATAGAAGTACTACTTATAAAGCTGCTTTAGTAGGATAAGCCTAGTCCTATTATTCTTTGAGTATTACAATAGACTGATTATAGGCTAATAGATCTTATATATAACTAAGCTTATAATTAGTCTTATTCAAAAGAAAACAAAGGTATTATACTATTAGAATTATTCACTGATCTTAAAGGGGTTAAATTAGGCTCTTCAATAGACCCTTCCTTAAGCCCTTTATTCTTGTATCTATCTTAGTACTAGAACTATATACTATAGATAAATATACTAAGTGCTAGGGCTGCCAGGCCAGATAGGAAAATGACCATTCTTGCTAATATAGCTTGGGATTTAGTAGGAATGCTAGTTGTATTATGGCCTAAGTTGGGGTTCTAAAAAAGAGCTGAAAAGCAAGCTTAGTAAACTAGTATTAGTAAAGCATCCTACTGTCTTACTTTCATTTAAGTATAGCTAAAAGAAAGTAATATTCCTATCTATAGAGAGACAGTATAATACTATATATATACTACCCTCTTAGCTTTTACCCTAGCTCTCAGTTGTAGTGCTTAAGCAAAGATAGCTATCCCTATCAACTTTAGGCAGTTTGCCTAAGCGGTTTGCCTAAGCAATTTGCCTAGGCAGTTTACCTAGGCAGTTTGCCTAGGCAGTTTGCTTAGGCGGTTCGCCTAAGTAGTTTGCCTAGATAGTATTACATCTGAGAGGAGAATAATACCTAGCTTTATATTGTATTGAACTAGGAAGTGAACCCTAATGTAGGCTATTCTACTTAATACTTGGATATATTGTTTTGGATATTAAGGTCTATATTAGAGTAGCCTATTATATAATCTAGTTTAGATATTGCTAAGGCTTTGAAATACCAAAATTGGGGAATGGCTATGAGAAAGAATAAAAGATCAGTCTGATTCTATACTATTAATGATTTACTGTCCAAATGGTTGTTGTTTAAGGCTATTACTCTTATTAGAGAGGTGCAATCTGTATGAACTAGTATACTATACCTATAGGCTCTAAAGGGTAGTAATAGCCTTGGATCATCCTTGTTTAATTGCACTCTATAGTAGTGCATATTTACCTTATATAGACTAGTTCTTAGTGAGTTTAACATAGGGTATATATATTGTATTATAGATTTGAATGAAATTCCCCTTAGAGGCCTATTATATAGCCTATAATGTTAATAGTCAATAGAGATACTATCTGTTAATGCTTATAGTATTAAATAGTCTATCCTTATCCTATCTAATAATATTATAACTATTTACTGTCTTTTGCCTTAAAAGCTTAAAACTTAATAAAAGCATTCTAATTATAATATGCTAGATAATACTAGTAGTAGGAGTGGTTCTAAACAGTTAGGACAAGGGAAGTTATACTGCCTTTACTACTTTATAAGGTCTAACTCCTTATAGGGGGGTTGAAAGCTGTAAAGTTCAAGGAGCCTATTCAGCCTATTAAACCTGTTGAACCTATTGAGCCTGTTGAGCCTATTGAGCCTGTTGAGCCTGTTGAGTCTGTTGAGCCTATTGAACCTGTTGAACCTATTGAGCCTATTACTATAGAGAATATTAAAACTAATAATAATGTATATAGAGTAAAATAAAAGAGGAGGAACTATAGTTATTTTAATAAGGATATCTTTAGGGATTATTATTACTTTAGTAGTATAACTATTAACATTAAGTAAATACTTTTATTTATTAATAGTATTATGCTTTATTTAAGCATTAATCTATAGTTAGCCCTTTAGGTAATCCTATGGTTGAATTTTAAGCTATTAAGCCTTAAGCTGCTTAATAATATAAATAGTAGATTGTTTTATGATAGTATAGGTATAATAAACTATAAACTAGGTAATTTAACCTTAAACTAGCTATAATTGAGCTAAAGATAGGATTTATATTTAAATATTTATTCTTAGTATATAATGCTTACTTATACCTTTTTACTTAGTTTGTTTCTACTTATATTATAATAGTATACTTACTAGTTTATTAATAGCTTTATTAGCTATAGGTAAGTAGAAAGTATTAGATTAGTTAAACTGAATAAGATGTATACTACATTTGATTATAAGAGTATAAACTGTTTTTTCCCTTTTAGCTTATAAAGCTAGTTATTAGAGTTTCTCTAAGATATTAAATGTTCTATAATTAGCAATTAGAGTATAAACAATAGTATTAAATACCTTCTTAAGGTAAAATACTTTACTTAAGTTAAAGTTATTTTAATAATATAGAGTATAATAATTATTTAATGTATTAAGGAAATAATACTTAAGCTACTGATTGTTATATATCTTCTAAAACCTTTTAAAATTGTATTAACCTAGTGTATTTGTTTTTAAGGCCTTATATATCTATTTTAGGGTATAATAAGGCTATAAGAATTGAACTAAGAAAGGAATATAAAATAGTACTAAAGCTTAAATCTCTTCCTTTAGCTTAAGGGTCTATAGGAACTAAGATTATATAGTTTGGAAATTATCTAAAGTCTATAAGTAAAGTTATAATAAAAGAATATCTAAGAAAAGGATTAATTAAAAACTTTAAAGAAGAGGGATATCTACTAACTTAGAATAATTAATAGCTTGAAAGTATAGTACTCTAGGCCTAAATATAAGCGATTAAGAAGCCTGATTAGATAAAGTACTATAGTCTTATCTTTATAGTAAGTCTTATAGCTAGTAAGTCTTCTATTGCTAGAAAGTCTTCTATAGACTTTTTTAACTAATACTATATCTTTCTTATCTCTAATAAATGAATTAACTATAGTAGCTATAATAATTACTAGTTTTTACTAATATTAGAGCATAGAATGCTTTCTATTTATATACTTAAGCTATATTATTTTATTAAGAATATGCTCTAGAGTATTCAGGCTATATACTACCCTAGATTCTTACTATTATTCTTTGGTTTATAGATAAGGCTTCTACTTCTTTATAGGGTTCTTAAGTATAACCTAAAAGTTGCTAGTATTAGGTATTTAGTTCTTAAGTGTGATCTAAAAGTTGCTAGTCTTAGATATCTTTCTTAGGTATATACTATTATTATTGTTTATCTAAAGGAAGTGGTTTGTAAAAATATATAGATATAGGTACTATTTCTTATAAATAGTACTATACTGAAATTGGATTTTTTTATACTATTTAATCTAGATTAGTCCTATAGTAAGAGTATATAAGAATATATATAGGAGGAGTAGTATTTATAAGTTATAATATGTATTTATATAAGCCTTATTTCTAATACTAAGATTATAAGTAGTACTATACTATAATTGGATTTTTATATATTATCTAATCTAGACTAGCCTTATAGTAGGGGCATATAAGAATGTTTATAGAGTAGTAATAGGATAGTAGTGTAAATTGTAAGCTAAGAGGGATAGTATAGAAATTACTACTTATATGAAAGTGCAACCTACTAAGGTAACTATACTTACTAATACTTTAATTCTATAAGGTTTGCTTAAGGTTGCTTTTTCTTTTAGAACTCTAATTTAATAAACTAAATTGCTTTTATATTGTATTACTACTATATTATATCTTAGCCTATCTCTTATTTACCTTATTGTCCTATAATCTATTAGGAAGGTAGTTTGGCTATTTATCTTAGTCTTATGCCTATTCATAGAATGTACTAAGGAATATACTAAGGAATATACCTTAAAATGTACTATAATACTTATAATATTTTCTATGAATGGCTAATCCTACTAGTTAGGTATTAGTTAAGTTATTAACTAGAGATAATAGGCTAATTAGTCTATAGCTTATCTAGAAGTAGAGATATAGTATATGTTTAAAGAGGAGAGCTAGTTTGTTTTTGATAAGGTTTAATTCTAGTGTAGAGTAGAAAACTATTACTTTCAATTTAAGATCAATATTTAGGAAAATGTTGAGAATAAGCTATAAGAACATCTTAGTATATGCTTCTGTGAAATCCAAGCTATAGTAGCTAAGCCCCCTTGCCCTAAAATTTTATTAAAGCTTATCTTAGAGTCTAAAGTGAATTAGGGGCAGGTAATAGATAAGAGAAAATGCCTTTAGATAGCAATAGAGGAAAAAATGATTGTATCTTAGTTCTAGGATGCAAAGAGGAAAGCTAATATAATGGGTTAGGATAATACAAAGACGTAGGCATACTTATTTACCATTCAATTCAGAGGATAGAATATAACTTTCTAAGGTTATCTAGAAGATGCGATATAGAGGGATTTGGTAAAAGAAATAGTAGATAGACTATGGAAAGTACAGTCTAATGGTGTCGACCTAGATCAAGCGCTGAAGGAGCTCTGAGCTGTTTTCTTTTACCACTTAGCATATCTACGGTTGGACGTGAAATCGGGTTGGGCTTCACCCAGGCCTTAACATGGATCCACTCTGACTACATGTGGCGCAGCTAGTGCACACACAATAATCACGGGCGCTCGGATTGGATAACACCGGATATGCCCGCCATTAAGATGTCACATGCAAGCAATTGCCCAAGTCAACGCATCAGTCCTTCCTCCTCGACGTCTCACCTACGTTCACTTATCCAACAACATCAATGCATAAGCACTAAGGGGAAACCCCATTAATCATAGCCTCTATCGGGAAACATCGCTTTCACTTCTCTTTCCCCGCACCCAGTTACCCATCAAAGAGAGCCTAAGACAAATTTGCTTTGTGCAGTTCGCCCAAACCGGCATGAGGTCGCCCAGCACGCCTGCCTTGACCTGTTTCCCGTGCTCGCGTATTGTCCAGCGTAACTCAAGAAGAGGGAAGCGTCAAACACACCGCCATCATTGTACCAGGGGAGTTCGAGGTCAACAATGAATACATGGTATACAATCTCATTCGTGAAATTTAGGAAAGGGTTCCTGCCTGCCTTGCTTGAGTTGCAGTATTCTGGGTATGCACGCATTTCCCGCCCGCTTTCTGCGTCTCGGGATATTACGATTGCCATTGGTTCTCATTTTTGATCTAATCTGACTTGTGATAGATCCTCACCCCCACACCCTTTGGCCCTTGGCCCCTTCTCCTTTGAGTCAGGTGCTCCTGTAACCAAAGCAAAAGCTCTGGTTGGTGATTTCGTGCATTTGATGCTTCTATTAAGCTCTACGCGTAATGAGACGAAACCGCATGCTAGGCCTGTGTGGGGGCGTGCCTATATGTGTTGATTTTCTTCACTCCCGCCGCCCACTTCGATTATTCCCGCCGCCCCCGACTCGGACTCTGGATCCAAGAAAGAAGCATAGAGAAAACTACGCTAAGCGGATACAGACAGGGCGAGCCCCTCCTCAGACGCCAAACCATCTGAGTGGTGATGGGTCTGGACCTTACCTCTGTACACCTAGGAGCCCAGCCTCCGTGCCACGCATTGGGGGGGGGGGGTTCAGTAGTAGACATTAAAGCAACCGCCCATATCTTCAGTCACCAATTGCAACCTTGTTCTTTTGAACAGACAATACTGAAGCTCGACGACTGCCGTTGACGGGCTACACCCATCCTCACCCACTCCCGATCGCAATGTAAAAAAAGATTTCAATCAGAATATGGTCTCTATTACAGAAGATAAACCAATCAACCTCAGCAGAGTTCCACTCCCATCTCCAACCGCGAGCACCGCAGATTCCAAGAATAGCTCCACGCACGACACCAGCCGCCTCAAGCCCTGGAACTCCAAGAAACGCCGCATGGACACCGAGCAAAGGTACCGCAACCGCCTTGAAGACCAGTTCAATTTGCTTCGTGGCGCACTTCCTGAGGGCAGCTTGGTCACGAAGGGCCATATTCTAGATGGTGCCAAAGAGTATATCGAATCCACCGAGAAGAAATGCCATACGCTCAGGCAAGAATGCCATACGCTCAGGCAAGAATGGCAAATGCTTCAGCTCAAGCTTCAGGCGGCTTCCGCTTTACTGCAACTGAGTCAACCCGTTCAATAACAGCTGGCGCCCCGGAGAATTGGTCCGGCTGAATGGCAGGCGGCTTCTGCTTTACTGCAACTGAGTCAACCCGTTCAACTATAGTTGGTCCGGCTGAATCCTGACTGCAATGTAGGTGCTTTGCAATAGAGGAGTAGAGCCTAGGCTGTAAGCAATGCATTATGACAATCCTCTGTAAGGGTCGGCCACCCATGCTTTGAATGCTATCAAGAGAAGGGGTAAGTGGCTCTAGGAGGGTATGGAAGTAAGTGATGCATGGGCTATGATATTGAAGGGGATTTAACCCTCTATATGAGTTACTTGAATTAGTAATCTCTAGTGATAAGATGCTTGCTTATTCTATAGCTTTAGCTGGGATGATGTGGGCATTGTGTGTCAGTTGGTGGCTGGGTAATGCTCTTAGTTAAGGGGTTTAGTTTGTTAAGGTAGAGGTAGATCTTTTTATATATACTCCCTCCTCCCCCCTCCTTTGCCTAGAATTCCTTCTACCTTAGCTCTCTATAACTTTACTATTCTTTAAATTACTCTATTTAAGTTTTACTATTAAAATTATTATTATAATACTGCCTAAAGTACTATAGGTTTACTTAATATAACCTAATACTATTAACCTATATACTAATAAATCTAGGTTGAGTTTAGGTTATATTCTCATAGGAGTTGCAATATTAGAGCTAGTATTGTTTCTACATTAGACAGTGAAACTTATAACTCTAGGGGTCCTATTATAACTAGGTGCACAACTGATACTAATGCCTAGAATCAACAAGATTTGAACATTCTTACAGTTCCTTACTAGCATATTCCTACTACTGCTCCTCTACCTTATGCTCCTCAGTCAGCTCTTTACCTTAGCCTTTATCACTGGCCTGATGCTCCTCAGTCAGCTCCTTACCTTGGCCTTTATCACTGGCCTAGTGCTCCTCAGTCAGCTCCTTGCCTTAGCCTTTATCACTGGCCTAGTGCTCCTTAGTCAGCTCCTTACCTTAGCCTTTATCACTGGCCTAGTGCTCCTCAGTCAGCTCCTTGCCTTAGCCTTCATCACTAGCCTAGTACTCCTCAGTCAGCTCCTTGCCTTAGCCTTCATCACTGGCCTGGTGCTCCTTAGTCAGCTCCTTACCTTGGCCTTCATCACTGGCCTAGTGCTCCTTAGTCAGCTCCTTAGTCAGCTCCTTATTACTGGCCTAGTGCTCCCCAGTCAGCTCCTTGCCTTAGCCCTCACTAGCCTAATGCTCTAACACCCAGCGCTCCAACACCTAGCGCATTGACTAGTACTCTTTGGCCACTCTAGACAATTGCTCCCCAATTTCTTACTCCTAAAGCTTGGACCCATGCTCCTCAATTAGCTACTCAGTTCAGTCCTCAGCCAACTCTCCAGCCTCTTGCGCCTTGTGCTACTCAGATGCCTTCTCAGCCTATTAGTGCATCTTAGCTTATACATGCTTCTTAGCCAGTGGATTCCCTACTAACTCCTTAACTAACTCCTTATGCTTAGAATCCTTATGGTTAACTGCTTAAGGTAGTATGATTAAATTATTAGGATGGATAGTATAATTCAGATGATTTAGAGGATTTGGATTGTATTAGCTTTATTGAATTAGAGTGGATAGAAACCTTTAGTAGGTTTTCTAATGGTAAAGGCTTCTGGCTTTGAATGCTTTATGCTCTTTATCTTTTGTTGATTAATAGATTCCTATATTAATATACTTATTCTCCTACTTTAATAGTATTTATACTTAATCTAATTTTACTTATTTATTATTCTCTTCTTAGATTTATTGAATTAATACTATAAGTATTTATTAATATATTTATATGTAATTTTTCTTTTCTTAAAATAATACTAGGGCTAAACCCTCTTATTGATAGACTAAAATATACTATAGTTTACTACCTAAATGCCTTCCTCTCTCTTAATAATTGTAATAGTCAGGCTTAACCTAGGGGTCTAAGGTAGGTCTAAGGTATATGGTTTGATGATTGGGTGGATTAGGATGTTATAGTAAGCAATATAGGTTATAATGGTAATATGCAATAGTAAGTTATTATATAACCAAGTAGGAGTGTTAATAGCTAAGGAGCTTAAGGCTTTTGTCTAATGTACTAAGTGAATATGATTATATACTATAGTAATTGCATAAGCTTACTAAGTAATAGTAAGTCTATTATTATAGCTTATTATAATAGAGTAAGCTGGATAGTTTAGCTTATATAGTTAGAGTAAGTTTAGGAATATGAATATTATAAAAAGTAGGTACATTATGGTTCTACTAGTTGTAACTGCCTAGTCTCAACCTAGGCTATAATACAATGTCTCCCCTCCTATTGATTATATCCTAGGGCTATCTTTAAGACTGTTTTCTATATAACTATTGGTTTATCTCTAACTTGCTTCCTTATTAATCCTTATATACTAATAGGATAACCAGCTGAATTTCTAAGCATCCTTTAAAATCTTAGTCTTATAATATCCTCAAATCTATAGTAAGCAAACTGATCTTAGCTACTTCTATAGACAGTTTTAAGGTTCTAGCCTCTACTATAAACATACTGGTTCTAGTAGTAGCTATTAAAGAGTTTGGTTTTAAAGTAATACCTTATTCTTACTGTATTACTAATAGATATATATATAAGATACTAGATAGTAGCTTTAAAAAATGTAGCTATTATACTAATAAGGGTTATCCTTATAATAGAACTAGTATTCCTCTTTAGTCTTATGGATATTCTATATTCTTTTTGGGTTTTTCTTTTACTAATGATAGTAGTAACTTATATTATTATTAAGGTAAAGTATCTTAGTAATAAGGAGTTGAATTTGGAAAAGGAGTTTCTTGAAAAACAGGCCACTCTTTAGGCTGCTTAGGCTGAATTTGATTAGTCTTTGGACCTTCTAGAGTGCACTTATCATTAGTATTAATTACTAGTTTCAAAAGGGCATAAAATAACTCATTATAGTCTAAAGTCTTTAAAAGAATTAGAATCTTTAGAATAGGTAAAATATAAGGCTACTATTAATATTTAGTTGTTAGTATATACTGATGTTATTGACTAGGGTACTATTGATTTTGGGTCCTTGCTTTCTTCTAAAGTTATTAATAGAAGTCTTTTAGGAGGTATTATACATAGGTAAGGTTTTTGGCTAGTTCCTATTGATTATTGCTCTTAGGATAGTCTTTCTATTTAATAAGATACTTAGTTTGATTGTTTACTTTGTATATATCTAAGATTGCTTTTACTATGTATTCTTCTAGTCCTTTGACCTTAGTTTTATATTCATTGCTAAACTTAGTATAGATTGTATCTTTTATAGTCTTAAGGAGTAAGATATAGAAAACTAAGTAAAGTCTAACTTTTAGTAGTAAGTCTAACTAGTAATTATTTTCTAAGATTTTCTTAATGATTTTATAAGATCCAATGAATTTATAATCCAATTTTTTATTTTATTGTTTTATTTTAATGTTTTTTATTATAAGATAGATTATATCTCTCTCCTAGAAAGATAGTCCCTTTATTCTTTTTAGATTATAGTACTTCTTTATTTGGTTTCTAATGAATTTAAGCTTAGTCTTAAGTTCTTTATATAGATTTTTTAATTTTTCTAATGTAAGAATGGCTTTAGGGATAATTAATCCATCTTAGCTTATTCTATAAGCATTAAAGGTAAATCCAAAATTAGTATATATTAAGGTAATCTTTATGCTTTTATTTATAGCTATATTATAGCTTAATTATATAGTTAATAGCTTTTTAACCTAGTTGTTCTATTTATAGTTAATATAGTATTAAAGGTATTATTTTAGTATTTAGTTTATTCATTCTATCTAACTATTAATCTATAGTTAGAAAGCTATAGTAAGTTAATAGTTTAATCCTATGTAGTCTATAAGTAATTATTAAAACTTTAAAGTAAATAGGAGTCCTTAATCAGAGAGAATCTCTATTGAAAGCCTATATATACTAATAATATTTTATAAGAAGATATAAGTGAATTGCTCTATATCTATTGATTCCTAGTAAGGTATAAAATAGGAAAATTTTATAAGTCTATCTATAATAATAAGAATACTATTATAGAAGGTTCTAGTTATAGGATCTTCTAATAGGAGTAGTTTCATAATGAAATCCATAGTAATAGAGTCCTAAGGTTATTTAGCAATTAATAAGGGCTATAATTCTTTATAGGGTTTATAGTATTAAGCTTTAGTTTTATAATATTTATTGTATTTATTAGTAATAGCTTTTACTACTAGTTTTATCTTAGGAAATTAGTATATTGATCTAACTCTATTAAGGGTTTTATTGACTCCCTAATGTCTATAAAGTAGGTGCTTATATATCTTTTGTATAAGCTAGTATTATAGTTCCTTTAGAACTTATTGCTTATCTATGCATTTATCTTTAGATAGTGTATTATTGTACTTCTGGATTTACTTAAGTAGTAGATTTCTTTGTACTATTATATATATTAAGGCTAGTATTCTAGTAATATATAACCAGTCCTTAGGGCACTTAGGGCACTTAATCATTAAGTTCTATATAGTTCTATAGATGTTTTCTATAGTATAGAATTCCTTTATCTGAATTACAGTTCAGTAAATATTTCTATTATATACTTAATTATAATAGTATTATATAAGGTATTCTTTTATATTTCTTAGAATAATAATTTTACCTTTATTATTTCTTTTAATAGGTCTTTTATTTAGTAAGTTGCTAATAACTTAATTAAATTAATAGTCCTTTAGTTATTTTAAGAGTTTTAGGTATTCTTTTAGTAGGTATTTTAGGTTATATTCCTAATAATCCTTGATTGTATTATAGAGTGCCTTCTATAGTCTATAAGTAGTATATGTTTATATAACTCTAGTTTAGAGTATATTAATATTTCTATTATAGGGGCCTTCCTTATAGAGGTCTTCTATAATATAGTATTCAAGGTAGTAAGGTATAATGATTTAGTTGTTTTACTATTTGATCTTTCTAGTATATTCTCTGAACTAATCTATAAAGTCTTATATAAGTTCTTTATTATATATCATTTTAATGTATTTTAGCTAAGGTTTCCTTTCTTACTAGATATTAGTAATATACTTCTGTTTAAGGTATCCTTTGGGTATAAAGTATAGAAGTTATTTATTGATCTTAATCTTTTTTTTATTAAAGTTGCTTTAGTAGCTTATAGTATTAGCTTATTTATTCTTAGATCCTTTTCTATAAATAATTATATAGTTAAATTCTAAAAGGTATTTAGTATATTATAATTGTTATTTAGTAAGTTATTATATGATTATAAAGTAAGTAATATTCTTATGGTCTATATAGACCTTAACTTAGTATTTACTTCTTAGGAAGTAGTATTAGAATTCTTTGAATGAGTTAATAATTATAAGGAATTCTTTATTATAGATAGAATAGTTGAGTTCAGCTTTATACATTTTATAAGAGAAGAAGGCAATAGGGTATAATACTCTATTATTATCTTATTATTCAATCTAAGCACCTTATATAAAGTCTAATAAGTCTATCTTAAGTTTGATTTCTTATTTAAGGTTAAAGGTTACTAGAATAGGCTTACTTAAGATACTTTTCTTAATATTATTAAATGCTTTCTTAGTAACTATATCCTATTTAAATACTTCTTCTTTCTTTATAAATCTAATGAATAGGATTATAAGACTACTAAAGTTCTTAATGAATCTTTAGTAGTAGTTTATAAATCTAAAGAATAATTATATTTCTTTAATGTTCTTAGGTAGTTTCTATTTACTAATTATAGTAAGTTTCTTTAGATCTATTCTAACTTTATTATATGAGATTATATATTTAAGAAATTCTACTTCCTTAATATAGAAATGATTTTTCTTTGGTTTAACTAATAGGTTATTATTCTATAGTACTTATAGTACCTTATGAATGTATTCTATATATTCTTCTTTGGATTTAGAGAAGATTAGAATATTATCTAGGTAATATACTATAAATATATCTAGGTATTCTTGTAATATATGGTTGATTATTTGCTAGAATGATGCTAGTGTGTTTATGAGTCTAAAGGGTATAATAAGGTATTCAAAGAGTTTATACTTCATTCTAAAGGCAGTTTTCTATTTATATCCTAACTGGATGTAGATAAGATTGTATACTCCTTTAAGGTCTAGTACTATAAAGACCTTTATCCTATAGAGTCTATCCTTAAGCTCTATGATAAAGGGTAGTAGTATTTGATCTTTAAGGGTGATTGTATTCAATTGTTTATAATCTATAATGAGTTAGAGCTTTCTATTTTTCTTAGGAATGAATATAACTGGATAATCTACTAAGGACTTAGATTTCCTAATATATCCTTTCCTTAATATATTATTAAGGTATTCCTTAAGTGTATATAATTATGTTTTATTGAGATTAAAGATCTTATAGAATATAGATAATATTCTATCTTTTAATATAATTTTATAACTCTATTTATTGAATTAAGATAGTCTAGTCTTAAGTTCTTCCTTAATGAGTTTTTTATAGATATAGTACTATAATAGTACATTCTTAAGTTACTCTTCTTTGGGTAGTTTCTTATTTTCCTTAAGGTCTTTGTTTATCTATATAAACTATTATTATAAGCATCTGATTATTCTTTTGAGTTAGACCTTCTTGCCTTTCTGATGTTTATATTATATTCCCTTTGGGGGTGCTAAGGTTTCTATTGTATCCTTATGCGAATCCTTGCTTTCTATCTCTTTAGGAGTTAGGATTGAAGATCTCTCTTTGTCTATTGAGTTGTTTTTGTTATTACTAGAGAGTATATTGTTATTATTGACTAATACTTAGCTAGTTCTTTAGTTAATATAGAGGTTAAACTTCTTTAGCTATAGGTACCCTAGGTAGATATTATAATACTACATTAGTATAATATTAAAGGTAACTCCTTGATTCTTTCTATCAATAAGAACCTTTAGGTAATTAATCTTTTAGGTTATAAATCTATCTTTATAGGAAAATAGGTTGCCTTTGAGATTGTATAGAGTATAGGGATCTTCTATTAGCTTCTATAGTAGCTCTAACCTATTGACTACCTTAGGGTTAATGTATAAGGTTTTAGCTTTACTGTTTACTAATATAGTAAGCTATTCTCCCTTGACTTATACTTATAGCTTAAGTATTATTTATTTTATTGCTGATTTTATTGCTTTTATTGTATATAGAGCTTTTATTAGAGGTAGTTTATTCTCCTTAGTATTACTTACTTATTGCTCTTCTATAGGTAATATTTATTGTTTTTTGATTTAAGTATATAGTTATCTATTATATGACTATTTACTAAATATCTTTTGCATTATAGTCTAATGTATATAATATGGTATAATATATTATTATATTATTCTTAATCTTTAGTATTCATACTAGTCTAAGTTTTGAAATTGAATTCTTTTTATTCTATTCTTATAATTCAGTTGTAATTATCCTACTTTTCTTTATAGTATTTAGAGTATATATTATTAATATAGTTAATAGAGTATATTACTATATAGTTTTCTTTCTATGCTTTATGCTATTCCTATACTTTCCTTTTAAAGTATACTTTATATTCCTTAGTTAGATAGTATTTAAGGTCTTAGGGTCTAGTTAGGCATTATTGAGGGTAGTAGTTAGCTTTTTCCTTAAGTACTATAGTATTATACCTTAGAAGGTATTTAACTATAGTATAGTCTTATGTTTCCTATTGAAAGTAGGGTTCTATGATATTAAATCCTTTGATTTTAGTAGAATAATAGTTATTATATGCCTTATTGCTTTTATAGATCTTGTATATATAGTAATAATAAGATAGCTATAAGAGCTTATTATAGTTAGGTATATTACTGTATAGTTATAAGTTATCTCTTTTTTTAAGGTATAGGTTATTGTATCTATAGATAGCTAGCCTTTAAGGTTTACCTTAAATGTAAATTGGTTCTCTGTATATAATATCTTTATATTTATAGTTAAACTATTTATATATGTTCTTATCTATTTTCTATATAGTATTCTTATGCTTATTATAAGTATATATCTTCTATTATAGTTATTTAATTAAGGGTATAATAGCTTATAATTATTATTCCTTTTGATTATAGTCTAAGTCTTTACTTAAGGTATTATTAATACTAGGGGCTATCTTATAGCTAGTATAATTATTGCTTAAGTATTCCTTAGCTAGGGTTTAGATGTTATTGTTTTTAATAGGTAGTCTAAGCTAGATAGTATAGTTTGCTTTATATTCTATACTAATACATAGGACTCTATCTTGCTTAGTATAGAACTATTGATAGATATAGTTATTATCTTCCTATAGTAGAGATAAGTTAGTATTAAGTTTCTTAATGTTAGTAGGCTTTAGGGCTTTGAAGTCTAGTTATCTATTAGGAATATTAATCTTAATAGTTAATTGTTAGTAGGATTCTCCTTTCTAGGTTATAGTAAGTATTTTGCTAGTTATTGTTTTCTAGGGGGCTCCTTTAGGGATAGGGGTCCAGAGGATAAACATTCCTTAGGATAGTCTTTTGTCTTCTCTAGGGGTTCCCTAAATTCCATATTTAGAGCCTTTTATATAAATACTATTAGTTTTATTTTTGTATTATTTAGTACTAGGTAGAGGCTAGCTAGTATTGAATTTATTAATACTAATTGTATTATAGGTATCTCTCTTAGTTATAGTAAGAGTCTTAGTATACTAGTGGTTAGTGAATTGGATATATTTACCTTTAGGTACTAGTTTATGCTTCTATTTAGACTTAGGTTTTTAATACTTACTTTTAAAATGTTCTATTCCTTTATAGTTCTAATACTTGACTTAAGAGTAGTCTTATTGTATAGCTCCTAGTTCTATGGGGCTAGATTGAGTTCTCTATAAAGTATTCTCTTTTCTTTTCTGGCTAATGTTAGAATAGTTTTTTTTGTTTTTCTAGCCTTTAGTAGAACCCTTCTTTTTCTCTATATGTCTTTTGAACAGTTAGTTATTGATTATTATATAGAGTCTAGTGTAAGCATTGAAGTTTGTTGGTAGGTTTAAGATTTTGTATATCTTGTTCTTAACTTTGTCCTTTAGACTCTAGTAGAACTTATTGATTTGGTTTTTATTAGTCTAGTTGAGCTTGGTGGTAAGGTATCTGAATTCAGAGAGATATTCTAAAGTGGCTCTAACCTACTTTAGCTTTCAGATTGTAAGAAAGGTATTATATTTCTTATCCTATTTACTATAAGTATTAATAAGTTATTCTTTGTATAGTGTAAAGCTACTAAAGAGTTCCTTTGTTTTAATCTTTTGGTTCTTAGGGGAGTTTTTAATAAAGTCCCTTAAGTATGGTTTTATTCTATATAGGGCTTTTCCTTCTAGGAGGCTTATTCTATATTATATCTTAAGTTACTTATTCCTAAATATACTTAGGTAGTATATATAGAATGACTTAACTTAGGTAAGGTGTTCTTAGAGGTCCTTTGGGGTACTATTGAACTTTAGTAGTTGGGTTGGTTTGATGGTTTTGCCTATGTTCTTAGGTCATAGGAGGTTAAGGGTAATTATAAAACCATTGAATTATTTGATTTGTCTATATTATTCCTCTTGAGTATGGCTCTGCTTAGTATTAAGGTTATTGATTTGCTTATAGAGAGTGTTAATGATAGTATTATTATTAGGGTTTAGTTGGACTTGGTTAGTATTAAGTATTTAGATCTGCTCTTTGAGTTGTCTAAACCTAGTAATGTTTTTGTTATATGTATTGTATAAGGCCTTATATAGTACTAAGATCTCTATATACTATTAATGATTTATATATTTAAGGTTAATAATATCTTCCTTATTATTATTATTAGATTCTAAGTTCTTTAGAATATTAATATTCTTTATGCTTATATCTTATTTAGGGGACTTTCCCTTAGAAGTGTTTAAGCTAGATAGGGTTACTAGAGCTATAATGACTATTCAAGGTATTACTTAGGTTAATATAGTAATACACTGAATAAGAGCTATTAATGTATAATAGTCAGGCTTAACCTAGGGGTCTAGGGTAGGTCTAAGATATATGGTTTAATAATTAAGTAGATTAGAATGTTATAATAAGCAATATAGATTATAATAGTAATATGTAATAGTAAGTTATTGTATAATTAAGTAGGAGTATTAATAGCTAAAGAGCTTAAGGCTCTTATCTAATGTACTAAGTGAATATAATTATATACTATAGTGATTATATAAGCTTACTAAGTAATAGTAAGTCTATTGTTATAGCTTATTATAATAGAGTAAGCTAGATGGTTTGGCTTATGTAGTTAGGGTGAGTTTAGGAATATGGATATTGTAAAAAGTGGGTATATTATGGTTCTACTGGTTATAACTGCCTAGTCTTAACCTAGGCTGTAATAATAATAATATCTATTATAATTATTTACCCTAGATATATTTTATATTTAATATATTATATTATAATATTATCTTATTCTACCTTCTATGTTTAAGTCTTTTAAATAATTAGGTAGGTATTTTCTCTAAGATACTATACTATTTGATTTTTAAGGAAAGAAAGATTAAAACCTCCTACTATAAGAGGTAAATAGTAGCTAGTAGATAGAGCAATATACTTACTAATATTAGAAAGTACTATTAGTTAGTACTTAAATAGTCCTATTAGTAAACCTTTATTCTATAGAGTTATAAGCCTAATATATATATCTATTAGAATAGATAGTATATATATAGATATAGTTTAGTTAAATGTTAGATTGATTAGTTTCTTGAATTTTAGTAACTAAGAGGTAAGATAATAGAAGTAATATAAATTATTCATTAGGATATTAGAAAGTAGACTCCTTTGAACTATATACTTATATTATAAAAGCTTAAAATCTATTTTTATTAGTAATATAAACTAAGTTAATAAGGTACTTTATCTTACTTGAATGTATTATTGCTAGATTTTATTATAATCTTAGTAATTTGGGTAGAGCTTATAATAAACTGATCTAACTGTTTTAAGGTAATCTATACTTATTGAATAATTTTATCCTACTCTTTTACTCTTATAATATTTTTGAAAGATATAGATAGCCTATAAATAATAATAACTATAAGGTCTTTATCCTAGAGTTTACTAAGATTCTTATTATTAACTAGAGAGCCTAGGGTATTAAGTAAGGCTTTAAGTTGCCTTAAGGTAATATCTTTGAATAATTAGAAACCTAGTTGTTCAACTTAGAGAGTAGTTTTTAATGCTCCTATTGCCTATAGGTAATAGAGGAAGTCTTAATAGATACCTAATGCTATACTCCTCTATATAAGGTTAAGGCTTTTAGTATTCACTTAATGTATTATAAGAATAGTATCTATAATGAGTAGAGAAATTGTATTAGGTAAGATATTTGGGTAAGATGTTTAGGCAAGATGTTTAGGTAAGATGTTTAGGTAAGATGTTTAGGTAAGATGTTTAGGCAAGATATTAAGCATAAATAATATTAGGTATAAATGATAAAATCTAATAAAAAGAAATGCTGTATAGTAGGGAAGCTAGGAGGCATTTTGCCTAGGCGGTTTGCCTAGGCGGTTTGCCTAAGCGGTTTGCCCAAGTGTGATTTACGATCCCTAACATGGACCAGCTATAATACACGCTGGCTTTTCTCTAGGAGGGCTATTAGGAACCCGGTTACCAAGTAGCAGTTTTGAGGTATGCAATCTTATTGCCTAATAGAGTCTATTAACTGCTTTATTGCCTTTGTTAACTGCATTAGTTATAGTATCAACTTTATTAGGCATTGATTCTAGACCTATTGAAGATGTGGATATTTTCTTAGTATTTTGTATTCTACTGCCTTACTTAGGTCAATCTAGGAAATTATACATTGTATATAATAAATATAGTCTCTACTAGACTGTACTTTTGGTCTACTTTTTTACACTCTATTATATAGCTCCTAAACCTAGTATTAAATGTAATACTATTTAACCTAATTATTAGTAGAATAAATTACTTATAGTATTTTATTACTAGATAGGTAAAACTTATTCTTAAATAATTAGATAGCTAAATAGAGAAAAATAGTAATATAATCTAACTATAGTTTATATACTTAAGATAATAATAGAGGAAGATATTATAAGTAAGCTAATACTCTTACTTAAGCTATTTCTAAATATAACTAGAATGCTATCTAAGTGAATAAAAAACTTATAAATTTTAATCCTAAGTATAATAAGAAGGCTTTCTATAAGTTTAAAGTAGGAATTATTACTACTTTTAATTATAACTTAGATTGTTTAAGTATTAAGTTTATATAGGGGAAGAAGGTTATTATAACTAAGGACCCTCTTAAGCATATAAATCCTATTCTAAGCAATATTATAATTGTTATAAATAGTAGGATAGATAGTAGGAATGCAAAAGGATCTTAATTACTATACATAAGAAACTAGTTTTCTATAAGTCTAAGAGCTATATCTCTAAATATAATAATATAGCTATTAATATAATACCTAGTTGAATAAGTTAGTTTATTCTTAAACTTTCTTTCTATATTAGTAAGTTATTCTAAGGTTATAATTATATCTTTAATAATTAATATTAAGTTGAATCTTATTATTATATAGCTAGGAAGAAGTAAATATAACCCTTATAGGATAGGTTAGAATGATTTAAGTAAAGCCTACCTATAGAGAGAAAACTATGCTAAAAATAATGTATTAATAATTATACCCTTATATAAGTTATTCTCTTTAGAGTTAGTATCTATGCCCTTTTAAGACTAAACTTAGTATATAAGTTCTAAATGCTAATAGGATTATTCTTATTTCCTCTTAGCTGTTATATTTACTAAGATAAGGTAAGGATAGAGTAGTTGGATAGGTAAGAATATAGGTTCCTAGATTGAGGTAGAGGCACCTCTTGTTACAAATACTAACCATCCTCTATAAGTATCCTTTTTACTAAGATAAACTCTTTAGTTTTTACTTTCTTGCTTACCTTAGTAAAGTTATTATTACTGGATGTTATTGAGCAGTTTGTAAGAGGTAAGAGACTACTTCCTGACCTAATTGTCCTATAATGTACTTTTCCTATAAGTTCTTTTAGTTATCTCTTTCTTAGTACCTAGGATTTCCTGGTTTACTCTTGCTCTTTTTGCCTTCTGCCTTCCTATCTGTTGGCTAGTGGATAGATCCTTAAAGCTATAAACCCTTCTTATGTTAACATTAGAACCTGACTGATTATGAGATAATGGCTGAGCCTTTTGTAAGATGGGTATAATGCTATATATCAATGGTATGTCTTTAGTCGTTTATAAAGAAGCTCTCTTTTGGCTTCTATGTAATTAGTAATACTTCTAATAGGAAATTCTATAAGGTTACTATTTACAATTGGCTATTATCTGTATATTCTAGAAGTATTTCAATCTAATAGAGTATTACTATTAATATAGATATACTAATATCTAATAATCTTAAGTGGGATAGAGTGCTTTATATAGATAATTAATATAGAGTAATCTATAGAATTAATTCTTATGGTAATAGCTTTAGATATTACTATAAGGTAAGGTATCTTATTGAGTTATAGACTTAATAGCTTACTCTTTATAATGATTTATAAGTAAGTATACTTATAATAATATTAATTAACTTAACTAAGTATTTCTAGGACTATTAAGATCTTTATAAGATAATTAGTTAGTCTTTTATACTATTTGAGCTAATATAATATTATTAATCCTACTGATTCTACTAATCCTACTAATTCTACTAATCCTACTAATTCTAATTCTACTGCTATATATGGATGCTCTAGGCTCTTAATATAAAGGGTATTATTAAGGTACTATAAAAGAGAATCCAGAATATAATCCTCTATAATAGTTATTATAGAATATCTATTTAACTCCTTTCTCTCCTTTATTACCTGATTAAAAGCATTAATAGCCCTAGGAATACTAAGTAATAAGGCCTCTTAGATAGTAGTAGTATACCTTATAATAATCTTCAATTGTATAATGACCTAGTAGGAGTTTCTAGGCTAGGTAGTTATAGTAATGCAGAAGAGATATATTCTACTATAGAGGATTGTATAGTTTTTACTAAATACTAAATCAACCTTAACTTTCGAATTGACTATCTATATGTATTACTCCTAATTATATCTTTATAGTAGTTAGTAAGTTATCTATATCTAATTAATAGCTTATACTTATCTTATTAGTACCTACTGTTTAATATACTAATGGGTCTTAATAGCTCTTTAGTAGTATTATTTTAGTATTATATGCTTAATACATATTATTATTAGTTATTAAAATAAGAAAGTTATAACTATATCTTCTTATTTATTCTTTAGACTTTATAGGAGTATATTACTTAGAAATCAATCTATAATTAAATAATTAGTAATATAGGTAGATACTTCTTTAAAGATATAAAGATTATTCTCTTCTAATAATTCTTACTTAAATATATAATTAAACTATAATTATAATTCTTTTATAACTATCTTTAGATTTACTCTAACTATAAGAACTCTATAGGCTTATTTAATGAATATCTTTACTATTTGTACTATTTCTTTAATAGGAATGGTTAAGCTATAAGTAGTATAGAAGCTATTAATATTATCTTAAAGTAGATAAAGAGGCTATAACTATATCTTAACTTATCTTAATTATCTAAGACCTTAGGCTAGATTGGCTAACTTTAAAGCAAAGTTAGAGATCTGCTAATAAAAAAGTCTTATTCTACCTTTCTTTTCTTTATATATATATATTATACCTATTAGACTTATATTAAAAGAGAGGGTATAATGGATAGAGAGATATATAGCTGGCTAAGGAATGCTTAAGTAGTATTTAATACTATATGATTAGCTAAGCTTAAGTATTTTATTTTTCTAGCTGTCTAGTAATTAAGCTAATAGGTATAGGCTAGATATACTTTATAATCCTAAGAATGTAATTTAATTGCTTATTAATATGTTTTAGGACCTTATACAAATCTAGTGCTATACCTTCTAGTGTTATAAGAATAGTACTAGTAATATAAAAACCTTAGTAAGGTAACTTACTCTCTATTTCATCCTTAAAGCTACTATTAAAAGTTTAAGAGATATTTAAATCCTTACTTATCTCTATTTTTATATAGAGTATCCTATTTGCTAGCTAGCCTAAATATTACTTTTAGAACCTTAGACTTCTTCCTATTACTAGCCTTTTGTAGAAATAGATTTATTGCTTTATGCTATAATGTATAGGTTTAGCCTTCTTTACCTCTAGTCTAAAGTTCGTTTTCTTACTAGGTGCTTAGACTTTTCCAATCAATTGCTCAGCTTAGTCCCCAAGCTCTATAGTATAGGACCTTAGCAAAGCTTTGTACTAGACTATTGCTTCTTAGCATGGCATTTTTAGCAATTCAGACCTCCTACTTCTATCCCTTCTTATCAAAGGAATACCTTACTTATAGAGGATAACCATTATACTAAACTCTTTTATACATTTTTACCTAATATCTATTAATACTTAATACATTTAGCTTACTTATTTTATATATTAGATAGAGGGTAGTAAAAAAATTGGGAGATTTAAAGGGAGGCTCCTTAAATATTATGAGTATCTAGGTTATAGTATTTATACACTAGATAGTGCCTCTTCTATTGTAAGGTATAGCTACTGTCTATTGCCTTAATGTTAGTATCTATTGACTAGCTGTATACAACCTTTAGTATACTCTTAATTACTCTTTATAGAAGTCTACTGAGTCTAGATTATATTGAATGAGCCCTAGTAGTCTAATGTATCCTATCTAAGCTAACCTATCTAAGGTCTAGTTATAAGCCTATAGAATATACTTAGAATAGCCTTCTATTATATTATAATTAACCATTTTTAAGTCTATAATATACTTAGTGCTCTTATTATATCCTATTAATATAAAAGGTTACTATAGGGATAAATTAAATGATCTATTGCCTCCCTAAGGTATACCTTAAACAAAAGCACTTAATAAAGAGTTATATACTAATAAGTGCCTATGATTAGCTAAGGAATTAGCTAATACTACCTTAATGGTTTATACCTTTATATATAGTATCCTCTAAGTTACTAATGTATTAGGCTAAAGTAAATCTAATGTTTAATAGTTAATCAGTTTATATTGCAATTAGGCTCTTCTAAAGACTAGTAAAATCTGAACTAACCTAGATTTGCTTACCTTCTATCCCTTAATATTCACTTGGGTTTATCCTCCTTATACTATAACCTATAATATTAAGAGGTAGATAAACTCTTAAGTATTACTATATCTATCTAAATCTTTAATAGTTAAGTGCCTCTATAGAACTAATATAATAGTAGATTTAGAAAGCAAAGGATAGGATTGAATAATACTCTTCTTGATTATAAATAGTATCCTTTATAAGTATTATAGCTATAAGCCTATTATGGTTCTATCTTTTAATTGAGTAATATGCATTAGAAGGTACCTTTTAGTAGCTTAAGAAATATTATATATATACTTAAGTATTTAGGATTAAGATCTACTATAGTTAATGAATATATATAGTAGTTAGTAAAAGATATAATGAAAGATGCCTTTACTCAATAAGTAATCAAATTATAGTCAATTAGGATATAAGAGAAGTCAATAGATAATACTTCTAGTTGTAGAAATATCCTTCTAAGATAAGAAAAGGCAAAGTAATAGATAAGGATGTAAGTAATACATTTAAAACATATGTTCAAATTATACAATCATTATAATATAATAGAGAAGTTAATCAAGTGTAGTAATGTATAGTAGCATAAATTGGTTACATTAAAGCCTTAGGCTAAGACCTACATAGATGCCTGGCTTACCCTGAAGGGGGGGTCGGGTGAGCTAGCTCTGGTAGAGCTTACCTGACTCTGCTCAGTCGTGCGATTGGCTGGGCCACAAGAGCAAAATCCGCATCTTCCTCTGGTTCCCAGACACCCTCAACTCGACTAGCCGGTCGTACCAAACAGGGAGGGTCAAAGCATACCAAGAGATTGGCCTAGGAACTGCCGCACTAAAACTAGGGCGGCACCTACTAAGTTGATAGCAAATAAACATTCGAGACTGCTAAATTTATCTACAGCCTAGGCAACCTGCTTTATTGCACTCCACTGTTAATGGTACATCTTAACATTAGGCAGCTGCAGCCCAGCACCAATATTATTCCTAAACATCAATAGTAAGAGACATCCTAAGCTTCCAGTCCTATAGCCCGCACACAATACCTCCACGCCAGTGTGTGCGGTTTTGATCCCTGAGTGCCATCGTATAGAGAAGCATTGTTTATTTCTCTGTTTTACTCTATCTCAACAGTACAGCATCCTCCAGGCTCTATTGGCGGGCTCCCTATGAACGCCGCGCCTTCTTGACCAGTTTCCCGCCGCTGCCCTTGTTTCCACGCTGGATCTTAACTGCTCCTCTGACGTACAATATCTACAGCCGTTACTAGCACAGGTAACGGAAAGCTTTCATCCTATCGTGCTCTATTAGTTACAGGTTGGCCATAACGTCTCAGAATCCTGACTTTTTCCTCATCCGATAGCAGCAATGCCTTATCAATAGACTTGAACTCATACTTTTCACCCTTGCAGCGAATGCATATATATACTTCAGCGTCATAAACCTAGTGAATACTAAGACCGTTGTTCTTGAGTGTACTCCATTTCTTCTTGAAGTTCTCATTACTTCGGTCTCTCTTACCGACTGCCATTGTAAGGGCGTAGAGAATGGTCGGCAGAGTAAAGCTCGTTCTGGTCGGGTATAGGATATATATAGCAAGCCATTTTTGTGTTCACCATTTTGTGTATTCAGGAAGCTGTTTTCGGCTCCCTGCGATGATGCTATTATGCCCTTTCCCAGTCGGACCCCGAGTTTGAAGAGCTCTCTGCCATGCTTGGCCTGGGAAAAGGCCATTTCCCATTCCCCCTTCATTGACTTGCGGTCCCAGGACTGAAGCTGTCCTAGGACTGTGAATATCCCTAGACCATGAGCATCGCAGGACCACGTATATGAGGATACATGTAGCAATCCTCCTTCAGCGTCTCAAGCCTCATCTTGAACACCAATTCTTCGTCCCTCAACAACCAGCTCCATCCGCTCTCAACCTTCGCTTGAACTCCGGTTGCTATGTAGCAGTTATTGTGGTGGATACAATTATCATGACCCCTCCTTTGTCGAGATCTGCAGACTACCACTATGGCTATTCTGAGATTTCAGCTGGTTATCTTGTTGGCACACTCTTGCGATGCCGAACACTTCGTGTTGATTGGTAGCTAGGACGAGCCTAGGGCTAAGCGACCCGTCCCGTGCCCACTAATCAGGGACAGCCTTGGCGATCGCCCTTCGCGTGCGCCCACGAAACAGTGAGGGACCCAGCGCGCCCACGACGCGCTATGCCCTATAGCAGCGCTAGGAGACCGCTGACCGCGGACGACGGGAGCAAGCGCCTGCATACAACAGATTCTTGTGCTCATTTTCACTATCAGCCGTTGCGTTGCCTCTCTCCCAAAATAGCGATGTACTGTGTCGGGCCAATCATTGCGAAATGCACGAAAGCGCTTCTGCCTCCTCGGCGGAAGTCTAAGCCGTACTCAGCCACGATACAGCCTCGTTGGGCACTCGCCGTACCGTTGACAGATCCCCCTCCCTCATCTACACACATTCATTTCAGGCTGCTGAACCGCATGCTAGACTCCTTCGAAAACCACATCCCTGACCATCAAAAAATCATCGCTTGCCATGGCCGAGGCTGTAGGACTCACTGCAAGCATCATCGCAATCATCAACCTGTCCGCCAAAGTCGCCGTCCTTTGCCTCAATTACTCCACCGCTGTCGGGAACGCTAGGGCCAACATCACACGCCTCCGAAGCCGGCTGGACGACCTAGGCACAACCCTCCAGGATGTTCAGCATCTTCTTGATAACCAGAATAATCAAGCGCTTGCGACATCGCGAAAACTGGTCGACTCTGTTGATGGCTGCACATCAGAGCTGGTCCAGTTGCAGAGCAGGCTGGATCCAGGCAAGGCCCAGAAGGCAATGCGCTGTTTCGGCCTTTGTGCCCTTAAGTGGCCATTCAATAGCAAGGAGGTCAGCGATATCGTCTCTAACCTAGAACGCTATGAACGGACTATCACTCTAGGTCTACAAATCGACCAAACGTAAGTCAGCAAACCACCTGGATGCTTTAAGTATAATGGACCAGGCTGACGGCATTGTCCTTATAGTATGCTTCTCCTTGATATCAGGCAGAGGATTAAAGGCGTCTCGCTCCAATCTGAAGAGGATGCATCAATAGCTCGCAAGCCCTGCTTCAGCGTGCCGTTCGAACGCGATCCTGACTTCATCGACCGACCCGATATTATAGCATGGATAGAGGAGCAATATATAGGCCCCGTCGGTCGCATGGCCCTCATAGGCATGGGCGGATTCGGGTACGAGCCGGAGTGGCTAACGAGCTTGTGCAGGATCATCACGCTGACTGGCCGTAGTAAATCGCAGGTTGCTATTCAATTCGCACATCACATCCACAACACATCACCGCAAACCAGCATCTTCTGGGTATACACAAGTTCAAAGCCAAGGTTTAAAGAGGCATACCAGTCCATTGCAGACATTTTACAGCTACCTAGGCAAAATGATCCCAGTATCAACATACTCCGGCTAGTTCGCAACTGGCTGCAGAGAAAGGAAGCTGGCCCATGGTTAATGGTCTTGGACAATATTGACAACATCAACCTCTTCTACCCCAGCTCCAGCGCTGGAAGAGATAGGGTAGTATACCATCCAGCAGATAAGAACCCTACTGCACTAAGCATACAGCAGCCACTTACAGCCTTCCTACTGAAATGCTATAATGGAATCATCCTTATTACATTATATAGCATAGATGCCACTAAGAAGCTAACAGGTAGCCATAAGGCTGTCTATAGGATATCAGCCATGGATAACGCCTAAGCCCTTTAGCTTTTCCATAATAAGCTATAGGGAGACTTTAATGAGAATGCTACTACTAATCTTCTTTATACTCTGGATTATATCCCATTGGCCATTACCCAGGTGGCAGCATACATCAACCGTTGTACCCTCTGTATATCAGTAAAGACATACTTGGACGCCTTCTAGGAAAGTGATAAGAAGAAGGGCAGCCTCCTTAACAGTAATGTGGGGGATCTTTGATAGAATAAGACTGTCTCTAACTCTATGGTTATAATGTAGTAAGTTACCCTTGAATAGATATACTGTAAGAGACCATCTATAGCTAACCTGCTCTTACTTATGAGCTTCTTCAATCTATAGAGTATCCCTGAGTTTGCACTCTACAATTATAAGGGCAATCTTACAGAGAATGCAGATAGGGTCAAGGATGATAAGGATAATGACAAATTCAAGGATGATCTAGATATCCTCTGTGGCTACTCTCTCGTGTCTATAACAGCAAAGAGGGATGTGTGTAAGATGTATACCCTAGTGCAGTTTTGCACTTGTATCTGGCTATCCATAGTTGATAATATAGACCGATGGAAACGATTGTTTTTATGCACTATATTAAACCACTTCCCAAATGGTACATTCAAGACCTGGCCCATCTGTTAGATGCTACTACTACATATTGAGTCAATAGTAGAGGAGGAGCTGCTAGAGAAGGACCTAGAGCAGTGGGCCTGTTTATTGACAAATTGTGCATTATACTTGGTTGTTATAGGGAGCTATGAAGCAGTAGAGAAGTTGGGCAAAAAAGCAGTGAAAACGAGGATGAGGGTGCTGGGAGAAGAGCATTCCAATATACTGATCAGCATGGCCAACCTAGTGTTAATGTATATGAACTAAGGGCAATGGAAGGAGGTAGAAGAGCTATTTATACAAGTAATAGAGACAAGGAAGAGAGTACTAGGAGAGGAGCATCCTAATATACTGACTAGTATAGCCAACCTAGCATTAATATACAGGAACCAAGGCCGATGGAAGGAGGCAGAAGAGCTACAGGCAGAAGAGCTAGGATTTTGCTTAAGAGTGCTAGGAGAGGAGCATCCCTCGATGCTGGCCAGTATGGCCAACCTAGCATTAACATTTAGAAACCAAGGCCAATGGAAGGAGGCGGAAGAGCTAGAGGTACGAGTAATAGAGACAAGGAAGAGGGTGCTGGGAGAGGAGCATCCCTCGACGCTAAGCAGCATGGCCAACCTGGCATTGACATTTTGGAACCAAGGCCAATGGAAGGAGGCAGAAGAGCTATAGGCAGAAGAGCTAGAAATTTGCTCAAGGGTGCTAGGAGAGGAGCATCCCTCAACGCTGACTAGCATGAACAACCTAGCGTCAACATATAGGAACCAAGGCCAATGGAAGGAGGTAGAAGAGCTAGAGGTGTGAGTAATGGAGACAAGGAAGAGGGTACNAGGATTTTGCTTAAGAGTGCTAGGAGAGGAGCATCCCTCGATGCTGGCCAGTATGGCCAACCTAGCATTAACATTTAGAAACCAAGGCCAATGGAAGGAGGCGGAAGAGCTAGAGGTACGAGTAATAGAGACAAGGAAGAGGGTGCTGGGAGAGGAGCATCCCTCAACGCTGACTAGCATGAACAACCTAGCGTCAACATATAGGAACCAAGGCCAATGGAAGGAGGTAGAAGAGCTAGAGGTGTGAGTAATGGAGACAAGGAAGAGGGTACTGGGAGAGGAGCATCCCTTAACGCTAAGCAGCATGGCCAATCTAGCATTAACATTTTGGAACCAAGGCCGATGGAAGGAAGTAGAAGAGCTATAGGCGAAAGAGCTAGGAATTTGCTCAAGGGTGCTGGGAGAGGAGCATCCTTCGACGCTAACCAGCATGAAGAACCTAGCGTCAACATATAGGAACTAAGGCTGATGGAAGGAGGCAGAAGAGCTGGACATGCGAGTGATGGAGATAAGGAAGAGAGAGAGAGAGAGAGAGAGAGAGAGAGAGATTTATTTAACGCCAAGGGAGCGCAAGGCGCTCCAGCCTCCCGAAGGGCATGTGGCGTGCAGAAGACTACCTAACGGCTAAAGTAAGTCATAGGATATCCTGCACATCTGGCCTAGTAGCTAGGAAAGGTTGCGATCCGCACCCGTGAGCAAGGAGAAGAAGAGGGTGCTGGGAGAGGAGCATCCCGACACGCTGACCAGCATGAACAACCTGGCCATTACCTGGAAACACCAAGGCCGCTCTAGAGATGCTCTAGCTCTAATGCGAAACTGCGTTGTCTTACGAGAGCGAGTGCTTAATATAAACCATCCGGACGCGGCATCCTCAGCGGTAACTCTAGCTAATTGGGAGGAAGTGAGCGACCTATTATTATAGGGGAGGAAACAATTTTGAATGACGAACATGAGTAGGCGCTAGGAGGAGATTAAGAGCTAGAATAATAACATATTAGGGCTAACACTGTCAAGCATTCAAAGAGCAAGGGAAAGATATTAGATATAAAGAACTGCTTTCCAGCCTAGCTTGGTTGTTCCTACTTGCTACATTACTGAGCGTGAAAGCACACCTGAAGGACTTCTACAATCCATCTAGCAACAACTACATAAACTCATCCCTAATCCTCCTTTAGCCCAAAGGCCATCCTCTACTGCCCTAGACTATACTAAGACATAAGGCCCTAGTTAGACAGGCTCTAGACAGATTCAACATTTACCTTCAATATACTAGGATCTCTTATAATACTTAAGCTTTATAGAGTAATATACCTATAGGGTCTCTATAAACTACCCTAGATAGATTGCACTAAACTGCTAGTAAATCTTAGGCTATATAAGCATCCCTATTATCTCCTTTAACTCAATAAAAAGGTTATCTTCCTATAAGGTATATTTAGCTCTTAGAGCTAAAGCTTACTTAGCCTTACCTATTATCTATATTAAGGGTAAATTAACTTAATCCTAAATAGTACTATTAATATACTTATACTTTATATAAGAAGTCTAGTTGAATTATACCTAGAAAGTTATTATACTATTCTTAGTTATATACTTAAGTAAAGCTTTCTTAAATAGCTATTTTTCAAAGCTAGTAAGAACTACTCTAACTTTAGTCTTATTAGATATTACCTAGGATAATACTAGGCTAAGGATACTATATGCCTAAGTATTCTTCCCCTTTGATCTTAATAATAGTCTTCTCTAATAAAGGCACTTAACACTAGCTACTATATTATACAATAAAATAGCAGAGGACCTTAAGACCTTATAGCACTTATATAGGCATTAGTCTTTATTATTAGACTTATTACCTTCTAGGCCTATTTCTTTAACTTCTATATAAGAGGGATAATAGTCCTTATTATACTACAATTTTACTTAATTAAGATAGGATTTACTTTCTTAGGACTTACTGCTTATATTACTACTATTATTATTATTACCTTAGACCAATCTATACATAGCCTAGCAATAGGCCTAATAGCGCATTATTAGACCTAGTAGCTAAGAAGGGGATATATAGGCTCCTAATGATAGTTAAGGTATACCCTTAAGTAATACTTAGGCCTTAGTATCTTTAGATCTATAACTACTTATTCTATAGTCCTACCTTTAAGGCATTCTAAATAATAATTATCTTAAAGGGGATATATTATATGTCCTAGAAATGCTATTATAGCATAAAGGAATAGTACTTATAGATATATTATTACTTTAATATAAAGTATTATCTATATTAAGTAGTATAAGAATAGGTAACTATAATGTATATACTAGTATTAGGGGATCTAAAGTACTTTATAATAAAGGAATTAGTATTATAATATATATAATATTACTTATAATAGTACCTAGTTCTATTATATTAACTATAGTAAGGCTTTACCCTTTAGATATATCTTAAGATAGGTATCTTTAAGAGTATTTATAGGGGGTCTTAGGAATGTTATTATAGTATATAAGGGTACTACTCATAGGTGTATTATTACCTTAATAAGGAGCCTAATCTAGGGTAAAATGCATAAGATTAGGCGTTTATAATGTCTATACTAGTGTAGGAGGATTTGCAGTAATATATAGCAAAGATCTTAAGGATCTACTAACCATACTAGTTATAGCATCTGGCTTAATTGCGCGGGCTATAGTTAAGTTAATATAATGAACATCAGTATCATTAAACACCTAGCTGGGACTGTCTAGGTCAGCTGTTAGACCTCCAGTGTTTTTGGAGAGCAGACAGTCTTTGGGCTAAGACTGTACAGTAAGACTATTGATCAATGGAAGTATAGCATCAGATCATAAGTCATCAAAATCTTAGCCATCATCCCCATTATCCTCTGCATCAGAGTTAACATTAGAAGGGATCTATATTAGCTCATTAAAAGCTCCAACCCTAGAAGTCAACAGGCAGTTGTCTTTGTCTTTACACAGGAATAAGGTTTCTACTAATAAAAGAGAAGGAGAATAAGCCTACTGCTACTTCTACTAACTAGCATTAAGAGTATTAGTTAATATTATAGTCAAACTATACATACTTCTGTTGAGGATGTAATATTTGCTCGGATAGCATTATTAAGTAGGCAGGCACTATCCAGCTTTAATGCTTAAGCTGCCCTACACATCATAGCCTTCCTACTGCCTCCAGGTACTACCCAGCTTCTCTCTACCATCCGTCCATCCAAGACAAAGAGGGTACTCAAAAGGAGGCCACTGTATCCCCGTCTCTGTTATCACTACCAATCAGCCAACTGCCAAACCAGACCAACACAGCTGCATAGAGAGAACACTCTCACTGCCTTATCACCTAATCTATTGCCAGAAAATCAACTCTTTCATTAGCAAGGTAAAGTCCTCAGCGACTCCAGAGTCAGCCCCAAGACGCACCTATTGGTTACTGGTAGTCTCCCACGAATCATATCCTCGTATTAGATAAGCGGAGTCTGGATCCTAACAGCTGACAGTATCTACTCACCCACCTAACTCTAACGATATCGCCTAACTCAGCCAACTAAATGCCGATCATCCTAGGCCTATGAGTTCTCTGGCCACCCAGACTCCTAATACCTACCGTACATCATCATCACCCAAGTAACCAAGGGTAAGGAAGTGGCCAAAGCCAAGACCAAGCATAAAACAAGCTCTGTCTCACCTCACTTCGCCCCTCTACCTCCTCCTATGCAATATCACCCAGCCTCTATCCTATAGAACCCAAAAGGCCATTATATCATCCATTCATACGTTCATATATGCAGTATACTCCTTCTGTTTTATACCACTTAGCCCTTACCTCATCCATAATGAATCAGAAAGACAAAGGGGCTTAGCAATAGGGGCCGGCAGCCACAGAAGAGGCATCTCCAAAATAATACCACTCATCATAGGTCGGACTCACCAAAATGATGCCAGTTGGCTGCCCCTGTATTAGTGAATCATGCCCACTCATGGAAGGTATTCTCACTGCCCATGACAGGTCAGACTCAGTCACTGCTCCATTGCAAAGGAAGGGGGGAAGAGGGGCCATGCTTCAGCTCACCAGAGCAAGCCATCCCTACCCCATTAAGTATATACTAAGAGCGCATTGCCCTTAGTCTACCTTAAGCATAGACACAGTCAGCCTTGGCAGCATTTTCGTAACTAGTCAGCTCCCCATAGGAGGCCTCACAAGGACTAACAACCCAGTTGGGTACCTACTGCCTAAGAATGGAGCGCAACAACAGGAGGCTACCATCCCGTAAGACCATCCGTCTCAGGAGGATAGCTTCAACAGCAGCTCCAAGCATCAGTCAGTATACAGCGAAAGGCCATGACCAAGGAAGGAAGGTTCATACGGGTGTAAAAGGTTCTCTAGGCGAGTAACGAAGAGGTCCTTGGAAAGCATTCATACGATGCAACCAGTCATCCTGAACAGGTGGGAAAGGGAGAATGCGGCCAACGCCGTCGCCAAGTTGCCCTAGAGCGATGATGGCGGTCCCATGCGACCAAGCGGATAACACAGCTAGCTTATGGAAATGAAACTCAGGCTAGGGAGGAAATAAGGAGCAAGGGAAAGGGCAGAAGTCGAGAGTACAAGTTCACAAGGGTGGATGGACATTGGGCGGAAGGAGAATGCTTATATAGAAACAGGTCACATAACATAGCGCAGGTTGTGGGCGGCGAGCGCGCCTTGCCCGAATGGATAGGCCGCTAAACCGGCAGGGGCAGCAGTATGTCCGTGATTACATATAAAAAATATAAATTAATCTTATTAAAAAGTATAAACTTTAATATAAGATAAGTATTTATTCTAAAAAGTTATCTTTTAATATTTATAAGATAATATAATACTATTAAAACTACTATTTAGACTATTATTTCTACTTATTTATAGTAATTTTAGCCTTAGTCAATATTATCTAATAGATTAAGATAATACAGTAGATAATATACAGCAGTTAATACAGTAAGATGCTATACCCAGCACCATCAATCCTAATAACTTAAATACAGCAAGCTTTCCCAGTAACATGGTTCGCATCAATGTCATACCTTAAGCCTGTTTTTGCAACCCGTCTGGGTCCCTCTCTCTGACCTTGATGTCCAATTCATTAGACTGGACGGAAAAGGTAGATGGGTTCGGGTCAGATGCAAAGGTTAATAAAGAACTTTAAAACCAACCAGGCTCGAGACAAAGAAATCGATGTATGATACAGTAATCATTACACATTAGGTTCCCTTATAGAGGGATTATTTCTACTTATATATAATTATACTAAATTATATATTTCCTTTGCTTAAGCTTTATAAGAAGATAAATCTTTAGATTTTAAACCTAATTATTAACTTTTACCCTTTCTAGCTTTCTAAAACTCTCTCTACTAAATCCCTTTATACTTTATAGCTAATATTAAAAATAATTAAATTCTCTTACTTTCTAATATATTATTCCTTTAATTATAAATTAGTTAATATTATAATAGTTAGGTCTAACCTAAGGGTCTAGAGTAGATCTAAGGTATATAATTTAATGATTAAGTAGATTAAAATATTATAGTAAGCAATATAGATTATAATAGTAATATATAATAATAAGTTATTATATAACTAAGTTAGAATATTAATAGCTAAAGAGCTTAAGGCTTTTATCTAATGTATTAAGTAAATATATATATATATATAAGATTAGTATAATTGAATAGTATTAAGTTATATTAAATAGTATTTATTTAATATATATATACTTATAGTATTAAACTATATTAAATAGAGCTTATTTAATATATAAGTATTATATATTATAATAGAAAGAAAAAAGTAAGTACTAAGATAATTCTACTAATTATAACTGCTTAATCCTAACCTGGACTATAATAATTATAGTATTACTTATTAATTATTTAGATATAATAGTCCTTAGTAATATATACCTAGAGAAGAGACTAAAGGTTAAATAGTATAAAAGAAAATAGAAAAAACAATAGTATAATAGGCTTAATACCTAAGCTTAAAGCAATAATAACTTAAGAAGATAAAGGTTTCTACTATAAAGTTAAGATATAAGTTTTACTATTCTAATTAGCTAGAAAAGCTAGATCTTAAAAAAGCTAGATTTTAGAAAAGCTAGACCTTAGAAAAGCTAGATCTTAGAAAAGCTAAATCTTAGAAAAGGCTAAAATCCCTTAGGATAAAAGCTTAGTCTATAAGGTAATTTTTATACTTTCTAAGCTCTTTATATTCTATTTAACCTTTTATATAATACAATAATTATACTATTAATTATATAAGATAACCTTTTAAATTATACTATAGCTTAATAAGCCCTTACTAAGCTATACCTATAAGCTTTTATATAACCTATATAGCCTATTTTAAGTAGATCTAAGCCTTATTTCTAAGCTATAAATTGCAATTTAAAAGTCTAATCTATAAGATATAAAAGAGATTAAAATCAATTAATATCTTAAGGCTAAAGAATTAGTTTAATTAATAGTCTTTAATTATTTTATCTTACAATAAAATAGAATCTAGCCTAATAGAGTAATAGCCTAATAAATTATAATAGAATAGATCTTTCTAAAAGGGCTAGCTTTAAAGCTAGAAAGAAATAGTAATACTACTAATATAGAAAAGAGGTTTATTAATAGTCTAAAGTATAATAACTATATCTTATAAGTTATATAGTTAATAAGTAATATTATATTAACCAACCTATAACTAAAGGAGTAATACATTAGAAAGTAAGAGAATCCTACTAATTAGTTATAAAGTATAAAAGGGTTTAATAGAGAGAGTTTAGAGAGGGCAAAAGTCAATAATTAGGTTTAAAATCTAAAGATCTATCCCTCTATTAAGCTTAAGCAAAGGAAATATATAATTTAGTATAATTATAGATAAGTAGAAATAATAGTTTAAATAGTAGTTTTAATAGTAATCTTATAAATTATATAGTTAATAAGTAATACTATATTAATTAACTTATAACTAAAGAAGTAATAACTATATTAGAAAGTAAAAGAATCCTCTTATAGTTATTTTTAATATTAGCTATAAAGTATAAAAGGATTTAATAGAAAGAGTTTAAAGAGGGTAAAAGTTAATAATTAGGTTTAAAATTCAAAGATCTATTCCTTTATTAAGCTTAAGTAAAGTAAATATATAATTCAATAGAATTATAAATAAGTAGGAATAGTAGTTTAAATAGTAGTTTAAATAGTAAGATTCTACTATATATATTTAAATATAATAGTCCTTAATAGTATATATCTAAAGAAGGGGCTAAAGGTTAAATAGTATAAAAGAAAATAGAAAAAACAATAGTTTTAAGAAGATAAAAGTTTTTACTATAAAGTTAAGATATAAGTTTTACTATCTTAATTAGCTAGAAAAGCTAGATCTTAGAAAAGCTAGATCTTAGAAAAGCTAGATTTTAGAAAAGCTAGATCTTAGAAAAGTTAGATCTTAGAAAAGGCTAAAACCCCTTAAAATAAAAGCTTAGCCTTTATACTTTCTAAGTTATTCTTTTATATTCTATTTAACCTTCTATATAATATAATAACTATACTACTAATTATATAAAATAACTCCTTCTATTTAAATTATACTATAGTCTAATAAGCTCTTACTAAGCTATATATATAAGCTCTTATATAATCTATATAATAAATTAAAAAAATATTTAAGCCTTATTTCTATACTATAAATTATAGCTTAAAAGTTTAGTTTAAAGTATATAAAATAGCTTATAATTAACTACTTTAAACCTAAGAAATTAGTCTAATTAATAGTCTTTAACTATAATATTCTACTATAAGATAGAATCTAGCTTAATATAATAATAGTCTAATAGATTATAATAGAATAGCTCTTTCTAAAGAGGCTAGCTCTAAAGCTAGAAAGAACTAATAATATTATTACTATAGAGAAGGAGTTCCTTAAGAAGCTATATAATCCTATTTATACCTTATAGATTATATAGTTAATAGGTAATATTATTCTAATTAACCTATAGCTAAAGGAGTAATATATTAGAAACTAAGGGAATCCTACTATAATCATCTTTAATATTAGCTATAAAGCATAGAGGGATTTATTAGAGGGAGTTTTAGGAAGCTAGAGGAGGCAAAAGTCAATAATTAGGTTTAAAATCCAAAGATCTATCCTCCTATTAAGCTTAAGCAAAGGAAATATATAACTGTTTAGTGCAATTGTAAATAAGTAGAAATAGTAGTCTAAATAGTAGTTTTAATAGTATTACTATATATATAACTTAATATCTTAAGAGTAAATAACATACTACCTTTATTAATTAGATTAAGATTAAGTTTAATTATACTTATTCTTCTCTCTTTTTATTATAGTAGAGTATAATATAGAGTTTAACCTTATAACTATACTAAGATCTATTATACTATTATTATACCTTAAGTTTAAAAGCATTTTAAAATATATTACTCTACCTATTATAAAGATTAAGTAGCCCTTATAGTTAATATAGAGATCAAATATATACATTGTTTTACTCTCCCTAAGTTATCCATCCCTTGCTAACCCTACCTATTTTATGTATCAAATTTGAACCCTAAGAGGCAAAGAGGAGAAGCAGAATAGGCTTAGGATCTAATGTTAGTTCTTATAGCAGTTATGTATTACAATCCAACGAGGCACCTCCTCAGTGAAAAGGCTGGTCGGATCTGGCCGCCGTGTCTGATTGGCTCTGGCGTAACAGGGTGCACAAGATTGTCAGAATTATGTCCGTCGACAACCATGGCGCGCTGCATGGCGACTCAGTCGTCTTCGACGCCCTGTACGGATTCAAAGTCGAAGAGTAGGACTGGAAAAGGATTAACATCTGCAGTGATGTCATCTATGAGTCGTCGCTCGATGTCAGGGAGGCGTCTTTGTATGCTTCAGGAACAATGCCGTGTTGATAGGATGGGCCAGCGCCGACGGGCTCGGCAACAGGGACAAGTTCCAGAAAGTAGGTCACTTTGCCTGATATCCTCCCAGAAATGTTCCAACTACCTAGACGAGATTACATTCCTCCTTCTCGGTTTGGACTAACCTGACTTTCCAAAGCTCGAGATATTCAACCTTTTCACCCGGGAGGCACATCAATAGAGTAATAGCCGCGCCGTTGAACGCCACCGAGCCCTATGTTGGCTAACCAGATGCCAGGGCCTTGAAGGCGATCTAAGATTGGAAAGATACACGAAGACTTCCAGCGAGCGGCTCCAGGACCAGGCCAGCCTGGACGGCGAGAGTGGGAGGACACGTCGAATGATCTGGTCTCCAAGTCTGGCGTCACGGCCCCACGAGCCCAGGCCTGGATCTAGACTGATTATGTCGACCGCTGGAATGCGGAATCTGATATTAGAGGGTTTCTGCTCAAGAACCATGCGAATTTCGTTAATGCAAAAATCCCGGTTCGTTCAATTGGCATCGACAACCACAGCCTGTACTACATCAAGACGCCCAATTTATCCTTGACCGACTTACAGGATAGCATCACTGCCTTATCAAACCTTGAGGCCACTCGCGACAAGTTCTTTTCCGCCATTGACACAGTCGAAACTGCAAAGTCAAACGTATCAGATGCCATTGATGCAGCTCAAACCACCCTAGGAACGTTTGAGACCTCAAAAACAAAGATGGAGTCTGACATGAGCACTCAGTACAAGAAGGTTGAAGCGGAAAAAGTTCAAGTGGGCGATCAAAAGAAACATACGATCCAGGCTTTCAGCGAATTCTGGGAGGCCACTAGAAGCCAGTACAGCTTCAGCTGCACAAGTCTCGAGGATGTCCTGGAAACAGTAGGCAATGTTTGTCTCTTGGCCAATGGACCATTTGGTGTCGCCGCCAAGGTCGGTTCAGCTCTCTCTGTCGGGAGCAGCCTGGGGAAAGAGCCACTGTGGAACAATCAGATCGACCCTGCGGACAGCTCTGTTCAACAGGACACGCTGCAGGGTCAAATCTACATGCTCAATGCCAATCTCAACGATGACCAGTTGCAGGATGAGCTGTCGGAGAAGCAAGCTGCCATCAAACAGGCTTCTGGGAGTCGGGCGATCGGCGGCGGCGATCAGAAGTTTGTTGACCAAATCATTGTCGAACGGGCTCAATTTCACAAATTCTGCAATCGCTACTTCAACAGCGGCAACATGGACAGTGACACTACTACCAAGCTAAAGAACGCCAAGAACGTCTTTGATACGTTTGTTAATACCTGTCAGGACTACCACCAGGCCGTTATTCGGTACAATGAAATGGCAGTGGGTTTGGCCAAGCTGTACACCGACCAGCAGCTCGCTCAGGACACCGAGAGTAAAATGCAGGCTCAAGGATATGACCCGACTTTGCCCTGGCTGGACATGGTCTACACCTTCTACAACGACGCTTACGCTTTCCAGAAGGCTCGTGTCATCGATATCCTCTTCCAGGCCGTCCGCTGCTGCAATGCTGCTTTCCTCCGCCGCAGCACCATCCTCGACGATCTGATCGACCTTGGATCTTTTGATGGCATCGGGGCTGCCGAGCTCCAGGCCGCTTGTCAGACACGGCTTGCCAGCGATGTTGAGTCCTATATCGCAGGATGGAACACCTACACCCTACCGTGATTCCGTCCTCGAAGTCGTTTAATGACAAAACGGACCAGTATCTAATGCAAGGATTCCGGAAACACAGGACCATCGCCTTCAGCATCGACGAGACCAACGCCTACACCGATTTCGACTTCCACAAGAGCTGGTACGACATCCGTCTCTGCGACATCAAGGTCCACTTCATGGACGCGACCAACGTGCATGCTACGGATGGGGATCCTGCTACCCAGCAGATTGTCGTGGATATCCAAACGGGTGCAATGTTCAGTGTACAGGATGAAACAAGTCATGTATTCACCTTTGAAACGCTGGGTACGAGCTTGTCATTTGCGTACCTGTACGACTACGTGTACGTGGGCAGAGACCACAAGAAGGAGGTCTATACCTGTAAAGACGACTCCAAGCCGGCCAGTGACAGCCTGGAGTGCTTCAACTTTGCCATGACCGATTCGGAGCAAGCGAATTCAGACTTTACCCTGCATATGCATACGCCAATGACTGAGTTTACCCTGTCAGTCGACGACAGTGTTGACGTGACGAATGTGCATGAGATTCGCGTGGAGTTTACTCCTCAGGTTCGAACCCGAGGCGGCGGTAATTGACGTCACGGCTAGATAGTGGGAGGTGTAAAGAGGTCGCTTCAATATCAATAAATCTGCTTGCTGTCTAGTTCTATTTACACGCCCTTCTCTCTGTGCTCAATCAGCTACTCGTGGACCTCGACTAGACCTATCATTTCCGCTAAGACGATGGTCATGGCATCAAGGCTCTCAAGGATCCATCTATCATCCAGGTTGATTAGAAGTACCACGTCTTTGCTATCATGGCCTCCACGTTGGGTTATAACTTGGTCTACCTAAGCTTCACCAACTTCAACCAGGCTCAGAACACCCAGCTTCACTACGTCTAAGCAAATAACACGTTCAATACGAGAATATGTGACTGGGTGGCTAATTGTGTTTCTTCAGTCGTCCTCGCTACGGAATCCCAGCAATCTCGTCTTCTCTGTATACTCCTAGAACAGTTCTTGGGATTAATACGACCCTTAAGTGGTAATTCGTCAAAATACTTTTCTCCATTACCCTCGGACATTTTGGAGCTTATACCTGTCCTGCCACCCAATGGCAGACATAGCCCATATTGTTGGCCGACCGTGGAGCGAATGTTACTGTGACAGATAAGAAGGTAATCACCGCGCTGCAAGATGCGAAGGCAAGGGCGAGTAATGAGGGGCGGTGCAGCAGCTGCTTGACCATGAGCACACAGTCAATGCCAGTAACATCTGTCATAGCATCTAGAATTAATTTGAGATAGTGACGCTTATAAGTGACAGGGCTAAGTCGATCTAGATAGAAAAATCCATCGAAGTCCAATCCACGCCATAAAAGTCATCTCCAGCATCTAGTCTCCCAGCAAGGAACTCGTCAAACCAGCCCGCCTCTGTTGTAGGAGATGAAAACAAGGTCAGGCCGGGAAAATCCCACTCAAACACAAATTGCTCCGGAACAAACGACTCCAACTCATTATGGGCCCCGTTATCCTGTTTCCATGAGCTCTCTTGTGCCGAACATCCGCTCGCAGCAGACTGCCGCAACTCGTCTGAATTTGTTTCAAGTCCTTGCTTGTATTTATGAATGCTGGCCTTCACAAGCTGAAGGTAGAGTCCGCTTGTATTGCGAGCACCATTCTTGGGGCCCACAGCAGCTTTACCAAGCTCATCTATCAAAATATTGCCCTTTTCCACTAGTTCACGATTGAAATCACGAGACTGTTTCTCATCACCGTCAGGAAGCAACATGGACAACTTGAGGAGGAACAAGTAGCAAAATGCGTTCTTGGCCCAGACAAAGTCCATGGCGTAGCGCAAGGCATATAGATAGATCCGTGGCTCCTGGAGGATAATATCCAAGTGCTTTTTCAGAGAGTCTTTGGCCATCAGTAGGATAGTCTTCTGTATTGGCGACATGGCATTCACATTCTCCACGCCTGACGCCCGCACGGCACGGCAGAGTGCCATGCTATCAGCCCAGCATTGCTGCACCGACAGGTTGGGGACAAACCAGGGCATATTGGACTTGTGGTTCTCGAATATTCGGGTCCAGTCGTTAAACCATACGTCGATATCAATCCTAGCGTCTCTAACGAGGTCCATGATCTCTTGGTCATCGACGTTAGCAACATGGTATAAGGAGGCGTATATCTTGGCTCGAAGGACGTTGAGCTCTACTTGGGCGAACAAATAGAGATCCATGTCGGTAGAAGAGGGACTCTGCAGAAGGATTCTGCACCTGCGTGAGGCACCTCGGAATCGAAAAGTCGGCAATCCACCAGCGTCGACCTGCAGAATATGTCCCATGACCAGCAGATGCAACCAAGTCCGCGTCTTGCGCATCAGCATCGCATCATCCTCGGACACTTCTTGATCTTTCTCATTGTATTGTCCATCTCTCGAGACAAATCGCGCGCTGAGCGTGTCGTAAGCTTGGGGGAATCCAAGTTCCAATGCCATACGAGTGGCGATGGCTATGAGAAGCGATCTCTCGGACGCATAACATGCTTGCACAAGAATCGCCTGCACAGATTCTAGACAAGCCTTCGCCGGGGTCGTGATGGCAGCGTTGAGCATGCGCTGAGTGTGGAAGCTGAGTGCACGCCAGTGCGGAGAATCCGTTCCGTTTAATACGCGGCATCCAACAGAACAGACGGTGCTGAACAATAAGCTGCTTCTGTTTCGAATGCTTTGCATTGAATCGTACTTCGGGTCGAACACTGGAACGTAGCGATCACAGCCGGAGAAGAAGGCGTTGAAGTAGGCCTCCGCCTCTTCGGCACTGAGCAGGCCCATTATCAACAAGTCCGGCGTCTCCGGACTCTCAGTCTCGAAGCAAGAGATTTTCCGCTTCTGGGTTCTTGTTGGCAGTAAGGAAGTGGTTGGAGACCCTGCGCTAGATGATTCTCCAACCTGGGACCAGATGCCCGGGGCCACAGCGTGTGCCATATTCGTTGGGCTGGAGGAAGTAGCATTCGTCGGTAGATGGGCCTTGAGAAACTCTATCTCTTTCTCGAGGGCTGCGATCTTCCTAGACAATTCATCTGTAAGCTACTTGTTCTGAAGTACCAAATTAGTGCAGGGCCAAGACTGACGTTTCAGTAGCATCTTTGGGTCTCTCCATAAAGTTGCATTCTTTCTGCAGTGTCCGACATCTTCAAGGGGATCAGTTAATATTACTATCTATTTTAGAGTGGGCAGTGGCCATCTACCGTGAGCATGGCCGTAGTCCATCGCATTTGACCTGTTGGTGGTCAAACGCTTTCCTCAGTTAACCTTTCTAGGACTCACCTTGCTTTGACGACAGGAGCCGCATGCTTTCTTTGGATGTTTATAGAATCAGCCACCGTCATCAAACAGAAGTGATCAGGGTCTGCAGGGGTCTGTCACCCTGCAGGCGGGCATATAGATACCGGAATTCGTTTCTTGCGCGCTCGTGGTGAGGAGGCGTCTTCAGCTACGTCCTCTTCCAGCATTCTGGGCTATGCTAGCGGACTCAAACCATCCCAACTTCTTGTGACATCGATGGCGACTCAAGGTTCGGTAGGAGGAGTTTCCGTGCCCTCTGCGGATGCTCGGTGTCTGTCTCTGGGTCGTCTCTTGTATACAATGCTGATGGTGTAGTGATGAGGCGGTGCAACAAAGGAAGTCGTACAACCGTACGATGCGGTAAGCCTCGTGCGGGGTTTGAGACGACATGGGGCAAGGGCTTGCTATTCAGGACAGAGCGAATAAAATGACCATGGATGGACTCCCACTTCATTGCCACCTAAGCTTATCTCGGACAGGCGTAAAAATCCAGCCGCGACAGCACCCCCAAAAGAGGTGTCGAGGCGTTTCTTGGCGCTTTGGGGGTCTAGTCGCATGGGAAGGAAGAGATAAAGCGCTGGGCCGGTACTGCGGGGTAATAATCCTGCTAGTTACTTGGATTTGGGGCGATCATCAGTGATAATCACAAGTAGACGGTCGCCAATTCCAACTACAGGTCTCAGGGCTGCTCAATTGGCAGCAGATGCGGCTATTCACGATTGTTTACTCATATAACCTTACTTTTAAAAAGAGGAAGCTGTTGCAGCGCCACTTCTCATTTCTCAGCAGATCAACGGTGTTATGGAGTTAGCATATCTACTATAGATTTGCCAATGACAAACCCGGAGATCACACTCCAAAGACGCCGTATTCATACAATAAAAGAATGCGAATAAACAAGAACTTAGTATACGTAAATGAAGTCCTCGTTCTTCAAATCAGTCAGGTCTTCGAAGCCCCTCTCTCCTGCCTGGTCTTCGGCTTGATTGATAACATCGTCATCGTTCTCCAACTCTCTGTTGTCCACCATGCTAAGATCGACAAGGTGTTCAGTCTTACCAAGAGCGACGCGCTTGCGCGCATGCCTCTTGTTCAGCGCCTTAATCAACAGCGTGCCAAAAGCAAACAGGATTGCCAGCACCACAAAAAGAACCAAATTGGCCGTCAAGCCACGAGTGTACCGAGGACTCTCTTCTGGGCGGAATAGGTGTGGGCCGATGATGTTTCCGGCGTTGGAGCCAATGAAGATCATGGCTGTCGTGACCTTGCGCTTCGTATCACCACCAGTATTCTGACCCGACCAAGAGTAGATTAATGGAGTGATACCCGGATAAATCGAGATGATATAGTACCCGAAGAGGAGAAGAGCGCGGTCGCTCGGCTCGCGACCGATAGCAAGAAGAATGGAACAACCCGCAATTGGACCCAGGCAGAGTAGCATTAGGACAGGGGATTTCATCTTGATTTTGTCGGACAGCCAGGCGCCACCAATGGTGGAAACCATTTGAATAGCGCCGAACGGCATGTTGAAGAGAATCGTCGTGAATCGGTCGAAACCAAAGGACTCGATGATTAAGGGGCCGAATGTCGAGATGCCGCCACTAGGGATTCTGCATACGAGTAAACAAGTCAGTCATGCTCGGGTAACGAATAGATTTCGACCGACAACTCACGAAATCACAAAGATGGTCGAGAACCACAGCCAGGTTTTGGGATCAATCATACACTCTTTCACATGATCCCATTTCCAGACACCAGAACCAATGCCCTGCTGGTTCATTCGGAGGCGCTCTACAGCAACAAGCTTGTCTTCTCCCTTTAAGAACTTGGCAGTCATAGGCGAGTCGGGCATTAGCAGACTATACGATGGTTACTAACTTGAGGCCGAGTGGAGTTTGGGTCAGGGCAACGCTTTCTGAGCCGGAGGGATGACTTACAACATGACTACCGACCAAGCGAGTGTAAGGCAGCCGCAGAATAGAAAAATTATTTGGTAAGAATGCAGAACAACTGAGTCTATATGCCCTAGGCCGTAGGACAACAGGCTTCCCAGCTGTAGGTCAAGGTCAGAGACATGTCACAAAATGCGGGCCACAGGAGACACATAAAAGAACTTACAATGTTCACGACACCTAGTTGAGCGTACCAGAACGAATTTCGTAGAGTTTGTTCTCTTCGTCGGTACCACATCTGAACGATTGCAACAAATGTAGGGGCTGTCGTCGGTGAGATTTGTTAGCACTGCCGACGTCGTGGCCTTTCGATTGGGAGATTGCAGTGTATAGAGCCACAGATGAAGGGAAGCAAAGTGACCTACCCACAGCAGACTCAAAGGCTCCAAGAAAAAGCCTCGCAACCAGCAAACCAGAAAAGTTGTGGGCAGCAGTCATGCAGCAGAGAATCACGCCCCAAGCAAGAACCATGCAAGAAATGAACTTTCCAACCGGGAATTTGACGAGGATATAAGCGACCAGCGGCTGAAAGACGAGCTGTGCCACGTAGACGATAGATCCAAGCCAGGAAAATTGGTCTCCCACCAACTTAGCGTCGTCAATAAGGCCAAAGACGCCAGCATAAGACAGGGTATTTTTGTCGAGAGATTGCAAGCAGTACACAACACTGGAGGATCTCGGTCAGCCGAATTAAGAGTTGGAAGATGCGTTGAACGTACAGGAGAAGGGGAAGGATTCTCCAGTCGATCAACCTTAGCACGCGGCGGTTCTCGGATCTCGTCACGACAACTTGATGATCAGCCTCCTTGAGAAACTGCGCGGCCTTATCCATGCCTTTGACCTCAGTGAGGGCAGGCTCTATGGCATCTTTGTCTTCGCCGGCGATGCCAGTCCGGGGGCGGGCCTCGATATCTGGCAAATCAGCATTTTCAACCTGGTGGGTCTCAGGGTTGTTCTTGTCTTCTGCTGGCAGAGCCATGTTAAGTAGAAGGGCGAGATTTCAATGTTAAGATTGGCCCAAACAATGTAGGTGGCAGTTGTTGATTTCTGGGCGGAACTCCTAAGGAGATCGTCCATGATACATATACGCAAGCCCTCCCGGTGTAGTCTGGTGACTAGAGCCGGGGTCCCCATGGGGTTTACCTTGCTAGCAGGGGCAAACTGCGGGGAGATTGCGAGTCAAAGCATGGAGTGACGCTAAGGGAACAGTCGGACTTCGGTAGTTTTCTCCAAGTCATTCGTTTGTGGGGATGTAACGATGCTGAACTCAAGGAGTCCTCGGTAAGCAGGGATCGGACTTCGGTAAATTTCTCCGAATCCACTTTGTTTCTCCTACGGAGATAACACCAAAAGAGCGATACCACGTTTCCGTCAGAGGCAGCTCTTCGTCATGTGTCCGGCCTCGGACAAATCCCAGACGGCCAATGGTACATGCAGTGCATATCCCCATAATTGTAGCTCAACTTTCTCCTCACAGGTGTCAAGATCGCGTTGAGTTGAAAAGGAGGGTAAATTCCCCTCCGTCGTCTCCACAGCCCTCGACTTCTCTCTTTAAGTCTTCTTCATTGCACTCGGAAGTCAGGCATCGCTTCATGTGAGCTTAGCAGTATTCCACGATGCCTCAACGCGAACGTATCCCCTCCTCCTGGGTCCCCACTTCGTCTCAGGCAGACAATGAAGTGACGCCAGCAGTCCGCCTCACTTGTGTCGACGCTGCTCTTCCATTTCAGTTTTCATTTGAAACTGTTCGTCCAAATGTTTTCAGAACGACTTTCACATCCGAAACCCATCCCAAGCCACCACACCCCAGTATTCCTCATGCTGAGACAAAGCTGGATGGTGTTCAGCCCGTGGTCACGTCTTCTGAGAAAAGTACGAAGATCAATGTCGGCGGTGTAATCGCCGAAGTCAACTATACGGGAGAAACACCACTGCTCTCAATCACCTTCGACGGACAAAAGTCCCCCATCCTACAAGACGTCCCAAATCGTTCATACACTGTCAACGGGGATGGCGTCGCACACTACACACGCTATAACCGAGGGACACTGCACGTGGGACTGGGAGAGAAAGCAGCCCCAATGAACCTTTCTGGCAGGCGCTTCGAACTGTCCGCCACAGATAGCTTTGGCTATGATGTCTACCGAACCGATCCTCTCTACAAGAACATCCCCCTACTGATCAACGCCACTCCAGAAGGCTGTGTAGCCATGGTCTCAACTAGTCATGGCAGAGGTCAGTACTCCATCGGCTCCGAGATGGATGGCATGTGGGGCTTCTACAAGGTCTACCGCCAGGACTACGGAGGTCTGGAGGAGTACATCATCGTTGGCAAAACACTCAAGGACATTGTCCAAGCCTACGCTGGCGTAGCGGGCTACCCGCTTCTTGTTCCTCGCTGGGCTTTTGGTTACTTGTCAGGTGGCATGAAATACTCCATGTTAGATGATCCGCCTGCCAGTGAGGCGCTCCTGGAGCTAGCCCACAAGATGAAAGAGCATGACATTCCTTGCTCAGCTTACCAGATGTCGTCTGGATATACTGTTGCTGAACAGCCACCCAAGACCCGCAATGTCTTTACATGGAACCGCCACCGTTTCCCTGATCCCGAGGGCTGGATCAAAGAGTACCACAAGCTAGGCATGAGGCTGATCGCCAACGTCAAGCCGTACCTTATCGGTAGCCACCCTGAGTACCAAAAGTTAAAGACCGCCGGAGGCTTGTTTACGGATCCTCATACGAACCAGCCGGCCGTGACGAAGCTGTGGAGTGCTGGAGGCGGCGAAAGCGACGATGGTGGCCATATTGATTTCACCTCGGCTGCTGGCTTCAACTGGTGGTATGAAGGCGTCAAAGTGCTGGCAGAGCAAGGCATTGACTGCATCTGGAACGACAACAACGAATACACCATCACGGACGACGACTGGGAGTGTGCGCTAGATCTTCCTTCTATCAAAATCCCTGACGGTCTAAGGCAACGGCCCCAGGTTGGCTTCTGGGGGCGCAGTGTGCATACTGAGCTGCATGGCAAAGCATCCCATGACGCACTCGTTGCTACCAACCCTGACATCCGCCCCTTTGTCCTCACCCGCAGTGCTACAGCAGGAACAATGCGGTATGCCTGTAGCTCATGGAGTGGCGACAACACAACGAGCTGGGCTAGCATGAAAGGCTCCAATGCGTTATCGCTGACAGCCGGTATGTGCCTCATGCAGTGTTACGGCCATGATATTGGTGGCTTTGAAGGCCAACAGCCGTCTCCGGAACTATTGCTTCGATGGGTTCAGCTGGGAATCTACTCGCCCCGATTTGCCATCAACTGTTTCAAGACTGGCGATGATAACTCGGTTGGCGATGTCATTGAGCCCTGGATGTATCCGTCCATTACGCACTTAGTACGCAAGACCATCAAGCGCCGCTATGCCCTCATTCCGTACCTCTACTCTCTATCACTGGAGAGTCACCAGAACGCCACGCCCCCTCAACGGTGGACGGGATGGGGCTACGAATCAGATCCAGAGGTCTGGACAACAGAGATTATGGATGGAGAGTCCCAATACTGGCTAGGTGACTCTCTTCTTATCGGAGGCGTGTACGAGCCTGGGGCTGCAAAGGGAAGGATCTATCTGCCTAAGGCAAAGGGTGATGAAGGTTTCTTGAACCTCAACGCACCATATCAATATCTCGAGTCAGGTCAATGGGTCGATGTAGACGCTGAGTGGCATGGAGCTGGTATCCCGGTCCTTGGTAAGGTAGGAGCCGCTATTCCTGTCGGACGGGATGTGCAAGTTCTCTCACCAGGTGAAAAAGAGAACGTGGCAGATCTTCCTCTGGATGACTATAGGGCTGTTGAGATTTTTCCACCGCAGAGAGCATCCCGAGGAGACAAGTGGCATGTGACAACGTGGTACGAGGACGACGGTATGTCGGCAGTGGCTAACAACAAGATTTCTTCCTACACGATCGCGTACACCGCTACAGAAGTCGAGGTTATCGTTAAGCTGATGAGGGACGAGTCTTCCGGCTTCAAGGCACTGTGGAAGACACTCATGGTAGTGTTACCTTCTGGAGATACCAGGACAGTTACCAGTGGAGATGAGAGGACGGTAGTACCTTTAGAGCTTGACGAACAGGGAAGGAAGCGATTTGAGCTAAAGTGAATTATATCGGTGACTGGTTGAGGACCTGCACCAGCGCCCAGTTTGTCGTTTGAAAGAATTCCTCGCCTTCAGTTTTTCAGACAACACCTGCAGTTAGCATACATCAAACGATCATGAAGCTATATAAACCATGCCGTGTGCGATAAGGAGTGCAAATTGGAACGGCTGTGTTACTTCAAAGTGCCGTGAACGAGTCAGGTCTGTATGCGTTCTGCTCAGGACCCACGCCCACACGTATCTAACTTGCTATCATCGCATGTTTGCCCTCACTTTTCTATTTCTCACGTGCACTAACCAGATCCTGAAGAGGACCCAGGTTCATCCAGATACCGACACATACGCCATATTCCAACGTGATAGGTGATTCTTGATGTTGAGTGATGTAAGTAAAATAGGTCCATCCCAAAACGGGAAGAGCAGATACATCTGTGGTGGCAATGTAGGGAAGCCTTTTGATCAAAACCCTCAAGTGATTTACAGCTTGTGACTAGACTGAGAGGAGACAAATGCATATTTCAGAAAGAACATGGACACAATTCCTCGCATCAGCCATTTACATGAATGAGACATTTCTGATTCCACAGACATGACCACCGACTACTCGCTTAGGCATCTAAAGATCAGGCCCTCCTTACTGGCGTGAATAGTCATCTGTGCGTATACATATGAGGCCTCCCAAGCCTGCATGGTGGCTCGTCGGCTACAGGCCGTCCAAATGTTGCAACGAGAAGCTTGGCACCAAATCAAAGGACCTCACTGCAGAGATTGAAGATTCTCATCCCCGCGAGGAGAAAATACAATGCCGTTGCCTTCCCAACTCCTGTAGACCTGTTCAGAAAGAATCTTGACGCTTCAAGCGACATCATTGCCTACATTTGAGCAGAAGTTAAATCTAGGATTATTCGGCTTCGCACGACTCCATTTTAAACAGACACATTTCCCAACGTGCAGCACCACAGAAAGAAAAAGCAGTTGATACGCCCGGAAAAGGGTAGGCTGGAACGTGTGAACTCAGAAGGCGAGTCGAGACCGCAACACTCGTCAGTCTCATCACGACATTTAACTGAACAATTACTGCAGGCCAGATGTTTGTAACTTGTTTTTTTCGAAATGAACGGACCTCGCCGCATTCCTTGCCAGCTCCTACGAAGGTGCACGAAGTTTGCCTTTCCAGAACGACCAAGTTTTCGCCCCCTCCCCTCGTATCTATTGGGGCGCTAATTGATACATGCTTCGAAAGACAACAAATCATAGCCGGTTTGTAAGCTGGACTGGTTAAAAAGGTACCAAGAACTATCAAAATTACCGTCAATATGTATCCCTAAGTCTTCAAACACCGGAGTGCTCGACGCCTGTAGTTTTTCCTCAAGCCGGGCAGCTAGCATTACGTGGAGATTTGAGTACTGCCTACTTTCCCCCTGAATGCTGGATAAGTGAGCTTGAACACTTTCCAAATCTGATGCACAGACATTATTGTTAGCCTAATAGTAGCGTCGCTAGGGTCCGATGATTTTTGGAGGCGAGGATTCATGTTTGAGATACTTACCATCCGGTTGTCCAACTCCACCTTCAACTCCTTGAATGACAATGAGAGCGGCCCAAGCGATGATAACAAGATCAAAGTTGGCCCAAATCGAAGAGTCTGCTATGTGAAGTTTTACAGCCGCCCGGGCCGAGGCTAGAAGCTCATGTTGCTCTTTGAGGGTTGTATTGGAGAAGATATAACTCCCCTTTGCTGGTAGGTATATGGACAGAACGAGCACACGGTGAAGCACGTACTGCCTAAACGTGAGCTTTCTTTCAATGTCTGGCTCGTCTGTTCGGACCCCAAAGTCGACTAGCCAATCGTCTAATTTTCGTGCCCAGTCGCGTATGACGGCGCCGTCGATGTCGCTGAATGGCATGGCGGCGTCGATAGGAGGTACTGTCTCTCCTGAGAAGTAGGACCAAATGGTGGGCAGACCTCGTCCAGTGAAATGACTCAGACCAGTGTGCATCATCCGGGATAATCTACACAGTTGGTCCTGGAGCGATACTCGAAGGCAAGTGAAAGGTGCTGTTACGGGAATGGTTGGACAAGACAGGTGAATGGCAGCGTGTTCCAGATCTACAATCTTCTAACATGTTAGTGATCGTACTGCTGATAATTATTTGTTATGGGGTTTCAAACCTGGAGCCCGGCGTAAAGCCTTTGCCACTCCAAGGATCTTTCATCCACATTTAGGGGGCAATGCTCTAATAGGAGTCGATATGCCACTGAAATCCATATCCCAGTTTCCCTGCTGATGCCCTCTCTCAAGAGGCCAGCGAGTATGATGCCTAGAATTGTTCTAAATGCCCACTGCTCGGCCCTTGCGGGATCCTGGGCATCTTTCCCGATTTCGCTACCGGGTATGCACAGTTGTGCGATCGCACTGCATAGCACTTTGAAGTACTCGGATGCGAACTCACCTACTTCGGGTGAACCTCTGATGCTTGAACAGTACAACATAGAAGCTAGGAGTAAAGGCGTGGGAGATGAGAATAACTGCCTATTAGGCAGAAAATGCATCTCGAACATCGTGTCGTGAAAGCTACCAACAAAGAAAGTCAGCAATCGCCAGATAGTGTTGAGGGAAACCATACGTTAGCCATAGTCGCTTTATGAGAGACCTTTTCCATATTTTTGGATCGGTATCAGTGGAGCAACTCGATCTAAGTAAGTGAATTGCCGGCTGCAGTGGGTCAAGTGTTAAGTCCTCGGGATATTGGTTGAGTTCATCATCTTGGCCCTGGACAGTGGCTTGATCCTCAATGTCAATATTTGACAGGCCGACATGTTCCTCAAGTCTCTTCAGTCGGTATAGCACGGCGGCATCGCATGTATGCGCCGATTCCTGCTGCTGAGTTCCTGGTACGATAGATTCGGCTTCATGGTAGGAAGCAGCCTGGGCACGAGAAACATCATGCACGTCAGATGAGTTTGCTTCCAATATCGATAGTGTGGGCTCAATATCACATACGTTTGCTCGTGGCACAAAGACGCACGATACCCCTGTCCTAAGACATCGTCGACATGATGAACCATTGTCGACTCGGCATTTCATCTGGTAACACCCGAGGTCAGCTAGGACGGGAAGAACAGTAATGGACCAAAACGGCTTGAAACATGCATACCTTTTGTCGCCGGCAATTGACTGTTCCGGAATCCGTTGTTAGCACTCGCATCCGATCAGACACCAACGTGATGATGCTGTTGTCTCACCGCAAGCTTTCCGGGACTTCATCGGCTCGTCGCCCGGTGGGGCATCTCCCAGCTGATCCGGCAGAGGCATTGTGGTTCGAGGTGGGGGTATTGGACTCTGCAAACCCACTGCCTGCAATGAAATGGGAGGGGATCCGGGGAATCCGGGGAATCCTACAGGCCAGGAAATAATTTCGCCGGGTTTGCCGGGGGATTCGAGGGTTTTAAGTATGTTGGTCGTATTGTGTGGTCTGATCTGAAATGAACACTTGATCGGCTAGGTTGACATTGTGATTGCCGGCTTTAGTTTCTGGCAGGTCGGGAAACGATTTCGCCGGGTCTGCCGGGGGATTCGGGGGTTTTAAGTACGCTGACCGTATAGTGTAATCTGAAATGAACACCTGACCGGCCAAGTTGAGAATGTGATTGCCGGCCTCCGTTTCTGGCAGGTCTGAGGGAGGCGTAACGTTAGACCAAGCTAGCAGATTGTGGATAATGGCACGTCCTACCTAGCATTATGCATTATTCTTACCGGACCCACATCCGCTGTAACCTTGAGCGACTCTGTATGACCAGGGTCTGGGAGGTTCCAGTCGGGCGAAGAATTGACCTCAGTGTATCAGTATGAACAATATAGTAGAGCGGGAAAGCTGGTTGCCTCAGATGTGAAGAAAACAAGAATTGGAGTGTGTCGACAACAGGAAATGGCGACCAGGGTGGCTGTTACGAGGAGCCGCAACGTCGATTGGTTTCGTCCGAGTTGACCAATTTTCGTTTGGTTCGGCGCCATGTAAAATACCATAGACAGCAAAACTTGGGAGCGGCTAGGAAGTATTGGTCACCGGGTTGCAGGGTAGAGGTCAAGATGCTAACTCAGCGCACTTGGCCATCATCCGGCCTGTTCGCATGTAGGAGGGAGTGGAGCGGGCTGTTACGGTTCTTCTTTTTAGGTTGACGACTCGAAGTGATGGTTCTCGGCGCAGATAGAGCTCTAATATCAGTTGAGCATCGTGTAACGTGGACATTCATGAATGATATGAGGGCATGGCTGGCTGCGAGTTGACGTGCGCGATTCTGCGTGATGATTTCACAGGCCGCCCGGGCGAAGAGAATCCAATCGCCGATCCTATGATTGTTAGTATCTAACACTACATGCCTTGTCTTGCGGCCTCACAACAAACACGAGCATATCCAAGAGAGACGACATGGCGCCTTCGGGTAAACGACGAGACTCGAAGAGACGGGGATGTTCAGGCAAGGGGAAGCTAACGCTAATCTTTGTTACATATAAATTTTATGAATCTAACATGATCTAATATCTTCCACACTAAACAGCTCTGGGAACTCACCACGATTGTTCTCCTCTACAGCCATCATAATCAACCAGCTTTGGGCTTCCTGGCTGTAAACACCATGACCCTCCCTATAACCCGCAGGTCTGTCTCATCAAACTGGCTCCTCAAACCCGCTTCAAACTCCTCCTGCGTGTCCTCCCAGTTGTCAAAGATCCCCTTGCGATTGTACAAGCTCATCAACGCCCACGCGATCCAGTTCATCGGCGCCTGCCGTCCCAGGATTGTAGCTCCGATGAGAACTCCGTCGTCTGCCAGATGGCGCCGTACTGTGCTGAAAACGGCGTTCTTGCGCGATGGCGGGCCGGGCATGCAGTGGAGTAGGTAGTAGAGGCTGATGGAGTCGAACTTGCGAGATGGCGAGAATGGTAGTGGTTCTGCGGCATCGGCGATTGTGATGTCGACTTTGACTGAGGTTCCTACTGCGGAGGCGATGCAGCGTTCCGATGCGGCGAGGGACGTTGGATTCAGATCCAGCAGCGTCATTTCCTTGCACCCCGTGCTGCCGAGGGTCTTGCCAGGGAAGTATCCCGACCCAACCCCTACGTCGAGGTGTCGCTCGCCTATTGTTTCGCGGAACAGGGGCAGCAGGATGTCCTCGGTCGGGCACTTCCATGCATAGTTGTTGGAGAACCATAGGACCCAGAAGTCGTACATGGAGAACGGCAGGGATGAGTAGATGCGAGACCCGGCATTTTGACTCGGGACTGGAGGCTGGGGCGTGGTTGAGCCCATCGCGTCGGCGTCAACTCGAGACTTTAAGATGAAAGAAGGATGGTTTTGGAAAAATATGGATGGCTTCGGCGTTGGGCTTTAGGAGAGAGATACCAGGCAGAATAGATGAGAGCCGATGGGAACTCTCCATGGTTTCAAGTACCGTGAGAACTACTAGGGTACCCGCTCCCTCGTTGTCCGAGTCCTAACAAGTACTTAGTAGTCATATTAGGATAAACGCTAGTAAACTGAACTTTTCTTGAACATGTCATGACCGACGTGAATCAAGTTTGCCTCTACGATGCCAAAATCTGTGGTTGACCCATCCACTCCGCCGAGAACATGATCCTTCATCACCACATCAGCTTCGCAATGCAACGTTCCATTCTACCGAACACTAGGATTTGACAGAAGCAGCTGTCTCTTGTCTTTTCATTGGTATTGATCGAGACATGGGATTGAAGACGTACGCTCTGATGTCGCAGCCTTTGGCGGACAGCCGCTGGCTCTCTCGTATGTCTGGTCCCAGCGCCATCTTGTCGGCAAAACCGGGAGGAAGCGGCCTTTTTGTCGGCATACCCGGAAGGGGGCCGGGCCTTTTGTCGCCAACATAAGGTTTGCAGCCTTATGGTTATCGTGCCGTTTAAGTTTTCTGCCTCGCTACTCAAAACCAAGATACTGCGACGTCATCCCTACAAGTGCCGATATCCAAGGAGCTAGTATCGGTCAAGAGGTTACAAGGTTGCATCTACCAAGTTCCCCCACAGACAAGTAAAGAATTTTAAACCGTCTTCGGCTTTTACCAATTCAGGAGTAACGCTATAAGCACGTTTCTGCAGTCCTCATAGGCACTAGCTTCGCCGTGAGTATTAGTTGGTGGCTCAGTCCTGACACTAGTCTCGATGGGGCGTTGGATACCTTGCAGTCTGCCCATACTGGTCGTACATCATAACATTGGATTCCCGCAATTCCTTTAGGAGCCACTCAGCCCCGTTTGTATACGGCCGTTTCTCAGGGGGCCACTCAGCCCGCATAAGCACTAACTCGGCCAACTGCTTTCGGATAGGTGAGGTCGGTAAAAAGAGCTCGTATTCCATAGGGCGTCGCAGATTGGAATGATATTGTTTCAAATATGGATTTCGAGGGGGGCATTTATTGAGGCTTAGTTGAGATACCCCTGCCCGAATCTGGCGCCAACTCCGTCAGCGAACTTGTAATAAAAGACAGCCATGCCACCAAGAAAGAAGACCCATCGCTTGGCATCAGAACAACAGCTTTCGCCATGTATCAGTTCTGGATGCCATTGTTGCTAGTGGTGGCTTCTGCCCATGATGCATCTTCCAAAGCTACTCGTCAGTTCTCCCTCAAGACCACCTACGACTCGACCAACTTTTTCGACAAGTTCAACTTCAGAGATGTGAGCTCGAGATCTTTAACGAAGACACCACACGAATCTGACATGATAGGCTGCGTACTTCAACAGCATCAATCCCGCTTACGGAGGCGACCCCACCAACGGCTCAGTCAACTACCTGAGCAAAAGCAAAGCCATCTCCTCTGGTCTTGCAAAGGCGAGCAACGGCCAAGTCTACCTGGGTGTAGACTCCGATAACAAGGCCAAGCTTCGCGGCAATAGCAAGACCATTCACGGCAGGGATAGCATTCGCTTGGAGTCGAAGGCGACATGGAGCTCGGGGATCCTGATCGCTGATATCGCGCACATGCCTGGTACTGCCTGTGGTGTTTGGCCATCTTTGTAAGTGGGGGAAAATACGTCTATTTGTGAGCTCTCCGAAGAGATGCGTGCGACGCTGACACTTGTGCTATTACAGCTGGTCGTACAACAATGACGAAGATCCCGTTGGGGAGATTGATATCATCGAAGGCATTAACGAACAGAGTCAAAATGTGGTATCCTTGCACACATGTGGCGCCTGCTCATTCACCGACATCGGCGGCATTGACGGTCGACCCAACTGCAACAATGGCGGAACAGAGTCTGCTCAGTGCGAGGATGGCAAGAATTAGTTCGTCACATCCCCGAGCACAAGACCTAATCGAAGCTAACTTGAATGCGTCAGTGACGGATGCGGCAACACAATGACTGAGGGTTCATACGGATCATCGTTCAACAAGGCCGAGGGCGGCGTCTACGCAACCTGGCTCGAGGCAGACGCTCTCAAGATCTACTGGTGGAGCCGCAAGAATATCCCCGCCGACATCACCGCCGGGAAACCAGACCCGACCAAATGGGGCAAACCCGCCACACAGTTCATCAGCGGAAAAGGCTGCAATGTTGGTAAATACTTCAAAGGGCAGACTATCGTAAGTTACAGACAGTATCGTTGAACCATGCAGATACTAATCGTGGCCCAGATCATCAACACGGCCTTTTGCGGAGATAATATTGATTCGAGCACTTGGAATCAGGAATGCAAGGCTTCCACTGGGGCAAATACTTGTGATGCCTATGTCACCAACAACCCCGGAGCATTCAAGCAGGCGTATTGGCTCATCAACTCGATTAAGCTTTACCAGTTGTCAACTGTTAAGAAGAGCTGCTGAGCTTTCTAGGAATCCAGCTTAGGACTAGGCGGTCACAATCGGCACAACCATGACCCGGACTGCGTGAGTTAGCTACACGACTCACTCTATCATGATGAAGCGCGATAACAGACTCACCATCACCTAGTGAGCCCATGCAATGCACCTAGTGTATATACACATTCATTTCGCACATTAGATAAGGGCCTTAAGCTCCTTAGTTATTAACACACTTTGGTTATATTGAGACTTCTTCCTTACCTACAATGCTTATTATAACATCCCGATCTACTTGATTAATACACTTTACGCCCTAGACCTACCCTACACCCTTAGGTTAGACCCGACCGTTACACATAGCTGCAATTAGCGGTCTCTACTTAAAGGACTAGTAAAGCCACGTATTAGCTATCATCTCTTTTCTCCTTCATTAATTTTACAACTGTTTTTTAAACTGACATTTTCATATCTTGTATTTCATAATAACGACCACTATCACAGTAGCCATTTCCTACTCTTGTTTGAATGTTGTATTATCATCTGATCCTTCCAGCTTCACATTTTAAGACCGCCTTTCTCCAGTGTGGTGTCTTTGCAGTGAAGTGTGCGTTCTGCTAACAAGGTGCTGTATCGAAGGCCGCTATAACTCCCAAACTACACGGCATATTCGTCTCTGGATAATTCGTTGATGATGGCTTCGTCATTATCATTGTTTGACCCAGCCTTCAATCGCTTGGAAAGGGCTCTGAGCAGCCTTTCCCTTTCATGATGAAGTCAATGTTATTTACCTTAGTAGCTCTATCGTTACGGAGCAAGCAGCAGCCGAATTTGGCTAGATACACCATTTCAATGGTGCTCATCGCTGTTCGGCTGGGCTTCAAGCCGCTGAGGCTATATGCTCGAAGCTGCTTCTTGTACTGAGCAGGCTTGATCTCTATCTAGAGAATAGCAATACCCGGTTTCATATGCTTCGCGGCTCTATTTCTTACCGTCTGGCCATAGGGCATAGTAGATAATTGTGTTATATACTGTAGTTATCCCTCTATAAGGTGTTACAGCCCAGGTTGGGATTAAGCGGTTATAATTAGTAGAATCATTTCAGTGCCAACTTTTTCATTCCTATTATAAGTATATAATATCTATATAATAAATAGGCTCTATTTAATATAGTTTAATATTAATAAGTATATATACATTAAATAAGTACTATTTAATATAACTTAGTACTATTTAATTATATTAGTCTTTTATATATATATATATATTTATTTAATATGTTAGATAAGAGCTTTAAACTTTTTAATTATTAATAATTATACTTAGTTATATAATAATTTATCTTTATATATTATTATTATAATTTATATTACTTATTAGAATATTCTAATCTATTTAATTATAAAATTATATATTTTAGATTTAGTTTAAACTCTTATATTAAGCCTAACTATTATATATTTATAGTTTTTATTTAGTATATTATTATATTAACTTAAGTAATACTTATATAGTTATTATAGCTTTAGTAATTCTATTTAGTTTAAATACTTTTAAAGAAAGAATCTTTAAAGAAAATATCACTATTGAAACTACTATTTAGACTACTGTTTCTGCTTATTTATGATTGTGCTAAATCATATGTTTCCTTTGCTTGAGCTTAACAGAGGGATAGATCTTTGGATTTTAAACCTAATTATTGACTTTTACCCCCTCTAAACTCCCTCTATCAAATCCCTCTATATAGCTTTATGACTGATATTAGAGATAACCATAGTAGGATTCTCTTGCTTTCTAATATAGTTATTACTCCTTTAATTATAGGTTAGTTATTATAGTATTACTTATTAGCTATATAACCTATAAGATATAGTTATTATACTTTAGACTATTAATAAACCTCTTTTCTATATTAATAGTATTATTATTCCTTTCTAGCTTTAAAGCTAGCTCTTTTAGAAAGACCTATTCTATTATAATCTATTAAGTTATTACTTTATTAGGCTAGATTCTATCTTATAGTAGAATATAATAACTAAAGACTATTAACTAAACTAATTCCTTAGCCTTAGAGTATTAATTAGTTTTAACTTTTTTTATATCTTATAGATTAGACTTTTAAACTATAATTTATAGCTTAGAAATAAGGCTTAAATCTACTTAAAATAGGCTATATAGGTTATATAAGAGCCTATAGGTATAGCTTAGTAAGGGCTTACTAGGCTATAGTATGATTTAGAAGGTAGTTATTTTATATAATTAATTGTATAATCTTTATATTATATAGAAGATTAGATAGAATACAAAGGGGTAACCTAGAAAGTATAGAGCCTTATAGGCTGGGCTTTTATCCTAAGGGGTTTTAGCCTTTTCTAAGATCTAGCTTTTCTAAGGTCTAGCTTTTCTAAGATCTAGCTTTTCTAAGATCTAGCTTTTCTAAGATCTAGCTTTTCTAAGATCTAGCTTTTCTAGCTAATTAGAACAGTAAAACTTATACCTTAACTTTATAATAGAAACTTTTATCTTCTTAAGTTATTATTATCTTAGGCTTAAGTATTAAGCCTATTATACTATTGTTTTTTCTATTTTCTTTTATACTATTTAACCTTTAGCCCCTTCTCTAGGTATATACTACTAAGGACTATTATATCTAAATAAATTATAATACTCTATAAAAAAAAAAAAAAAAAAAAAACTACTATTTAAACTATTATTTCTACTTATTTATGATTGCATTAAATAGTTATATATTTCCTTTACTTAAGCTTAATAGGGGGATAGATCTTTGGATTTTAAACCTAATTATTAACTTTTACCCCTTCTATAATAGCTACTATTAGTCTACTAATACTAGGAACAATCATTAGGCTTCCTAGAACTCCCTCTACTAAATCCCTCTATGCTTTATAGCTAATATTAGAAATAACTATAGGATTCTCTTACTTTCTAATGCATTACTCTTTCAGTTATAGATTGATTATTATAATATTACTTATTAGCTATATAATCTATAAGATATAGTCATTATACTTTAGACTATTAATAAACCTTTTTTCTATATTAGTAGTATTATTATTCCTTTTTAACTTTAAAGCTAGCCCCTCTAGAAAGACCTATTCTATTATAATCTACTAAACTATTACTTTATTAGACTAGATTCTATCTTATAATAGGATATAATAATTAAAGACTATTAACTAGACTAATTCCTTAGCCTTAGGGCATTAATTAGTTTTAATCTTTTTTATATCTTATAGGTTAAACTTTTAAACTGCAATTTATAGCTTAGAAATAAGGCTTAAATCTACTTAAAATAGGCTATATAGGTTATATAAGAGCCTATAAGTATAGCTTAGTAAGGGCTTATTAGGCTATAGTGCGATTCAGAAGGTTATCTTATATAATTAGTTATATGATCTTTGTATTATATAGAAGGTTGGATAGAATGCAAAGGGCCTAGAAAGTATAAAGGCTAAGCTTTTATCCTAAGAGGTTTTAGCCTTTTCTAAGATCTAGCTTTTCTAAGGTTTAGCTTTTCTAAGATTTAGCTTTTTTAAGATCTAGCTTTTCTAAGATCTAGCTTTTCTAAGATCTAGCTTTTCTAGCTGATTAAGGCAGTAAAACTTATACCTTAACTTTATAATAGAAACTTTTATCTCTTTGAGTTATTATTACCTTAGGCTTAGGTATTAAGCCTATTATATTATTGTTTTTTCTATTTTCTTTTATACTATTTAACCTTTAGCCCCTTCTCTAAGTGTATACTACGAAGGACTATTATATCTAAATAACTATAATATATATTACTTTTCTAATTATTTACTATACCTTATAGTTAAATAGTAAAATATAAAGTTATAAAATATATAAAATAGAATACTACTATTCTCTAAATAAAGAAATAAAAGCTATTAAGTATAAATAGTAACTTTACTAAGCTAGACTTTATAGCCTTAATAGCTTTAAGTCTAACTATATAGTAATTAGTACTATTCAAAAGGTATATCTAGCTATATTTAGCTACTACTTACTTCTTAATAATAGAGCTACTAAGATTAATAATATTAGCTTTATTATAGAGGAAAAGATATTACTTAAAGCTCTTATTAAGCAATTAAAAACTAAGTTAGATAATAAAGATAATAAAGTTATTATTAAAGAATTATCTAGAGATAAATATACCTTTTGGTTCTAAGAGCTGCTAGAGTATATAAAGCTAGTATAGATAGCTAGCTAGTCTAGTATTATAAAATTAGAGGGAAGGATTATATAGGGTTAAAGAAAAACTTAGACTAAATAGAAAAGGTAAATAGGTTTAGGTTAAATATAAAAGTTAATAAAGAACTTTAAAACCAATTAGGCTTAAGATAAAGAAATTAATGCATAATACAGTAATTATTATACATTAGGTTTCCTTATAGAAGGGTTTCCTTTAGTATATTAAATAAGAACCTTAAGCTTTTTAACTATTAATAATATTACTTAGTTATATAATAACTTACTTTTATATATTACTATTATAACTTATATTACTTACTATAATATTCTAATCTATTTAATTATTAAATTATATACTTTAAACCTGTAAGAGTTGGGATAATATACCCAACCTTCAATAGACCAATCAGCCGTTAGACCAAAAGATCAACCAATTCAAGTAAGCTAGCATTACCCGAATCGCACTATACAATTGGTTATAAGGCAGAGCGCCGCCGAGCGCTCGGCCCCTGGCCGGCCTCTAGCGCATCTCCTTACAATTATCCCCCTCTCTGAACAGCACGTCCCGGGCTGCTAACTTGAACAGGCTTAGCGCAACCCCTTCTAGCTTGATAGGGCCTAGGTCCCCCTTCTGCAACCAACTGTACGGGGTCTCCGCTACAGTGGCCAGGAACACAACGGCCGTAGCCGCACTCGTACGTTCGCCGTCAGAGAGCTTGGTCTGGCCTCCGGACCAATTGAAGATAACCGCAATTGTCAACCCCCAGGACCAATCGCAGCAGCAACTGCACATTGGCTGCCCTGTGAGCCAGTAGCCTATCGCAGTCACAAGGTTCAGAGGGGATTCGAACCCATAACCTCCTGCACAGCCACTAACCCAATGCGTACTTGAATAATTGTAAGAGTTGGGGTAATGTACCCAACCTTCAATAGACTAATCAGCTGTTAGACTAAAAGATCAACCAATTCAAGTAAGCTAGCGTTACCTGAATCGTGCTATACAATTGGTTATAAGGCAGAGCGCCGCTGAGCGCTCGGCCCCTGGCCGGCCTCTAGTGCATCTCCTTATAAAACCTATCTTAAACTCTTAGATTAAGCCTAACTATTATATATTAATAGCTCTTATTTAGTATATTATTATATTAACTTAAGTAATACTTAAATAGTTATTATAGCTTTAGTAATCTTATTTAGCTTAAATACTTCTAAAGGTAAAAACCTTAAGAAAGATATAAGTATAAAGAATATTAATATTTTAAAGAACTTAAAATCTAATAATAATAATAAAAAAGATATTATTAATCTTAAATATATAAACTATTAATAGTATATAGAAATCCTAGTATTATATAAAGCCTTATATAATATATATAATTACTATTAAAACTACTATTTAAACTACTATTTCTACTTATCTATAATTATACTAAATAGTTATATATTTCCTTTGCTTAAGCTTAATAGAGGGATAGATCTTTGGATTTTAAACCTAATTATTAACTTTTACTCTTTCTAGCTTCCTAGAACTCCCTCTATTAAATCTCTCTATATAGCTTTATAGCTAATATTAAAGATAACTAGATTCTCTTAGTTTCTAATGTATTACTCTTTTAGCTATAGGTTAGTTAGAATAATATTATCTATTAACTATATAATCTATAAAGTATAAATAGGATTATATAGCTTCTTAAGGAACTTTTTCTCTATAGTAGTAATATTATTATTCCTTTCTAGCTTTAGAGCTAGTCTCTTTAGAAAGAGCTATTCTATTATAATCTATTAAGCTATTACTATATTAAGTTATATTTCCTTTTATAATAGGATATTATAGCTAAAGACTACTAATTAAACTAACTCCTTAGGTTTAAAGTAGTTAATTATAAGCTATTTTATATACTTTAGGTTAAACTTTTAAGTTATAATTTATAGTATAGAAATAAGGCTTAAATATTCTTCTAATTTATTATATAAATAATATAAAAGCCTATATATATAGCTTAGTAAGAGCTTATTAGACTATAATATAATTTAAATAATAATTATCTTATATAATTAATAGTATAATTATTATATTATATAAAAGGTTAAATAGAATATAAAAAGCTTAAAAAGCATAAAGATTAGGCTTTTATCCTAAGGGGTTTTAGCTTTTTCTAAGATCTAGCTTTTCTAAGATCTAGCTTTTCTAAGATTTAGCTTTTCTAAGATCTAACTTTTCTAAGATCTAGCTTTTCTAGCTGATTAAGATAGTAAAACTTATACTTTAACTTTATAATAGAAACTTTTATTTCTTTAAGTTATTATTACTTTAGGCTTAAATATTAAGCTTATTATACTATTGTTTTTTCTATTTTCTTTTATACTATTTAACTTTTAGCTCTTTCTTTAAGTATATACTACTAAAGACTATTATATCTAAATACTTAAAGAATACCTTAATTATATATTAAGGAAAAGATATATTAAATAATCTAAGTTCTTAATAGATTATTTAGTTATATTTATTCCTAAGAAAAATAGTAAACTTAGACTTATTATAGATTATAAATAGTTAAATATAATTACTTTAACAGATTAAACTTTATTATTTCTTATTATTAAGCTTAAGGATAGGCTTTATAGTATAAAGGTCTTTATAATATTAAATCTTAAAGGAATATATAATCTTATTTATATTAAGTTAGAAGATAAATAGAAAACTATCTTTAAAATAAAGTATAAACTCTATAAATACCTTATTATACTCTTTACACTTATAAATATATTAGTAATATTCTAGTAAATAATTAACTATATACTTTAAGAATACTTAGATATATTTATAATATACTATTTAAATAATATTTTAATCTTTTCTAAGAATAAAGAAAAATATATAGAATATATCTATAAGATATTATAAGTATTATAAGATAATAAATTATTAGTTATACTAAAGAAAAGTTATTTTTATATTAAGAAAGTAGAATTTCTTAAATATATAATCTTATTTAGATATAATAGTTCTTAGTAGTATATATTTAGAAAAGGAGCTAAAAGTTAAATAGTATAAAAGAAAATAAAAAAAATAATCATATAATAGGCTTAATACTTAAGCTTAAGATAATAATAACTTAAAAAGATAAAAGTTTTTACTATAAAGTTAAAGTATAAGTTTTACTACTTTAATTAGCTAAAAAAGCTAGATCTTAGAAAAGCTAAATCTTAAAAAAGCTAGATCTTAGAAAAGCTAGATCTTAGAAAAGCTAGACCTTAGAAAAGCTAAATCTTAGAAAAGGCTAAAACCCCTTAGGATAAAAGCTTAGCTTATAAGGCTTTATACTTTCTAGGCCTTTTATATTCTATTTAACCTTCTATATAATATAATAACTATACTACTAATTATATAAAATAATTACTTCTATCTAAATTATACTATAGCTTAATAAGCTCTTACTAAGCTATATATATAAGCTCTTATATAATCTATATAATAAATTAATAAAACATTTAAGTCTTATTTCTATATTATAAATTATAGCTTAAAAGTCTAGCCTAAAGTATATAAAATAGCCTATAATTAACTACTTTAAACCTAAGAAATTAGTCTAATTAGTAATCTTTAGCTATAATATTCTACTATAAAAGAAAATATAGCTTAATATAATAATAGCTTAATAGATTGCAATAGAATAGCTCTTTCTAAAGAGGCTAACTCTAAAGCTAAAAAGGAATAATAATATTATTACTATAACGAAAGAGTTCCTTAAGAAGCTATATAACCCTATTTATACCTTATAAATTATACAATTAATAAGTAATATTATTTTAATTAATCTATAGCTAAAGGAGTAATATATTAAAAACTAAGAGAATCTAGTTATCTTTAATATTAGTTATTTAGATATAATAGTCCTTAGTAGTATATACCTAGAGAAGAGACTAAAGGTTAAATAGTATAAAAGAAAATAGAAAAAACAATAGTATAATAGGCTTAATACCTAAGCCTAAGGTAATAATAACTCAAGGAGATAAAAGTTTCTACTGTAAAGTTAAGGTATAAGTTTTACTACCTTAATTAGCTAGAAAAGCTAGATCTTAGAAAAGCTAGATCTTAGAAAAGCTAGATCTTAGAAAAGCTAAATCTTAGAAAAGCTAGACCTTAGAAAAGCTAGATCTTAAAAAAGGCTAAAACTCCTTAGGATAAAAGGCTAGTTAACCTTTATACTTTCTAGGCTTTTTACATTCTATCTAACCTTCTATATAATATAAAAATCATATAACTAATTATATAAAATAACTACTTTCTTCTAAACTACACTATAGCCTAGTAAGCTCTAACTAAACTATACTTATAGGCTCTTATATAACCTATATAGCCTATTTTAAGTAGATTTAAGCCTTATTTCTAAGCTATAAATTATAGTTTAAAAGTCTAACCTATAAAATATAAAAGAAGTTAAAACTAATTAATACCTTAAGGCTAAGGAATTAGTTTAATTAATAGTCTTTAGTTATTATATCCTACTATAAGATAGAATCTAGCTTAATAAAGTAATAGCTTAGTAGATTATAATAGAATAGGTCTTTCTAAAGAGATTAGCTTTAAAGCTAGAAAGAAAGAATAATACTACTAATATAGAGAAAAGGTTTATTAATAATCTAAAGTATAATAACTATATCTTATAGATTATATAGCTAATAAGTAATACTATAATAACTAATCTATAACTAAAGGAGTAATGCATTAGAAAGTAAGAGAATCTGGTTATTTCTAATATTAGCTATAAAGCTATATAAAGGGATTTGATAGAGGGAGTTTAGAGGGGGTAAAAGTCAATAATTAGGTTTAAAATCCAAAGATCTATCCTTCTATTAAGCTTAAGCAAAGGAAATACATAATTTAGTACAATTATAGATAAGTAGAAATAGTAGTCCAAACAGTAGTTTTAATAGTGTTAATATTAGTTATAAAGCTATATAAAGGGATTTAGTAGAAGGAGTTCTAAGAAGCTAGAGAGAGCAAAAGTTAATAATTAGGTTTAAAATCCAAAGATCTATTCTTCTATTAAGCTTAAGCAAAGGAAATATATAACTATTTACTATAATTATAAATAAGTAGAAATAGTAGTTCAAATAGTAGTTTTAATAGTAATATATAATCTTATATAATTAAGTTAAGATAGATCTAAAGAAAATTACTACAGTTAGTAAATAGCTAAGACTAAAGAATATTAAGAAAGTATAATCTTTCCTTAGGTTTATAAATTACTATTAAAGATTTATTAGAAACTTTAGTAATTATATTATTCTACTTATTAAATTTATAAAGAAAAGAAAAGACTTTAGATAGAATATAACTATTAACAAAGTATTTAATAATATTAAGAAGATTATTCTAAGTAAACTAGTATTAGCTACTTTTAACCTTAAATAAGAAATTGAACTTAAGATAAACTTATTAGACTATATATAAAGTTCTTAGATTAGATAATAAGATAATAATAATATTTTTTACCCTATTACCTTTTTTTCTTATAAAATGTATAAAGCTAAACTTAACTATCTTATCTATAATAAAGAATTCCTTATAATTATGAACTTATTTAAAGAATTCTAATATTATTTCCTAGGAAATAAACATTAAGTTAAGGTCTATATAGACTATAAGAATATTACTTATTTTATAATTATATAATAACTTACTAAATAATAGCTATATTATACTAAATACCTTTTAGAATTTAACTATATAATTATCTATTAGAAAGGATCTAAAAATAAATAAGCTAATATTATAAGCTATTAATATAACTTTAATAATAAAAAATAAAAGATTAATAAATAACTTTTATACTTTATACCTAAAGGATACTTTAAATAGAAGTATATTACTACTATTAGATAATTGTTCATTAATAAAAATAGAATATACTATAAGATATAACCTATTTAAGAAAGTATTACCCTTAAATAGAAAAAGAAGTTCTAAATGCAATTATATAATCTAGAACTATAATAAATAATATTTAATAGATTAGACTGAGTTATAATAGACTAAGGTATAATTAGGGTTAAAGAAAGTCTATATATTCTATTAAAGCATTATAAAGACTTTATTAAATATTATTATTAAACTATTAAATATTAATGCAAATAGTTAAATAAATAGTTTTAAAATTATCTTAATAATTATTTTATATAGAATATGAAAGGACTTAATAACTACTACTAATATAATATCTACTATTACTATTAAAACTACTATTTAAACTACTATTTCTACTTATCTATAATTGCACTAAACAGTTATATATTTCCTTTGCTTAAGCTTAACAGGGGGATAGATCTTTGGATTTTAAACCTAATTATTGACTTTTGCCCCCTCTATCCACTAACACTAGGAATAACCATTAGGCTTCCTAGAACTCCCTCCACTAAATCCCTTTATAGTTCTAGTAGGATTCTCTTGCTTTCTAATGTATTACTCCTTTGATTATAGGTTAGTCAGTATAGTATTACTTATTAGCTATATAACTTATAAGATATAATTATTATACTTTAGACTATTAATAAACCTCTTTTCTATATTAATAGTATTACTATTCCTTTCTAGCTTTAAAGCTAGTCTTTCTAAAAAGACCTATTCTATTATAATCTATTAAGCTATTACTCTATTAGGCTAGATTCTATCTTATAGTAGGATATAATAACTAAAGACTATTAATTAGACTAATTCCTTAGCCTTAGGATATTAATTGGTTTTAATCTTTTTTATATCTTATAGATTAGACTTTTCACTGTTGAAACTACTGTTTGGACTACTGTTTCTGCTTATCTGCGATTGCGCTGAATCATGTGTTTCCTTTGCTTGAGCTTAACAGGGGGATAGATCTTTGGATTTTGAACCTAATTATTGACTTTTGCCCCCTCCATCCGCTGACGCTAGGAACGACCATTAGGCTTCCTAGAACTCCCTCTGCTAAATCCCTCCACGCAGCTTCATGGCCGATGTTAGAGATGACCATAGTAGGATTCTCTCGCTTTCTAATGCATCACTCCTTCGGTTGTAGGTTGGTTGTTACAGCGTTGCTCATCAGCTGTATGACCCATAAGATATAGTTATTGTGCTTTAGACTATTAATGAACCTCTTCTCTACATTGGTAGTATTGCTGTTCCTTTCTAGCTTTGAAGCTAGCCCCTTTAGAAAGATCTGTTCTATTGTAATCTACTAGGCTATTACTCTATTAGGCTGGATTCTATCTTATAGTAGGATATAATAACTAAAGACTACTAATTGGACTAATTCCTTAGCCTTAGGGCATTGATCGGTTTTGACCTCTTTTATATCTTGTAGGTTAGACTTTTGAACTGCAATTTGCAGCTTAGAAATGAGGCTTGGATCCTCTTGAAATAGGCTATATAGGTTGTATAAGAGCCTGTGGGTGTAGCTTGGCGAGGGCTCGCCGGGCTGTAGTACGATTCGGAAGGTCATCTTGTGCGATTGGTGGTGTGGTTGTTGTGTTGTTTGGAAGGTCGGATGGAATGTGAAGAGCCTGGAAAGCGCAGAGGTTAGCCGGGCTTTTATCCTAAGGGGTTTTAGCCTTTTCCAAGATCTAGCTTTTCCAAGGTCTAGCTTTTCCAAGATCTAGCTTTTCCAAGATCTAGCTTTTCTAGCTGATTGGGGCAGCAAAACTTATACCTTAACTTTACAGCAGAAACTTTTATCTCCTTGAGTCATTGTTGCCTTAGGCTTGGGTATTAAGCCTATTATACTGTTATTTTTTCTGTTTTCTTTTATATTATTTAACCTTTAGCCCCTTCTCTAGGTGTGTGCTACTAAGGACTATTATATCTAAATAGATTAGACTTTTAAACTATAATTTATAGCTTAGAAATAAAGCTTAAATCTACTTGAAATAGGCTATATAAGTTATATAAAAGCCTATAGATATAGCTTAGTAAGGGCTTACTAAGCTATAGTGTGATTTAGAAGGTAGTTATTATATATAATTGATTGTATAGTTATTGTATTAGGTAAAAGGTTGAATGGAATATAAAGAGCCTAGAAAGTATAAAGGCTAAGCTTTTATCCTAAGGGGTTTTAGCCTTTTCTAAGATCTAGCTTTTCTAAGGTCTAGCTTTTTTAAGATCTAGCTTTTTTAAGATTTAGCTTTTCTAAGATCTAGCTTTTCTAAGATCTAGCTTTTCTAAGATCTAGCTTTTCTAGCTGATTAAGATAGTAAAACTTATACTTTAACTTTATAATAGAAACTTTTATCTTCTTAAGTTATTATTGCCTTAGGCTTAAGTATTAAGCCTATTATACTATTATTTTTTCTATTTTCTTTTATACTATTTAATCTTTAGTTCTTTCTCTAGGTATATACTACTAAGGATTATTATATCTAAATAATATCTACTATTAATAGGACTTTAGTATAGAATACTTAAGGTATAAAGCTATATAATAGGTAGTAGATAATATAAGAAAAACACTAGGAAATACTTATATTATTATAAATTATAATAACTTTTATACTTAGATTTAATAATATAATAATAAGTTACTTTAAGATAAGAAAACTAATAAGTAATAAGTTCTTAAAGAACTTTAATATTAACTTATATAAGAAATATATAAGTATCTATTTTATAGATATTAAAGAGTTAATAAAACTCTTAATAAAGTTAGATTAATATATTAATTTTCTAAGATAAAAGTAATAATAAAAACTATTACTAATTAATATAATAAATATTATAAAACTAAGGCTTAATACTATAAACTCTATAGAGAATTATAGTTTCTATTAGTTACTAAATAACCTTAAGACTTTATTATTATAGACTTTATTATTTAGATATAATAATCCTTAGTAGTATATACTTAGAGAAAAGACTAAAGGTTAAATAGTATAAAAGAAAATAAAAAGAATAATAATATAATAAGCTTAATACTTAAGCCTAAGGTAATAATAACTTAAGAAGATAAAGGTTTCTACTATAAAGTTAAAATATAAGTTTTACTACTCTAATCAGTTAGAAAAGCTAGATCTTAGAAAAGCTAAATCTTAAAAAAGCTAAATCTTAGAAAAGTTAGATCTTAGAAAAGGCTAAAACCCCTTAGGATAAAAGCTTAATCTATAAGGCTTTATACCTTTTAAGTTATTCTTTTATATTCTATTTAACCTTTTATATAATATAATAATTATACTATTAATTATATAAGATAACTATTTCTATCTAAATTATACTATAGTTTAGTAAGCTCTTACTAAGCTATATATATAAGCTTTTATATAATCTATATAGTAAATTAAAAGAATATTTAAATCTTATTTTTATACTATAAATTATAGCTTAAAGGTTTAGTCTAAAGCATATAAAATAGCTTATAATTAACTACTTTAGACTTAAGCAATTAGTTTAATTAATAGTCTTTAGCTATAATATCCTATTATAAAAGGAAATATAACTTAATATAATAATAGCCTAATAGATTATAATAGAATAGCTCTTTTTAGAAAGACTAGCTCTAAAGCTAGAAAGGAATAGTAATATTACTACTATAGAAAAGGAGTTCCTTAAGAAGCTATATAATTCTATCTATATCTTATAGATTATATAGTTAATAGGTAATATTATTCTAACTAACTTATAGCTAAAGGAGTAATACATTAGAAACTAAGGGAATCTAATTATCTTTAATATTAGCTATAAAGCTGTATAGAGGGATTTGGTAGAGGGAGTTCTATAGAAGGGGTAAAAGTTAATAATTAGGTTTAAAATCCAAAGATCTATCCCCTTATTAAGCTTAAGCAAAAGAAATATATAATTTAGTATAATTATAAATAAGTAGAAATAGTAGTTCAAATAGTAGTTTTAATAGTAATAGACTTTATTATAAAACTATCTCTATTAGAAAACCTTATAATTAGAACTTTTTATAATAATATTCTTATTATTATAAATAGACTTATAAAATTTTCCTATTTTATGTCTTACTAGGAATTAATAAATATAGAGTAGTTTACTTATATCTTCTTATAAAATATTATTAGTATTTATAGGCTTTCTATAGAAATTCTCTTTAACTAAGAATCTTTATTTACTTTAAAGTTTTAATAATTATTAATAAACTATATAAGATTAAACTATTAACTTACTATAGCTTTTTAACTATAGATAGATAATTAAATAGAATAAATAAACTAAATATTAGAATAGTACTTTTAATATTATATTAACTATAAATAGAATAATTAGATTAAAAAGCTATTAATTATATAATTAAACTATAATATAATTATAAATAAAAGTATAAAGCTTACTCTAATATATATTAACTTTAGATTTAATCTTAATACTTATAGAATAAGCTAAGATAGATTAATCATTCTTAAAGCTATTCTTATATTAGAAAAATTAAGAAATCTATATAAAGAACTTAAGACTAAGCTTAAATTCATTAGAAACTAGATAAAGAAATACTATAATCTAAAAAGAATAAAAGGACTATCCTTTTAGAAAGGAGATATAATCTATCTTATAATAAAGAATATTAAAATAAAATAATAAAATAAAATATTAGATTATTAGTTTATTAGATCTTATAAAATTATTAAGAAAATATTAGAAAATAACTATTAATTAAACTTACTATTAAAAGTTAAACTTTACTTAGTTTTTTATATCTTACTTCTTAAGATAGTAAAAGATATACTTTATACTAAATTTAATAATAAATATAAAATTAAAATTAAAGAATTAAAAGAGTATATAGTAAAAGTAATTTTAGATATATAAAAAGTAAATAATTAAACTAAGTATCTTATTAAATAGAAAAACTATCCTAAGAGTAATAATTAATAGAAATCTACTAAAAACCTTACTTATATATAATACTTCCTAAAGAACTTTTACTAATAATACTAAAGTTAAATAAAATAAAATAAGTACTTAAATTAATAGTACTTTACTTAATTACTTTATAATCCTTTAATAATTAAATCTTAGAAAGAGCCTTAAAGTAAGTAATAATATTCTATTACTTTATTGCTTTTAGTTCATTTAAATCCTTATAATTCTAATGAGTTATTTTAGCTATCTTCTTATAAAGATACTTCTCTTAATAATATAAACATTATAAGTATATAAAAGCCTTAAAGAGATTAGTTTTAACTTACTCTTTTTACTTCTTTAAATAATTCTTTTCTTAAGAAATATAAATAACTATAATAAATTAATACTATAGATACTATAAGTATAAGAAACCTATAAGCTTATAAAGATATACTATTAAAATTACAATTTATATACTTTTTCTCTATATAGAAATTATATTATAACTTTCTCTTTATAATAATATAGAAATAGTAATTTACTTTAAAATAAATAGAATAATAAAGTATCTTAAAGTTAAACTTTTTAATAATATTAATAATATTACTATAATAAGTAAATAAAACTTTAAGATATAATAAGTTCTTAAAGATATAATTGAATATTATAGTTAGTTAAAGGGATAAGAATAATTATAGGACTAAAAACATTAAAGACTTACCTCTTAGAAAAAAGGTCTATTTAATAGGCCTTAAGAATAAAACTAATAGAAAAGAAATATTATATTATAGCTTAAGTTAAAACTAAATAGTTACTATTAATAGAATTATCTTAGTACTTACTTTTTCCTTCTTATTATAATATATAATACTTATATTACTGTTGAAACTACTGTTTGGACTACTGTTTCTGCTTATCCGCGATTGCGCTGAACAGTCACGTGTTTCCTTTGCTTGAGCTTAATGGGGGGATAGATCTTTGGATTTTGAACCTAATTATTGACTTTTGCCCCCTCCATCTGCTGACGCTAGGAACGACCATCAGGCTTCCAACTCCCTCTGCCAAATCCCTCCACGCTTCATGGCCGATCAGTAGGATTCTCTTGCTTTCTAATACAGTCATTACTCCTTTGGTTGCAGGTTGGTTGTTACAGTGTTGCTTATCAGCTGTATGACCTATGAGATACAGTCATTATGCTTTAGACTATCAATAAACCTCTTCTCTATATTAGTAGTATTATTATTCCTTTCTAGCTTTAAAGCTAGCCCCTCTAGAAAGACCTGTTCTATTGTAATCCACTGGGCTATTACTCTATTAGGCTAGATTCTATCTTATAGTAGGATATAATAATCAAAGACTACTAACTGGACTAATTCCTTAGCCTTAGGGCATTAATTAGTTTTAACCTCTTTTATATCTTATAGGTTAGACTTTTAAACTGCAATTTGTAGCTTAGAAATAAGGCTTAGATCCTCTTGAAATAGGCCATATAGGTTGTATAAGAGCCTATGGGTATAGCTTAGCAAGGGCTCGCTGGGCTGTAGTGCGATTCGGAAGGCAGTCATCTTGTGCGATCAGTAGTATAGTTATTATATTGTTTAGAAGGTCGGATGGAATGTGAAGAGGTAACCTGGAAAGCGCAGAGCCTTATAGGCCAGGCTTTTATCCTAAGGGGTTTTAGCCTTTTCTAAGATCTAGCTTTTCCAAGGTCTAGCTTTTCCAAGATCTAGCTTTTCTAAGATCTAGCTTTTCTAGCTGATTGGGGCAGTAAAACTTACACCTTAACTTTACAGTAGAAACTTTTATCTCCTTGAGTCATTATTGCCTTAGGCTTGAGTATTAAGCCTATTATACTGTTGTTTTTTCTGTTTTCTTTTATACTGTTTAACCTTTAGCCCCTTCTCTAGGTGTATACTACTAAGGACTATTATATCTAAATAATACTTATATATTAAATAAGCTTTATTTAATATAGTTTAATACTATAAGTATATATATATTAAATAAATACTATTTAATATAACTTAATACTATTTAATTATATTAGTCTTATATCTATATATATATTCCTTTAGTATATTAAATAAAAGCCTTAAGCTCTTTAACTATTAATAATATTACTTAGTTATATAATAACTTACTTTTATATATTATTATTATAATCTATATTACTTATTATAATATTCTAATTTACTTAATTATTAACTTATATACTTTAGACCTACTTTAGACTTTTAAGTTAAGTTTAACTATTATAATAAAGTTAAAAATAAAATCTATAAGATTTTAGATTAATCTATAAGCTTTAATACTTATACTAAGCTCTATATAACTATTAATAATTAACTACTTAAAAGATAAATTAAAAAGAAAAAAGAATTTTTTAAGGTTTAGAAAAGTAAAAAAAGCTATTTAAATAATAATAAGAAACACTATTAAAACTACTATTTGAACTATTGTTTCTACTTATCTACAATTATACTAAATTATATATTTCCTTTGCTTAAGCTTAATAGGGGGATAGATCTTTGGATTTTAAACCTAATTATTGACTTTTGCCCCCTCCAAACTCCTTCCACTAAATCCCTCTATACAGTAGGATTCTCTTGCTTTCTAATATATTACTCCTTTGGTTATAGGTTAGTTAGTATAGTATTACTTATTAGTTATATAATCCATAAGATATAGTTATTATGCTTTAGACTATTAATAAACCTTTTCTCTATATTAGTAATATTATTATTCCTTTCTAGCTTTAAAGCTAGCCCCTTTAGAAAGATCTATTCTATTATAATTTATTAGGCTATTATTCTATTAGGCTAGATTCTATCTTATAATAGGATATAATAATTAAAGACTATTAATTAGACTAATTCCTTAGCCTTAAGGTATTAATTAGTTTTAACCTCTTTTATATCTTATAGGTTAGACTTTTGAATTATAATTTATAGCTTAGAAATAAGACTTAAATCTACTTAAAATAGGCTATATAGGTTGTATAAGAGCCTATAGGTATAGCTTAGTAAGGGCTTGCTAGGCTATAGTGTGATTCAGAAGGCAGTTATTGTATATGATTGGTTATGTAATTGTTGTATTAGGTAGAAGGTTGAATGGAATGTAAAGAGGTAACTTGAAAAGTATAGAGGTTAGCTAGGCTTTTATCCTAAGGGGTTTTAGCCTTTTCTAAGATCTAGCTTTTCTAAGGTTTAGCTTTTCTAAGATTCAGCTTTTCTAAGATCTAGCTTTTCTAAGATCTAGCTTTTCTAGCTAATTAAGGCAATAAAACTTATATCTTAACTTTATTGTAGAAACTTTTATTTTCTTAAGTTATTATTACCTTAGGCTTAAGTATTAAGCTTATTATACTATTGTTTTTTCTATTTTCTTTTATATTATTTAACCTTTAGCTCCTTCTTTAGGTATATACTACTAAGGATTATTATATCTAAATAATAATAAGAAAAGAAATAAGAATACCTTTTAAGAAATATAGCTTAGTCCTATAGAACTAAGAGTTATAAAATAAAACTATTCTTAAGTTAAATATTAAAACTATAAAGAAATAAGATATTTTAAAAGTAAGTATTAAAAGCCTAAGTTTAAATAAAAGTATAAATTAGTATTAAAAGATAAAGATATCTAATTTACTAACTATTAATATATAAAAACTATTATTATAGCTAAAGGATTATATAATATAATAAGTATTAATTACTTTAATATAATATTATTTCTATTTAATATAGAATAATATATAATAGAAAAAGATAGTAAGTATATTAAAAAGATATAATATAGAATTCTAAAACCTTCTAAGAATAATAAGGGATTCCTAAAAGAAATCTATAATCTTTAGATTTCTATTCTTAAAAGAAAACCTAGAAAATCAATTAATAGTAAGATTATTACTATAATTTAAAAAGAAAAAAAAAACAAATACCTTTTATACTTATTCTAAAGAATATAAAGTTATAATAAAGACTAATCAATAAGATTAATATTCTTAATAAATAATTAAACTTTAAGACTTTAAAGCTTAATAATATTTAAAACTATAATATTAATTTATCTTTAATATAAATATATAATTACTATTAAAACTACTATTTAAACTACTATTTCTACCTATCTACAATTATACTGAATTATATATTTCCTTTACTTAAGCTTAATAGAAGGATAGATCTTTGGATTTTAAACCTAATTATTAACTTTTGCCCCCTCTATAGAACTCTCTCTATTAAATCTCTCTATGCTTTATAGCCAATGTTAGAGATAACTAGATTCCCTTAGTTTCTAATGTATTATTCCTTTAGATATAGGTTAATTAGAATAATATTATCTATTAACTATATAATCTATAGGGTAGAGATAGAGTTATATAGCTTCTTAAGGAACTTCTTTTCTATAGTAGTAATATTACTATTCCTTTCTAGCTTTAGAGCTAGCCTTTCTAGAAAGAGCTATTCTATTATAATCTACTAAGCTATTACTATATTAAGCTAGATTCTATCTTATAGTAGGATATTATAACTAAAGACTATTAATTAGACTAATTTCTTAAGTCTAAAGTAATTGATTATAGGCTATTTTATATGCTTTAGGTTAGACTTTTAAGTTATAATTTATAGTATAGAAATAAAGCTTTAATATTCTTTTAATTTAATATATAGATTATATAAAAGCTTATATATATAGCTTAGTAAGGGCTTATTAGACTATAGTGCAATTTAGATAGAAGTAGTTATCTTATATAATTAGTAATATAATTATTATATTATTTAAAAGGTTAAATAGAATATAAAGAGGTAAGTAACTTAGAAAGTATAAAGGTTAGCTAAGCTTTTATCCTAAGGGGTTTTAGCCTTTTCTAAGGTTTAGCTTTTCTAAGATCTAGCTTTTCTAAGATTTAGCTTTTCTAAGATTTAGCTTTTTTAAGATCTAGCTTTTCTAGTTGATTAAGATAGTAAAACTTACATCTTAACTTTATAATAGAAACTTTTATCTCCTTAAGTTATTATTACTTTAGGCTTAAGTATTAAGCTTATTATACTATAGTTTTTTCTATTTTCTTTTATACTATTTAATCTTTAGTCTTTTCTCTAAGTATATATTATTAAGAACTATTATATTTAAATACTATAGCTTAATAAGCTCTTATTAAGCTATATATATAAGCTCTTATATAATCTATATAATAAATTAAAGAAAATATCTAAGTTTTATTTCTATACTATAAATTATAGCTTAAAAATCTAACTTAAAGTATATAAAATAGTATATAATTAATTACTTTAGACTTAAGAAATTAATCTAATTAATAGTTTTTAGTTATAATATTCTATTATAAGAAGAAATATAACTTAATATAATAATAGCTTAATAAATTATAATAGAATAGATCTTTCTAAAGAGATTAGCTCTAAAGCTAGAAAGGAATAATAATATTACTACTATAAAGAAGGAGTTTCTTAAGAAGCTATATAACCCTATTTATACTTTATAGATTATATAGTTAATAGATAATATTATTCTAATTAACTTATAGCTAAAGGAGTAATATATTAGAAACTAAGAGAATCTTATGATTATTTCTAATATTAGCTATAAAGTATAAAAGGATTTAGTAGAAAGAGTTCTAAGAAGCTAGAAAGAATAAAAGTTAATAATTAGGTTTAAAATCTAAAGATCTATTCTTCTATTAAGCTTAAGCAAAGGAAATATATAACTATTTAATATAATTATAAATAAGTAAAAATAATAGTTTAAATAGTAGTTTTAATAGTAATCTATTAATTATATAATTTATAAAGTATAAATAGAGTTATATAGCTTTTTAAGAAACTTTTTTCTTATAAGAATAATATTATTATTTCTTTCTAGCTTTAAAACTAGTTTTTTTAGAAAGAATTATTCTATTATAATCTATTAAACTATTATTATATTAAGCTAAATTCTATATTATAATAAAATATTATAATTAAAAACTATTAATTAGATTAATTTCTTAAGTCTAAAGTAGTTAATTATAAACTATTTTATATACTTTAGATTAGACTTTTAAGTTATAATTTATAATATAAAAATAAAACTTAAATACTTTTTTAATTTATTATATAAATTATATAAGAGCTTATATATATAGCTTAATAAAAGCTTATTAGACTATAGTATAATTCAAATAGTAATATTTTATATAATTAATAATATAATTATTATATTATATAGAAAGTTAAATAGAATATAAAAGAGTAATTTAGAAAGTATAAAGATTAAGCTTTTATCCTAAGAGGTTTTAGCCTTTTTTAAGATTTAGCTTTTCTAAGGTTTAGCTTTTCTAAGATCTAGCTTTTCTAAGATTTAATTTTTCTAAGATTTAGCTTTTCTAGCTAATTAAAGTAATAAAACTTATACTTTAACTTTATAATAAAAACTTTTATTTTCTTAAGTTATTATTATCTTAAGCTTAGATATTAAGCCTATTATACTATTGTTTTTTCTATTTTCTTTTATATTATTTAATCTTTAACTCTTTTTTTTCAGATATATACTATTAAAGATTATTATATTTAAATATCTTATAAATATCTTAGTTAATTAACTTTAAGCTATATTAAATAGTATATATATAGTTAAGCAATTTAGTATTTAATACCTTTTAATAAAAATATATCTTATAAGATTAATTATTAAGTTATAAATAAAAAAGAATATTAGTTAAGTATTAAAAAGGCTTATAGTTAGCTTAATAATTAGTATTATAAAAGATAGAAGTTTAACTTAGAATTAAGTAAAGATTTAAATATAATTATAGAATTCTTTCTAGTAAATAAAGATAAAGATAAGAGCTTTAAGCTTAATAAGCTTATCCTTCTTATCTTTCTATAGTAAGAAGCTCTTTAGTTTTTATCTCTTAAGATAATAATAAAAAGAAAAACCTCTCTATTTCTTCCCTTCTTAACCTCCCTTATAGCTACCCCCTTCTATATCCAATAATATCCTTACTAGCAATCAGCTAGCCTACTTAGCCCTTAGCCCTTATTATAATACTTTAACTTAATTAGAAAATAGAATATAAAAGCCTTTTTAATTAAATCTAGGAAAAAGCTATTAAGATAAAAGCTATACTAATTATTAACATTTTTCCTAAAGTTTTATCTTAAATAAAAATTTGCCCTACTTTTAAAAAAAGATTTCCCTTTTTTTCCCTAATCCTAACCTGGTTTTCTCAGTATAAATTATTATCTAATAGAGTATAGAGTGAATTCTTTTTTTTTTTTAGCAATAATTGCTTAATATAGTATAGGGTAGTAGGATGCTAGGGTTTAATCCAATGAGAATAGACTCTTTAATGTTAAAGTTAGGCCTAAGCTAGTATCTTTTAGTAAAGCAATAGGATGGAATAGAACCCTATAGACTGATTAACATATAGTACTTAGTTTATTCTTACAGGGATTGTACAAGGGTACGTGTCTTAGCATACTGGAAACGGGGCGCGTTTCGTGTTTTGTTCATATTGTTTTCAGAAATATGCAAAAAGTAGAAACGGGCCCTGTTTCTAAGAACGATAAACCTAGTAGAGGTCCAAAAATATAATTGGGCCAAAAGTGGAAACGGGGCCCGTTTCTACGTATAATGCTTGAGTAGGGTCACACTATGTTATATGTATTATATACATATAGAAAAGGTAGAGTTATAGCCCGAATAGTAATACCTTATAGCCTGAATAGTAATACTCCTAATTATATTAAAGTAATCTCTTGTCTTTTCAAGTGAAGTTCTTGAACGTCATGGTTAGAAAATGGTGCACACACCACCACCGTCTTCCGCTGAGCCCTTTGTCCGTTCCATTCAAGTAAAACCATAAAGACGCGCTGTCTCTCAGGGCCATCCGTTCCGAGCAAATACTTTACTCTCTCCACTATTAGAGCGCTGTATTTCCCAGATGGGACGGTGTTGTTGTGGAAACAGTTGCCTTCTCTGATGGAGCCTACGACCTCTTGAGTTTCGGGGTGCAGCACCTCGCTGAAAGGTTCAGTGAGGATATCAAGCTCTACGACCCATCCTTCAACAACCAGACTTTGCCCTGCGATGGAAACAAATTGCAGCTTGAGATCAGTGCGCACGCTGCGTTGCCCCCGGTCCTCTCGGGGATTGATCAACGCCTCGTCAAATACAACCCTTCCAGACCACCCAGCCCAGCTCCAAGTTGGGAAACCTGCTCGCCGCCTGACAGTTTGGGACTCATCGTGCATCCAGCCAAGGGATTCCGGGCAGCTCTCTAGCGGCAGGCCGAGTATGAAGCCACTGGGAATAGCGAACCTCTGTAATGCCGATAGGATCCCCAAGATTGCGTTTAAAGCATCGTCATCTCGAGTCATGCTGCGCCGAGTGTAGTCCTCGACCAAGACGATGTAGACGTGCATTATTGCGCCGGCCACTTTGACCTTGTCTTTGTCATTGTTTGCGTCCTGATGGTTGACCGCCCCAGAGAAAACAGCAAAGAGGTCAGATGGCCGTGGCTTTCTCGGTATTATGGTGTTGATATCCACAGACTCGGGAATCTGTGTTTCAGGGCACGCGAAAATGAACTGATTGTCGTTGAAAAAAAGACTTCTTCTCGACAAGACCAACTCCTGTAATGTCCACGCGCGGCTTCTCCACACTGCGTTGTCAAACTCGGCGTCATGGGCTGGCGGAATCGTGAAGAAGGTATGTCCATCGATGGTCTCCTCAATTTGTCCCGGGCGTGGAGAGGCAGGGGAGACGCCTCGTAGCCCCGAGTTGGAGCTGGCGCCCTGCGTAGCAACAAGCGTGATAGTGGCGCTGCCGTAGATCAAGTCCATGATCTTGAGTTGCTGCTGTCTAGCGGCGGCTTGCTCGGGGGTTGGCGACAGACTCTGATCAATGCATAGATTATCAACCTTAGAACTGTCAGTTGAGTAGCTTGGACTTTTCAAGACACACGAACCCAGAGATACCGTTTGCCCAGCTTACTGGTTACTGCGATGGCATCTTCAATTGTTGGAGGCAGTTGCTTCGACTCTAGTGCTCCTTGAGCAGGAATAACGCCGCCCCAGACATAACTCAAGGCAACATATTCGCAATGCGGCGGGCATGGGACGACTTTCCGCGTCTCAACGTCAACCATCTTGGCAGTGAGTACTTCCCTCGCAAGAGGAGCTCTACAATCGCCACCGTGGTTCTTGTCACAAAAGTCAAGCCTTTCCTTCACCATTTGGAAGTCAATCAATGGGGACACTAAGCGCATATTGCCCAGTGTGCGACAAGGGTCCGTCCGGTGAGAAACAACCGCGATTGCTTCTCCCGTGTTTTCAGCAATCCTTGTTAGCTCATCTTCCGGGAGGCCAAGACTAAAAGGGAGGCTGAAGGTTAAAAAGTCGATCACAAGGAAAGTTGCGGCATTCGACATATCCTGTCGTGAGATCGTCTCCCATCCAGTTTGCCGAATGTAGGATGGAATGGATACTAGCTCCGCCGCATCGTCGTCTGGGTCAAGACCGTGGCGGGGCATTATGCGATAGATCAAACGGCAAAGTTGGCATGCGGGCGAGAGAAGGAGATTTGACAGTTTCCCCAAAGGCATCCGGTACTGCTTGTTATGCCCAAGGTATTGGTCGAGATTAGGACGATGTCCGGAGATTCTGATGATGCCGAATTCTCGACAACGCTGGCATAGCTGACTAGCCTTCTTCTGCAGCGACGCGAGCAGAGCCTCGTCGCTGGCAGGTAAAGCAGCGGTTAGACTTGGCGTAGTTTTCGAGTTGCTGAGCGTTTGGTAGTCGTGTAGTAGCCGAGGACACGGCAGGGAAGTCGACTCGAGCCTGCGACAGAAGACGCAAAGCCTATCAGGCGCGGTTGACATAGTGAAAAGCACGAATTTGGAACACCCGAATTTTGTGTAGATGTAGAGGACAAGTTTTTGGCACTCAGGCTCTAGTTTCACCATCCACTTTTATAGCTGACAGCCTGACACGTGAGGAAACTACGCCAGGACCAATATTCGCGCGTGCATGGATAATTTAGTCCAATGGTGTTGCTCGTATTCAGGGTGGGGAATCTATCTACAGGAGAGGCAAACCGGTCGCGGTTTGCGCAAAACAGCCTTGAGGAATGAAGCCTATAGTAGTCGATTTCAATTTTTAAAGCTTGACTTTAAAAGTCTAAGGTTTTATTAGATATAGGTTATAAATCTTAGGTATTAAGAATAAGATAAAGTAATGGTCAATCGATATGACTTATAGTAGGGCTAAAATGAGTGCTTATTAAGTTATACAAAAGGGCAATTGTTTTAACTGTTAATCTTTTTCTATATCTTACCCTAGATTGTTTTACTAAGGGAATAGTCAAAGAGTATAAAGGCTAGGAAAGGGAGAAATAAGAGGTTATTGAAATATTCTATAGTAAAGAATGGATCTTATCATTAGATAATAACCTCTCTTCTAAGGTAGTATTCTATTTTATCTTTCTTTAATAATCTAGCTAGACTAGAATTAGCATTTGTTTATCTATTAAGAAATTTGTTTATTATAGCTATTTATACTATTCGCTTTAACTTCTTCTATAATAAGACTAAGATGCTTACCTATAGATATAAGATCCTCTCTAGTCTAATTATTAATATTACTATTATAGATAAGAATGCTTAGTATAATGAACTGTTTTTAAAGATATTAGAGCTTATTATAAAGGAATATAAAGGGGCTTGTTAAATGTATAGTAGAATAGAAGGAATTAAGCAATATAGGTAATATAGAGCTATAGGGTATTATAGGATAGAATATTAAAAGATAGACTGAAAGATATATAAAGTAATATATATTATTATTAAGAAGGCTAAAAGTAAAAATAATAATAATAAAGTATATAAAGTATTACTATTAAGCTTAATTCTATTATATTAGTAACTAAATATTTAATAAGAAGAATAAATCTATTTTTATACTATTCTAAATTAAATAGTAAGTTCTAAGTATTTAGAAATATTCTTTATTAAGTTTTAGCTATTTCTTTTAAGTACTTCTTAGAAAGATTATAGCTTTAATAAGAATATTAAAAGGATTCTAATAATATAAAGAGTATTATTATATTTAATATAAGTATAAGTATAAGTATAATTATAGATAGATAAGTTATTAATATACTATATCTTATAAAAGATATAACTAATAGCTAATTCCTGTTATAGCTTACTTAGGATATATTAATAGTTTTTTAAAAGCTTAAGCTACTAATAGGAAATACTAAGAAAGGGATAATAATTAAGAATAATAATACTAAATATAATCTTTTAGTAAATAGTAAATAGTTAATACTTAGAGCTAGTTACTTTAGTATTAGTAAAGTAAATAAATAGTTTAATAATAAAAGGAAATAAGAAATAATACCTTAAATAGATAATAATCCCTTAGTAAAGTATATAGAAATATATTATATAAATATCTTAGTTAATTAGCCTAAAACTATACTAAATAGTATATTTAGATATAATAGTTCTTAGTAGTATATACCTAGAGAAGAGGCTAAAGGTTAAATAGTATAAAAGAAAATAGAAAAAACAATAGTATAATAGGCTTAATACTTAAGCCTAAGGTAATAATAACTTAAGGAGATAAAAGTTTCTACTATAAAGTTAAGGTATAAGTTTTATTGCCTTAATCAGCTAGAAAAGCTAGATCTTAGAAAAGCTAGATCTTAGAAAAGCTAGATCTTAGAAAAGCTAAATCTTAGAAAAGCTAAACCTTAGAAAAGGCTAAAACCCCTTAGGATAAAAGCCTAGCTAACCTTTATACTTTCTAGGCTTTTTATATTCTATTTAACCTTTTAAATAATATAATAATTATACTACTAATTGCATAAGATAACTATCTGAATTGTACTATAGCCTAGTAAGCCCTTACTAAGCTATATATATAAGCTTTTATATAATCTATATATTGAATTAAAAGAACATTTAAGCCTTATTTTTATACTATAAATTATAGCTTAAAATTCTAGCCTAAGGCATATAAAACAGTCTATAATTAATTGCTTTAGACCTAAGAAATTAATCTAATTAGTAGTCTTTAGCTATAATATTCTATTATAAGATAGAATCTAGCTTAATATAGTAATAGCCTAGTAAATTATAATAGAATAGCTCTTTTTAGAAAGGCTAGCTCTAAAGCTAGAAAGGAATAGTAATATTACTACTATAGAGAAGGAGTTCCTTAAGAAGCTATATAATCCTATCTTTGCTCTATGGATTATATAGTTAATAGATAATATTATTCTAATCAATCTATAGCTAAAGGAGTAATACATTAGAAACTAAGGGAATCCTACTATAGTTATCTCTAATATTAGCTATAAAGTATAAAGGGATTTAGTAGAGGGAGTTAGAAGCTAGAGAGGGCAAAAGTCAATAATTAGGTTTAAAATCCAAAGATCTATCCCTCTATTAAGCTTAAGCAAAGGAAATATATGATTTAGTGCAATTATAGATAGGTAGAAACAATAGTTCAAATAGTAGTTTTAATAGTGCTAAAAAGGTTATAATAGCTTGAATTCTTAATAACCTTAATGAATCTTTTAATAGCTATATAACTAATATTTCCTAAGCATTAAGATCTAATCCTAATGCTTATAACCTTAAATCTTTATCTTTTAGTCTTATAAATAAATCTAAAAGACTTAAAAGTAATAAAAGTTAGGTTAATTTAGTTAAAATAACTAAAAAGCCCTAGAAGAAGAAGAAAATAGCACTTAAATGTTCCTATTGCAAAATATAAGGCTATTTAGATAAAGATTACTATTTTCTATATTCTAATAAAGCTCCTAAGGGCTTTAAAATATGAGATAATAATAGGGTTAAAAAGACCCCTTTTTCTAAACCTAGAAATAGGCAAGAAAAGGAAAAAGATAAAGAAAAGACTAGTCCTTCTAAAAGAGAAGAAAGAGAAGAAAGGTAAGAGAAGCTATTTTCCCTAAAGGAAAATACTCCTATAGAAGAAAGCCCTTTAAATAGCTCTAAAAGCTCTATATCTTATTCTAATTCTATAATAGAATTAGATAGAGATTTTAGAGAAATATTAGAAAATGATTTTGATATTAGGGTATATCTCTTTAAATTTTCCTTAAAAGAAAGAAAAGCTAATAATACTTTAAGGCATCTAATATCCTATTTACCCTCTTTAAAGAAACTTCTTAAAGAAATAAAAGTAAATCCCTTATCTTTCTATAATAATAATAAATAAATAGCTAAATCTATATATAATATAAGTACTATTAGGCATATAGTATCTAATAAAAGTTATTTTCTTAATTATAAGTCTATAAATTAGAAAGAAAATTAAGGAAAAGCTTTTTTCTTAATTATTTAGATATAATAGTCCTTAGTAATATATACCTAGAGAAAGGGCTAAAGGTTAAACAGTATAAAAGAAAATAGAAAAAACAATAGTATAATAGGCTTAATACCTAAGCCTAAGGTAATAATAACTTAAGAAGATAAAAGTTTCTACTATAAAGTTAAGGTATAAGTTTTACTACCTTAATCAGCTAGAAAAGCTAGATCTTAGAAAAGCTAGATCTTAGAAAAGCTAGATCTTAGAAAAGCTAGATCTTAGAAAAGCTAGACCTTAGAAAAGCTAGATCTTAGAAAAGGCTAAAACCCCTTAGGATAAAAGCTTAGCCTTTATACTTTCCAGGCCCTTTGCATTCCATCCAATCTTCCATATAACACAAAGACTATATAACCAATCATATAAGATAACTGCCTTCTAAATCATACTATAGCCCAGTAAGCCCTTACTAAGCTATACCTATAGGCTTTTATATAACCTATATAGCCTATTTCAAGCAGATCTAAGCCTTATTTCTAAGCTATAAATTATAGTTTAAAAGTCTAATCTATAAGATATAAAAAAGGTTAAAACTAATCAATACTCTAAGGCTAAGGAATTAGTCTAATTAGTAGTCTTTAGTTATTATATCTTACTATAAGATAGAATCTAGCCTAATAAAGCAATAGTTCAATAGATTATAATAGAATAGGTCTTTCTAGAAAAGCTAGCTTTAAAGCTAGAAAGGAATAATAATACTACTAATATAGAGAAAAGGTTTATTAATAGTCTAAAGCATAATAACTATATCTTATAGGTTATACAGCTAATAAGCAATACTATAATAACCAACCTACAACTGAAGGAGTAATGACTGTATTAGAAAGTAAGAGAATCTGGTCATCTTTAACATTAGCTATAAAGCATGGAGGGATTTGGCGGAGGGAGTTCTAGGAAGCTAGAGAGGGCAAAAGTCAATAATTAGGTTCAAAATCCAAAGATCTATCCCCCTGTTAAGCTTAAGCAAAGGAAACACATGATTCAGTGCAATCGTGGATAAGCAGAAACAGTAGTTCAAATAGTAGTTTTAATAGTGCTTTCTTAATTATAAAAGGCTATAAAGATATAATTATTAGATTCCTAGATAATAAGAATAAATATATTCTAAGAAACTACTATTTTATCCCTAAATTAAGAGTAAATATTCTTAGTTAGTTCTCTTTATATAATAGATATTCCTTTATAGGAAATAGTAAGCTATTTCTTATAAATAATAAAGAAGATATTATAACTAAAGGAATTAAAGAGAATAATCTATACTATATACCTATTATTATTAGTAATAAAGATAAGACTAAGGTAAGTCTTTTCTTTACTACTAATATCTTATCTATAGATAAAGAAAATAATAATAATAATAAGGCTATAGATATAGACTTATATAATTAGTATTTAAGATTAGAGTATTTAAATTATAAATCCTTAAAGAAAATACTCTATAGAAATAGAGATAAATATTATAATATAAAAAAGGTAGATATTATAAAAGTAATTCAGTATAAAAACTATATAAAAGCTAAAGCTATTAATAAAATTAATAGAAAAAGCTCTAATAAAGATTATAAATATCTAGATAAAATAGTAATAGATATTTAAGGCCCTATTAGGATCCCTATATACAATAAATACTATTACTTTATAAGCTTTATGGATAAAGGGACTAGATATTTAGAAAGCTATTTAATTAGGAATAAAAGTAAGGTTTTACTTAAATTTAAAGAATTTAAAGCTAAAGCTAAAAATAATAGTCTTAATTTAAAAATTAAGGAGGTTTTTTTAGATAATACTAAAGAATATCTTTATAATTTAAGGCCTTTTTGCTTAAAAAGTAGTATACAATATAATTCTAACCCTCCTAATACCTTAGAGCTTAATAGGGCAGCTAAGAGAATAAATAGGACTTTATTAAATAAAATAAGGGCTATTTTATTTATAGCTAATCTGCCTAAATACCTATAGGGAGAAGCTTTAAAAGCTATAACTTATATTTATAATAGAATCCTACATTCTAGTATTAACTATTTATCTTCTTTAGAAAAGAGAGATAATATATATATAAAACTAGAAGATCTAGAAAATATAAAGGTTTTTAAATCTATAATATATTATAAGAATAAAACCCTTAGTAATAAACTAAATACTAAAGCATATAAAGGCATTATTATAAGCTATTTAGAAAATAGCTATAAAATCTAGGACTATAATAAACACTAAAGTATAATATCTAGGGATATAGTTATACTAGAAAACTGCTTTCTAGACTATAAAAATAGCTTAGACTTTAAGTCTCTTTCTATTCTTAGGAACTCTACTATTAATAAGAATATAAATTAGCCTATTAAATTAAGAGAGGCTAATTTGCCTAAACTATTAGTTAATATTCCTAAGAAGCTAGTTAATTTCTATAAGGATTATAAGGAATACCCTAATATACTAGCTCTAGTAAATAAAGGAAATCCTTTAGAACCTAATACCTATAAAGAAGCTTTATCTAATATAGATAAAGATAAATAGAATATTTTAATAAAAGCAGAAATAGATAAACTTATAAGGCAAAATAGTTAGACTATAAAAACCCTTCCTAAAGGAAGAAAAGCCTTAAGAGGCTAATAGGTCTATAAGATAAAAACTAATAATAATAATATTATTATTAAGTATAAGTCTAGATAGATAGTATAAGGCTATAATTAAATATTTAGTATAGACTATAATAAAACCTTTATAACTATAGCTAGACTTAAGACTATAAGAATTCTCTTAATATTAGCTATAATTAATAATTATTCTATATTATAGTATAATATAAAGAATGCTTTTATATATACTAATATAAATAAAGAAATTTATACTATATTACCTATAGGCTGTAAAGACTATATAAAGTCTTATTATAAGCTTAAAAAGGAATATATAGATAAATTAGAAGAGAATTCTATAGTTCTAAAGCTTAATAAAGCTTTATATAGCCTTAAATAGAGCCTTAAACTCTAGTATAAATATCTCTCTAATAAATTATATAATCTAAGATTTAAGTTTATACTATTTAATAAAGAGGTATTTATTAATAATAACTATAAAATAAGTATAATTATTTATATAGATAATCTTCTATTTATTAGGTCTAATAATAAAGATATAGAAGATATAATCTATAAGCTATTTAAAGACCTTAAAGTTTAGTCTTTAAGAGAAGTTAAAGACTTCTTAGGAATGTATATAACTATAAACAGAGAGAAAAAAGGCTTATATATAAGTCAAAATAAATATCTATATAATAAAATTATATAGCATAATAAAGGATCTATAGAAATCTTTAATACTCCTTTATAAGCAGGAGAAAAGCTTATAAAAGCTAAAATAAATGCTTCTAAGGAAGATATACTAGAGTTTTAAGAAGAAATAGGTTCTTTACTATTTCTATCTATAAAGACTAAGCCTAATATAGTATATCTAGTTAATAACTACTTTAGATTTACATTTAAACCTAATAAAAGCTATTTTAATACTTTAAATAAGATATAGAAATACCTTAATAAATATCCTACTTTAGGACTTTATTATAACTATAATATAAATCTAGAATCTTATTTTAGTATTCTAAGAGGCTATACTAATACTAATTAGAGCTCTAGCCTAAAAGATAGTAAATCTACTAATAGATACTATTTCTATATAGCTAATAACCTTATTAGCTAGAATACTATAAAATAGAAATCAGTAGCTTTAAGCTCTTATAAATCTAAATATATAGCCCTAAGAAAGACTACTAAAGAGGCTAAATATTTATCTTATTTATATAAATATTTAAATATTAATCTCTCTTTAAGTTATAATAGGACTATTCCTCCTATTTTAACAGATAATAAAGCTACTAAGAAAATAGTAGAAAATTCAGAATTTCATAAGAAATCTAAATATATTAATATAGCCTATTATTTTACTAAAGATAAGGTTAAAAAAGGAAATATTAAACTATTTTCTATAAGAAGTAAAGATAATATAGCTAATTTCTTTACTAAAAGCCTAGGACCTATAGACTTTATAAGACTAAAAGACTTACTATTTCTTAGATAATATAATAAAGGTTTTTCTAGCTTAAAAGCTTTTCCTTTACTATAACTTTTAATTTTTCCTTAAAAGGTTTTTTATTAAAATATGTATATATAAATAATACTTAAGTTTCTTATTATAAAGGTTTTATTAAGTATATATAATTATAACTATAACTATAACCCTTTTTCTTTAATCTTAAAAGATTAAAATTAAAAGAATAAGAGTTTTTATTTTTTCTCTTATTATAACCTATAAATAGAGTTTATTTTTTCTCTATAATTATAAAGCTATAAGAGTTCTATAAGCCTATATATTTTTCTATACTAAAAGTATTAATATAGCTCTTATATCTTTAAGAGAGGCTATTAAAGCTAATAAACTATAATTAGGCTTAATAAGTCCTAGGAAAATATCTATAAATATTACATAATATAGTACTATTTATACTATTTAGATATAATAGTTCTTAGTAATATATAGCTAAAGAAAGAGCTAAAGATTAAATAGTATAAAAGAAAATAGAAAAAACAATAATATAATAGGCTTAATACCTAAGCCTAAGGTAATAATAACTTAAGAAGATAAGAGTTTTTACTATAAAGTTAAGGTATAAGTTTTACTACTTTAATCAGCTAGAAAAGCTAGATCTTAGAAAAGCTAGATCTTAGAAAAGGCTAAAACCTCTTAGGATAAAAGCTTAACTTACCTTTTTATATTTTATTTAACCTTTTATATAATATAATAATTATACTATTAATTGTATAAAATAACTACTATTTGAATTATACTATAGCTTAGTAAGCTCTTACTAAGCTATATATATAAGCTTTTATATAATCTATATAGTAAATTAAAAGAATATTTAAGTTTTATTTCTATACTATAAATTATAACTTAAATATTTAGCTTAAGGTATATAAAATAGCTTATAATTAACTACTTTAGACCTAAGGAGTTAATCTAATTAGTAGTCTTTAACTATAATATCCTATTATAAAAGGAAATATAGCTTAATATAATAATAACTTAGTAGATTATAATAGAATAACTCTTTCTAGAGAGGCTAGCTCTAAAGCTAGAAAGGAATAATAATATTATTACTATAGAAAAGAAGTTCCTTAAGAAGCTATATAATCCTATTTATATCTTATAGATTATATAGTTAATAGGTAATATTATTCTAACTAATTTATAGTTAAAGGAGTAATACATTAGAAACTAAGAGAATCTGATTATCTTTAATATTAGCTATAAAGCTATATAGAGGGATTTAATAGAAGGAGTTCTAGGAAGCTAAAGAGGGTAAAAGTTAATAATTAGGTTTAAAATCTAAAGATCTATCCCTTTATTAAGCTTAAGTAAAAGAAATATATAATTTAGTATAATTATAGATAAGTAAAAATAGTAGTTTAAATAGTAGTTTTAATAGTAATACTATATAATATAACAATTATACAACCAATTATATATAATAACTACTTCCTTCTAAATTACACTATAGCCTAATAAGCTTTTATTAAGCTATACTTATAAGCTCTTATATAACCTATATAGTCTATTTTAAGTAGATTTAAGCCTTATTTCTAAGCTATAAATTATAGTTTAAAAGTCTAATCTATAAGATATAAAAAAGATTAAAACTAATTAATACTCTAAAGCTAAGGAATTAGTCTAATTAATAATCTTTAATTATTATATCTTACTATAAGATAGAATTTAGTCTAATAGAATAATAGCTTAATAGATAATAATAGAATAAGTCTTTCTAAAGAGACTAGCTTTAAAGCTAAAAAGGAATAATAATATTACTAATATAGAGAAAAGGTTTATTAATAGTTTAAAGTATAATAACTATATCTTATAGATTATATAGCTAATAAGTAATATTATACTAATTAACCTATAACTAAAGGAGTAATATATTAGAAAGCAAGAGAATCCTATTATAGTTATTTCTAATATTAGTTATAAAGCTATATAAAGGGATTTAGTAGAGGGAGTTGAAAGCTAGAGAGGGCAAAAGTTAATAATTAAGTTTAAAATCTAAAGATCTATTCCCTTATTAAGCTTAAGTAAAGGAAATATATAACTATTTAGTACAATTATAGATAAGTAGAAATAGTAGTTCAAATAGTAGTTTTAATAGTGAATAGTAAGTAATATAAATTATAATAGTAATATATAATAGTAAGTTATTATATAATTAAGTTAAATTAACTTATTAACTTAATAAGAAATAGTTATTTATATGTATTATAGTTTAGGATAAGCTTTTTATAAATTGAACATTAAGGTTAGAAAGAAGGACCTAAATAGGTTGTAAAAATAGGCTTAAAGTATAATATTAATATAAACTATATTATTAAGAAAGCTTACTATATTTAAGTTATTAGAATTAATAGTACTAAGTATAGTATCTTATTGTATTAACTATTATATATTATTTACTATATTATCTTAATCTATTAGATAATATTAACTAAGGCTAAAATTACTATAAATAATTAAGTTAAAGTATTAACAGCTAAAGAGCTTAAGGCTTTTATTTAATATATTAAATAAATATATATATATATATAAGGGATTAGTACTCTTTTATAAGAGAACCTAATATATAATAATTACTATATTATATATTAATTTCTTTATCTTAAGCTTAGTTAGTTTTAAAGTTCTTTATTAATCTTTATATTTAACCTAAACCTATCTATCTTTTCTATTCAGTCTAAGCCTTTTCTTAAATCTATATAATCCTACTCTTATTAGTTCTTTTCCTCCTAATTTTATAATACTAAACTAACTAGCTATCTATACTAGCTCTATATACTTTAATAGCTCTAAGAACTATAGAGTATATTTATCTTTAGTTAATATATTAATAATAGCTTTATCCTAATATAATCTAGCTTTTAATCTTTTAGTAAGCTTATTTACAAACTCCTTTTTCTCTTTAATAAAGCTAATATTATTAACTTTAGTACTTTTATTATTTAAAAGTAAATAATAATTAAATATAGCTAAATATACTATTTAGATAGTATTAATTATTATATAGTTAGACTTAAAGCTATTAAGGTTTTAAATTTTAGTTTAATAAAGTTACTACTTATACTTAATTAACTTAATCTTTCTATTTAAAGAGTAATAGTATTTTATTTTATATACTTTATAGCTCTATTTCTTACTATTAGATTATAAGATATAATAAGTAATAGTAAAAGTAGAATGTATTATAATTATATTATATTATATTATAGTATATTAAAAAAGAGAAAAAAAAGACTAATTAGACTTATTAACTTAATAAAAGATAATTAAGTTATTTATATATACTATAGTTTAGAATAAGCTTTTTATAAATTAGATATTAAGGTTAGAAAAAAGAACTTAAATAGATTATAAAAATAGGCTTTACTATTAAAACTATTATTTAAACTATTATTTCTACTTATCTATAATTATATTAAATAGTTATATTTAGATATAATAATCCTTAGTAGTATATACCTAGAGAAGGGGCTAAAGGTTAAATAGTATAAAAGAAAATAGAAAAAATAATAATATAATAAGCTTAATACTTAAGCCCAAAGCAATAATAACTCAAGGAGATAAAAGTTTCTACTATAAAGTTAAAGTATAAGTTTTATTGCTCTAATTAGCTAGAAAGGCTAGATCTTAGAAAAGCTAGATCTTAGAAAAGCTAGATCTTAAAAAAGCTAGATCTTAGAAAAAGCTAAAACCCCTTAGGATAAAAGCCTAGCCTATAAAGTAATCTTTATACTTTCTAGGTTACCTTTTTATATTCTATTTAACCTTTTATATAATATAATAACTATACTACTAATTGTATAAAATAACTATTATTTAAATTATATTATAGCCTAATAAGCTCTTATTAAACTATATATATAAGCTTTTATATAATCTATATAATAAATTAAAAGAATATTTAAGCTTTATTTCTATACTATAAATTATAGCTTAAAAGTTTAACCTAAAGTATATAAAATAGCTTATAATTAACTACTTTAAACCTAAAGAGTTAGTCTAATTAGTAGTCTTTAGCTATAATATCCTATTATAAAAGGAAATATAACTTAATATAATAATAGCTTAATAGATTATAATAGAATAGCTCTTTCTAAAGAGACTAGCTCTAAAGCTAGAAAGGAATAATAATATTACTACTATAGAGAAAAAGTTCCTTAAGAAGCTATATAATCCTATTTATACTTTATAGATTATATAGTTAATAGATAATATTATTCTAACTAACCTATAGCTAAAAGAGTAATATATTAAAAACTAAGGGAATCTAGTTATCTTTAATATTAGCTATAAAGCTGTATAGAGAGATTTAGTAGAGGGAGTTCTAGGAAGTTAGAGGGAGTAAAAGTTAATAATTAGGTTTAAAATCCAAAGATCTATCCTCCTATTAAGCTTAAGCAAAGGAAATATATAACTATTTAGTGTAATTATAGATAAATAGAAATAGTAATTTAAATAGTAGTTTTAATAGTGATTAAATAGTTATATATTTCCTTTGCTTAAGCTTAATAAAGGGATACATCTTTAAATTTTAAATCTAATTATTAACCTTTACTCTCTTCAAACTCTCTCTATTAAATCCCTCTATATAGCTTCATAGTTAATATTAAAGATAATTATAATAGGATTCTTTTACTTTCTAATGTATTATTCCTTTAGTTATAGATTAGTTAATATAATATTACTTATTAGCTATATAATCTATAAGATATAATTATTATACTTTAGACTATTAATAAACCTTTTCTTTATATTAATAATAATATTATTTCTTTCTAGCTTTAAAGCTAGCTCCTTTAGAAAGATATATTCTATTATAATCTATTAAGCTATTACTCTATTAGACTAAATTCTATCTTATAGTAGAATATAATAACTAAAGACTATTAACTGGATTAATTCTTTAGCTTTAGAGTATTAATCAATTTTAATCTCTTTTATATCTTATAGATTAAACTTTTAAATTATACTTTATAGCTTAGAAATAACACTTAAATCTACTTAAAATAAGCTATATAGGTTATATAAGTACTTATAATCCTTGAGTCATTATTGCCTTAGGCTTGGGTATTAAGCCTATTATACTATTGTTTTTTCTGTTTTCTTTTATACTGTTTAACCTTTAGCCCCTTCTCTAGGTGTATGCTACTAAGGACTATTATATCTAAATAAGTACTTATAAGTATTGTTTAATAAGAGCTTATTAAGCTATAATATAATTTAGAAGAAAGTAGTTATTTTATATAATTAATAATATAGTTATTATATTATATAAAAGGTTAAATAGAATATAAAAGCCTAAAAAGTATAAAAGTTACCTTATAGGTTAAGCTTTTATCCTAAGGGATTTTAGCTTTTTCTAAGATCTAACCTTTCTAGGATTTAGCTTTTTTAAGATTTAGCTTTTCTAAGGTTTAACTTTTCTAAGGTTTAGCTTTTTTAAGATTTAGCTTTTCTAGCTAATTAGAATAATAAAACTTATATTTTAACTTTATAGTAAAAACTTTTATCTTCTTATGTTATTATTATTTTAGGCTTAAGTATTAAGCCTATTATACTATTGCTTTTTCTATTTTCTTTTATATTATTTAATCTTTAGCTCTTTCTTTAGATATATACTACTAAGGACCCCTCTATGAGGGAACCTAATGTGTAATGATTACTGTGTCACGCATCGATTTCTTTGTCTTGAGCCTGGTTGGTTTTAAAGTTCTTTATTAACCTTTGCATCTGACCCGAACCCATCTACCTTTTCCGTCCAGTCTAAGTTTTTCCTTAACCCTATTCCCAGCACATGATCCTTCCCCCCGATTTCACGATGCGTAAGTCTTTTCGTACCATGCCCATCAGGCCAAGACTCATTGTCTTCGACGCAGCAGACTAGCTGGCCATCCGCACCAGCTCCACGTACCCCAGCAGCTCCTGGAACCATAGGGCGTATTCCTCTCTGGATAATTCGTTGACGATGACTTCGTTATCTTCATCGTCTAACCCAGCCTCTAATCGCTTGGTAAGGGCTTTGAGCAGCGTCTTCTCCTCCATGATGAAGCCGATGTTATCGACCTCAGTAGCTCCATCGTTAAGGAGCAAGCAGCAGCCGAATATAGCTAGATGCACCATTTGGATGGTGCTGACTGCTGTGCGGCTGGACTTGAAGCTGCTGAGGCTGTAGATTCCGGCCCGGTAAAGCTGCCGCTTGTACTTGGCAGGCTTGATCTCTCTATCTAGAGAGTGATGGTATCCTGTTTTGTATGCCTTTTGGCTCTATTTCTTGCCATTAGGTTGCAAGATGCAGTGGGTAATGGGAAAAGCGGAATGCATTGTGGTTGTATTATGCTGTGTTATAGTGTATTAAGAAGGAGGGAAGAAGGCTGGCCGGACTTATCAGCTTGACGAAAGACAGTCATTTATATATGCTATGGTTTAGGATAAGCTTTTCATGAATTGGACATTAAGGTCAGAGAGAGGGACCTAGATGGGTTGCAAAAACAGGCTCAAGGTACGATATTGATGCAAACCATGTTACTGGGAAAGCTTACTGTGTTTAAGTTATTGGGATTGATGGTGCTGGGCATAGCATCTTACTGTGTTAACTGCTATATGTTATCTACTATGTTGTCTTAATCTATCAGATGATATTGACTAAGGCTAAAATTACTATAAATACTACTAAGGACTATTATATCTAAATAAAAATAGGCTTAAAATATAATATTAATATAAACTATATTATTAAGAAAGCTTATTATATTTAAGTTATTAAGACTAATAGTACTAAGTATAATATCTTATTATATTAACTATTATATATTATTTACTATATTATTTTAAACTATTAAATAATATTAACTAAAGCTAAAATTACTATAAATACTATAGTTATATTATAAGATATTAATAAAGAGATAAGAAGACTGGTCTGAATTGTCAGCTTAACAAGAGATAGATAGTTCATTTCTATGTCTATAGTATAGAATAAACTTTCATGAATTGGACACTAGGGTGTGAAAATCTTTATATATTCTTATCGCTGTCTTTGTCATTTCCACGAGACTAGTTCTCAGAAATCCTAGCTCCAAGTCATCGATGACACATGTCAGCCCAGTGGTTATCGTGATATTGATTATGGAGAACAAGCATCGATGCAGCTCAACCGTCTCGGTGTAGTTGATCATGGACCTGACTTGGTAGCAAAGGCCCTTGGAAATCATTCAATTGGGCCATGTTTCTGCCTCAGAGAAGGACCGTAAATGTGCGTCAGCACCACCGGGATGGCAGCAAAGGCCACAATAGCCGCCTGTGTCCCGAAGCTTACATCGGCACCCACGCGGTTTATCCACGGTTCCTGGAAATAGCCCACACTGAACCCACCAGCGGTACGCGCAAACTGTATCCAGCAACTGATCTCTGCGGGCGCGTTGGGATACGAGTCAAGCCCGTAAGCTGTGACGGAGACAGACATGATCATTACCCCAAAAGCGAAGATACCCAAGCCAAAAACGACAGCGATTACCGGCAGCGTCTTTTGAAGCGACTGGCCGAGAAGAATGAGAGAAGGCACCATGAACATGATGGAGATGTAGATGGTCCAGAGGCGGACTTCTGATTCAAAAACTCCCTTGTGTCGCTTAATGTAGCGGTGTGCCATGAAGTCATTGAAATAGTGTCCAAAGACCTCACCTAAAAACACGCCAACGACATTAGAGAAGTACAGGAAGCCGATTTGTTTGGTTGTGAACCCATAGCCACCGACTTCCTTGGGCTTGAAGAAGAGCAAATTGGTCGAGATGTTAATGCCGATGACCCAGGCGAAGCAGAGAAAACTAAGAATTGTCAGCTACAAGGACTTGCCAAGGTCACAAAAGGAGTTGACTCACTAGGCAAAACAGATCAGAGCAAACGCAGGCTTCGTAATGGTGGCAAAGAATCGCTTGCAAACTGGCACCAAGTCGGGGAAGTAGGATTCATTTCGGATTTGCCAGATGCCCGTGAGTCTCGCCAGCCGGCCAGAAAAGTCACGGCCTCGAGGAGGCTGGTGTTGAATTGACAAGTCGCGATTGTACCACGTCTCGTCCATGAATGCCACGACCAAGAGGAGCTGCAGAGCGACGACACCCGAGCACATCCACCAGACGTCTGGCCAGTGGTGCGTATCGTAAATGATGAAGTTGGCAAAACAGGGTCCGAGATACGGCGAGGCGACGTAAAGGACCGCCCAGAGACCGATCTTGCGGGCGCGTTCGTGGAAGAAGAAGAGGTCCTTGAGTATGGCAATGGTCATGGTTTGGCCACTCGTCAGAAACAGGCCCGAGAGAACTCGCATGGCGAAGTAGATTCCGTATGAATTAGCAGCACCCGAGCCGATGTTGACTGCCAAACCCGCGACAGTAGTCCAGAAGAGCACTGGGGCTCGACCCCAGATGGAGCTCAGCGGCACCCAGAGGAGACCCCCAAGTCCGTTGAACAAGACACATATGGCGTTCGGGTCGTTGGCTCGGTTGGGAGTTATATGCCATTGCTCAGCTTGGTTGAATATGATGGCTGACCCAGCGGCAGCAGTGAAATCGGAACAAAGGGCGGCCCAAGCGGCGGTGAGGAGAATGAGATGCTTTCGTTTCCAAGACCAGTTGAGAGGATCAAAGGGATCTTCAGTCGGCTGGGGAAGAAGCACCGTCTAGTTTGTGGGGTGTTAGTGTAAGAGTTGATTGACACAGGGGAAACAATCTGGCCATACATGTCCATCAGCGGCGACTTTGAGCGAGAGTTGGCCATCCAAGCCTTCAGTATCCAGAAGCAAGCCTGCGTCCCTCCGCACAATGTCCGGGAGGGCCTTGACGGTCGCAATGCTGCCATCTTCACAATGCGCCAGGTCTGGTTTTTCACTCATTGTCGAGCACTAGGAAGAAGCAGAGGGTCAGTTTTGAGGAAAGACTACAGCTGCAGGATCCAATTTTTAGTATTTTCAAGCGTTGGATCATTTCTTATAAGTCCCAACCTAACTGAGGATGGCTGGGAACCCGCGGGCTGGCTGGAGTAGTGCTACCGCAGAAGCCTCGGGGTTTCCGCATCGCTTAACGGGCACGGACAAGAGTTGGCTGTTCTCCGCACCATGTCAAGTGCGGCGTCGGAATCGTGACGGAATAACCGCATGTAGTGACCATGGACTAATTTTGAAGCAGTTACGGCGGCGCATCTCCTCTTGACTAGCCAGGACTCGCCGTAGAGTACGTCCCAGGTACGCCAGAAGGGAAGAGGCGACGCCTCCGCACATCAATTTCCGAAGCGCGGCCCTTGGATGTCGCCGCCAAGCTTCCTACCGGATACTGGTACATACGAAGAAGGTTTGAATACACCGGGGTCAAGGCCCCGAGAGTCCGAGACCGTCGTCACGAACATGGCTTCTTAAGGTCAACTGCCAAGACCGCCCTCACGGCAGTTCTCAGAGCCATGCCGGGACCCACGTTTCGGTCCGCCTGCTGCTAGGCAACTTGTTCATAGGAAAGAGCTGGATATTGAGGTTAATCGACATTGAAACTGTGGCGCATCCGGTGTGATTGCGTGCCACTAGCTAATCAAACATTATCAGAATCACGGTTTAGCTGGGCGAGGTTGAAAAGGTTGGTTTCATTCATATTCAGTCCGTCTAGTCTTTGTTGCTTGGGCGGCAACGAGCATACGTAATGGGGTTTTCCAAATCATTCCAGAGCCAGTGCCGAACCACTATCATGCAGTGCTGCGTGATGCCCCATCTCGCTTTTGCTGAAATTGCTTGACAAGTTCCTTGCCATAGTCGTTCCCGTTCGGTGTCCTTACCAGAGTATGGATGTGAAAGGGCAAGGGAACTTTGTTGTTCAAAAACACTCCACTGTGATGATCGAACTCGATCATGACAACAGGAGAGTGCACTTTGTAATAGAAGGCATCTCCCACTTGGCATCCGCCGATCCAGCAAAAATATGTGTCCTCCCAATGATGCGCGATTTCCTCCATCTTGACACCCAGCACTTTCTCTGGAAGGTAACTAAGACCCAAGACTAGTAGTCTGCGGACCAAGTCCTGCTGAGGTTCGTTGAACTCTGTCACATTGACACCCTCGTATGGAATCACACGGTTGTCCTGGAAAGCTCCCCCCAAATGTCGTTGATCAGCGCGATGAAAGCGCCCCTCGGGATATTCTGGACCACTCAGTTCGGAAAAGATGCGCACCCTGCTTTGCTGCGCCATGTCAATTGACCGCATCAGCTCCATGCCCACCTGTTCTTGATTGACAAAGAGTTCAGTGCCTTCATGGGGTCCCTCGTCAATGATGTTGGGCTCTGCTCCCATAAACACAGGCGATATCACCATCTGTTTCCCAACAACAAAGACGTTTAAGTCTAGATGATGGCCAAAGAGCTGCCAGCCCCATGGCTCCTGTTCCGAAGGCGTACCAAAGATGGTAAAATTGTATGAGTTTCTGTTTAAAACCCCTTGGCCATTTGTAATCTCGCCAAGAAACTGATTGGTGTTCATGCATCCGCTCGCCCTTTCGTATCCGGTTTGAGATAGGCTTGCTTGCATGAGATGGTGTAATGCTATAACTAGCACTTCTGGAACCTCCTCGAGGCGAATGCCGTGCCTGAATACGTAGATCTCCGGATTGATCCAGCGCCGCCATTCTGGAGCATCAATGGGTCTGCACAGGGCTTGCCTTTGCTCTGGGGTTGCAATATCGAGCACTCTTTGCGCTGCCGCCACCATCTCCGTGGTAGGTGACTCGCGGTCTTCAGACTCGTCGGCTAGGCGGTAGAGATTGGGTATCACATGGCCGTCAACGGTGATGCCCTGGTAAGGCTCGTTGACTAGCCGTTCCCAGTCGTTCATCCACTTAACCATGAACGGCTCGGCACAGCGCACCTTCGCCCACTGGTACGTGTCACATCTTGCAAGCTCGATGCTTCTCTGAGCGTCTTGTGGAGGGATGTATTCCCGGAATGCCGATGTTTTCCGTATTCCTTCCATGGTCTGAATAGTTGATTGACGCCAGTTGATGATTCCGGTATTGGCGAGATTTGCGTGGTACAAAACAGCAAAGAGGTGTCTTGCTTCCGATTGACGACACGAAGTTGAGACTGATGTTACAGTAATGGATGCATTAGTCGATGTATTTAGGAGCTCGACAACCACATGAGTGACTACCAAGTCAATATATGTTACAAGTGACGGATTATTCCGACGGAGGGACTGTGGCGTTGACGAGGAAGAGTCCCCAACCACCAATGGGAGACTGTCCCCACCCACACACCGCAGACACAGAACATACTCCCCACACACCAACGTGGGGCCTCCACTTCTCTAAGCTGGAATAGCTAGACTATGTACATAGCCAAGGTAGTAAGAGACAGGTACACTACTCACTCTACTCTGCCCACCGCATCCTCCGCTGTTCTCAACCAGCTTCCGGGCTTTCTACTGCATTACAGTCATCTAATTCTTTCTTCACTGTGAGTAGGCGAGACCAAGATGTTCGACTGGGATACGGATTCGTTCATGTCCGAATGGGACAAGAAGTTCGTTTCCACCAACGTCAAGGCCGGCTCACGACCATACGACAGAGATCTCTTCATGGCACTCAATGCCAAGCTCGCCGCTGCGCATCCGGATCTACAACAGCACAGCGTCGCAATTATTGTACGTTGGGCTTCTCACAGTCGCTCTCTCTGTTAGATTCTGGATGCCAATGATTACTAACAACAGCCGTCAACAGGCAGCTGCATGCTGCGCCGTCGGCCGTGCAGATGTCGTCGGGCGGCTTTTTGACGACACCACGTTCGGTTCGACGCCAGAGGCCTCGGAAAAGGCCTTTCTTTGCCTGAGAGAAGCAATCACCATCGTCTTCCCATACCTAGGGATGCCGACCTGTATTCCTGCATGCTACGGGATGATTGGCGTCGTGCAGCGCAAAGGCCCAGCATATGCCTCGACTAAAGTCCTACGCAAGCCGACGATTGATGAGGAAGACGTTAGGAAAGGCCGAGAGCTACGTTCTCGGATTTACAGTGGAGTTGGGAACTCGGATATCTTCAGCTTAATGGACAGGTATTTCACTGATTTGTGTAAGTCGGCTGCAGTATATCATTATTGAGCTGTGGCCCCGTCTGACCTCGTTTCCCCTAGTCACTTGCTCAACGGTTGTTACGTGGGGCTATCTCATTTCGAAAGCAAATGAGGAAGTCTTTGAGCCGCAACAGTCGCATCTGGTTATTGCAGCGTCCATAGCTGCATTAGGGGCTGTCCGGCAGACCAAAAGCCACATCAAAGCCACACTGGGCATTGGGAACTCAGTCGCATGCGTCAAGGACATGCTGGAAACTGTCACGAGGATTGCCGAGTGGGCAGGTCGCCCAATTGCAGTTTTTGACGTAGATGGCCTCTCTCTGGAGATCCAGGATGCCCTGAAGAAATGACGGCCTCCTAGTCATGTTTGCGACGCGGAGCTCTGGAGATTTGGTAGACGCTATAGCTTGCTTGAGCTACTCGCTTAGAACAGTAAACATTTGTTTTTGGATCAGATACTGCGCTTCAGTGTTCCATTCGCATAGCCAGTGAGTGAAATGCTAGGGCATAGTGCGCTTGGGCGTGCCATGTTGTGCGGGCGATTGGCTTCGGTACCATTAATCCCTCAGGGGCAATACTGGACTCGGATGAGATAACAGAAGCTCAGATCGGGCCCAAGAGCTTTGGCATCTGGTGTGACACAGTCCAAGCCACATTGAGGCCCCACATGCAACGACGTTTGAGTTCATTCAAAAGGTCCCTGGATCCTCCCCACCCGACATCTTGCGTCTCCAAGGAAACTCATCCCAACGAGTGGCTCTCTTTCCCACCACATCCTATCCCTTGCAGAACAAGAACCATGTCTTGGAGACGATTTATCAGATTTCTTGACGAGGATCATCATCTTCGTCTTGGTGACGCGTTGGTGGATTCCGCTGAAGACTTGGTAACTTTGCTTCAAGCAGGGAAATTGACAGCTCGAGAGCTGGTCGGCCCTGACTTGTTCAGTGCGAGACCAACGGACAAAGTATTTCGGGTCCAAGAGCTTGTTGGGCCTCTAAGTCCAGAAGACGTCCCGATTCTGCGTTGCGTCGGCTTGAACTACGCCAAGCATAGTATGTTGGGCGCCACTTTACTTCCCCCCTCTCCGTGTTGCTCCAGGCCGGAAGAAAACTTCCGTTCGTTCACTGACAATACCAGTCAAGGAGACAGGGAGGGCCCCGCCGCCATATCCGTCAATCTTCACCAAACCGTCTCCGTCAGTTACCGGAATGGCCAGTGATATTCCCGTACCAAAAATTGCACAGCACGACCAACTTGATTACGAGGGCGAGCTGGTAGGTGTCATAACTTACGGTGCCACTGGACTTCATCATGCTAACTCATCGAAGGCCATAGTCATTGGAAAAGAGGGTAAGGATATCTCTGTCGAGAATGCCCTAGAGCATGTGGCGGGATATACTGTTGCAAATGATATCTCTGCGCGGACGTGGCAAAGAGATCCCAGCTTCGCGGGCGCAGTCCCCCAGTGGTGTTTCTCCAAAGGGTTTGATTGTTTTGCGCCGATGGGCCCGATGCTTGTCTCACCAAGCGTGAGTAAGCCAACAAATCACAACTCACAGGATAAGGCTGACTTTAAATGACAGGTACTCGGAGAAGCCGATGATCTCCTACTACAGACAAGAGTAAATGGGGATCTTCGCCAAGAGTCAAGCACGAGCGACTTGATCTTTAGAGTGAGAGACATCATTGCATTTGTGAGTCAGGGAACAACACTAGAGAAGGGGTCGGTTATTCTGACGGGGACACCGGGTGGCGTGGGTATGGGAATGAAGCCGCCGAAGTGGCTGGCTGATGGCGACGTTGTCGAGGTCTCCATCAGCGGGATTGGTACGATACGCAACAGGATGGTCTTCTTGTGATGGCCTGCGTGGCAGTGACTGAGACAAATATTGTACATGAGCTTGCCGGTGGTCGACCAGTGCACAAGAACAGGGGCTATAGGGTCTAGGGGCAAAAGCAATGAATAGATCTCAATTCGATCGAAACCATTACTTCTATTGTATCTCTTCTCACGCACTCAGAGGAATGGTCAAGAAAATCCGACAGCAAAAGAGCACGGTAATCAACACTATTTTCGTTGCTATCAGTCGCTAGGTCTTGGCAATAGTGATGCAGTAAAATGTCTTGAATGTAGCGCAGATAGGCCGTGAATCCGCCTCACTGCAAGGAAGAACATGACTAGTTATAAGTGCGTGGGGTTTCCAGTAGAACTGCCGAGGTATGGTTGTCGATGCGGGAGCTGGGTGGGATTTCGGCGAGATTTGATCAGCTGGGGCGGAGATCAGCCTCTCTAGGAGTGGTTCGGTACTCAGATAAGGCCTGGAAGGTGGGGGAGAAGATCCCCTTTTTGGAGATGATGTGAGGGAGTTGCTCCATTTGATGTCACTCAAAGTGCCTTCTTCGGCCAGGTGACTGAATGTCAGGGCCCCACGAGAGAGTTCAGGCCTCGATTGGAGTAAAACACGTCATCATATGCAATGAACCGATTGGTATCCCTGGAATATCTGCTACAAACTGGCTGAAACACTGCTGCGGAAGACAAGTCATCCGTTGAAGTCGTTCTAGAGATGACATGGGGTAGTTCAGTTCACAATTCATTTATTACTCAGTTTTAGGACCGGTGACCCAACATGGAACATTACACAAGTCTGCTTGCAAGCTCAAGCCTTCTGACAGATGCACCAGAAAGCCCATTTGTCGTTGACCTAATTCTTGGGTTTGTCACATATGTCCTGCCCCTAAACTTATGTAACTAACGACTGCTACAGTTGAATGAAAGGCCACTCTCGATCCCATCTCCTGCTGATTCGCCAGTGTCCATTTTAAGATCAGTCGTGCTCTAACTAAGCCGTGGCCCGGGCTGATTAGTGCCGCCACAAGACTGACCGGGCACTTTGAGTCAGTTGCGTGCGAGGATCTGGCGCAAGGCTGAGCGCAAAGCCTCTACAGGGTTTGGGGGACGGTCAGCGGAACGCCAGGCAATGTAACGGTCAGGCCGAACGAGGAGGGCGCCGCGGTCCCCAATTTCACGTCGGCTCCTCCATTCTCCCAGCACATCATCGTAAGCACAACGATAGCCGACGAAGTAGACAGGAAGCTCAATGCCGAGCTCCTGGCTGATGGTGGCAGCGGCTGCTTCCCAAGGCTTGCCGCCGATACCAACGACAAGGCCGAAGCGGCCATGCTCAATAATATCCAGTGTCGACATGCGAACTTGGTTGTGCTCCAGCCACGCGTGTGGCATGTAAGCGCCGGGATGCGTTGTGGCCTCGTAGTATAGCACTGGGTCGCGCTGGGGAGCTGGGAATGGCGTCCCATCGTCGACCACGGCGGGCGAGTTCGTGTAGCGATGGCCTAGCTGCACGCCCAGTGGGTTGGAGCGGCGATTGCCCAGCTTTACCTGCTCCTCCAGAATCAGGCGGCGCTCGGCTGCACCGTCGGCGTCGGAGAACAGCTCCTCCAGCGAGGCAAATCCTGCTTCCCGTGACTGTCCTCGCTGGAAACCCAGGGCCTTTGGGAGCGCGGCCATGTCGTGGAGGGTCATGATGGCGTGGTCCACCACTTGCTTGCCAACTGGCTGCCTCTCTAGGCTGTAGCTATCGAGCAGTCGCTCACCGGCTTGCCCCTTGACGGTCAGGGCCAGCTTCCAGGCGAGGTTGTATGCATCCTGCACACAGGTATTGCTTCCCAGCCCGCTGGCCGGCGGGTGGCGATGGGCCGCGTCGCCTGCAAGTAGGATCCGCCCACGACGGTACTCGGTGGCTACGACGTGGTTGACCTGCCACTTGGCCATGTGCTTGACACGGACTGGTAGCGACTCCGGTATCCCCAACGCCTGGCGTACATGTGCGATGATGGCTTCGTCGGTGGTTTCCGGCTCCCCATCTGCCGGGTCGTATTGTCGATTCATCACCCACTCATCCCACGGCTTCATAGTAACGCAAGTTCCCGAGCCAACCCAGAACTCATCTCCCGGCTGCAACATCCAGTAGATACAAGCGGGACGATGGGCCACGTATTGGCTGAGATCCATCTCCAGCCAGGAACTCAACATGGACATGAGCCCAGGCTCGCCTTGGAACCCGAAGCCGGCCTTTTCAGCTACGGTCGAGCGGGCTCCGTCTGCGCCGACGGCATAAAGAGCGCGGACTGTATACTCGGCCTTTGTTGTCCGTTCGCGCACTCGGGCCACAATCCCCTCGTCAGTCTGGTCAATGTCTACCAGCTCGTGATAGAAGCGCACATCAGCACCCTTCTCTCGCGCTTCCATCAAGAGAATCGGCTCAAGGCGATGCTGCGGGACGTTCCACATCTGCGAGGGGCTGGCCTTGGCAAAGTCGGAGCGCTGGTCGTCACCTTTGCCATAACAGCTATAACGCATAATCTCCTTTCCCGTGAGGCTGGTGGCCATGACCAAGCTGCCCTCGTCTATGAGAGAGATGCCGGCAACTTTCACCACCTGTTCAAGGCCCATATCCCGAAAGACCTCCATTGTCCTCTGATTCGTGACATGGGCCCGTGGGGCTGGCGCTGTGCCGATGTGCTTTGCAATTGCGAAGACGCGTATGCCTTGGGCAGCCAGCAGCGCTGCCAGCGAGAGACCGGCTACGCCAGCTCCCACGACGAGCACATCGGTGTCAATGTCGTGCATTGTGGATACTTGAAGTGAAAGAGTCGATGTTGCTAGATTCCAGTCAATGACCAAGGTTCACTCTGCATTTCGAGCCGTGGCCGCCATTGCTAGGTTTCGAATCAGAAGTTGAGTTACCTGTTTCAAAACAATCTCAGTTGCTTGAGACGAGTTCCAATGTTGTTAAATCAACGGTCGTTGGACAGGAACAAAGTTGGACGCAGACTAAAACTTGATGTAAATGGAGGATAGTTGTTTTCAGTTTGATCGACCCAAGCGTGTCAAGTAATGGCTATAGGAATCCCATGTCATGGCAGCGGAGTATTTGTTATGGACACAGGCTCGAAGCCTTACACCTCGACACCCCATGGCCTGTCTGGCTTGAACCAATGAGGTTGTGGCCCCACGCTCTCTCGCTTGATGGCTCCCTCGGTAACTGAAGGAGAGCATAATTCCACAATTGAACTAGACCTGATGCTCCCCACTTGTGCGGCGCCCCATCCACAGTTCACAGGCGTCGTGGCGGTTAAGGGGTGGCTCTACAAGCATTTTTCACCGTAGCTTAAACAAGTGCTGAGATACCTTAAAGCTGGCTGGGGGCCTTGTTCTGCCACTAACCCTACTGCCCTTTGTGGGCTGTACATCCCCACCTGCTCCCTCCGGAACTCGTGTGCCATGTGAGCTTCAAAGCGAGCGATGCATCCGGAGGCGATCCAGAGCGTGTCCAAGGTACTAGTTGCGAAAAGCCATAAGCATGGCAGGTATGTCACAGCAGAAATATATAATTATCTCACGGCGACCCTGTATTCTTCTGAAACCGGTGACCTTGTCAGCCCGGCTTAGGAGCAAATCCGGGATGCGTCATCACGGAAACTCCGACGCCAATTCCGGTCATGACCACCCTGGTTGCGGGGTAATTAACTGGGATGCTGGATCGATCGAGCTTCAGACTTGACTAAATTAATTAAACTGTCGGATGGACCAGTACTTGGATGCTCCTCTGTAGGCGTTCAAGATTTCGAGTGACAATTATCCAGCACAAGCAATCCCACAAGTGATCAGCTTCGCCATGCCAAGTAACCGCATCCGCCCGAGGGGTAGACAGAGGCAATGCGCCTACTGTGACCGTGTCTTCACTAAGGAGGAGCATCTCAGGCGCCACCAGAGATTACGTACGTTGCAATACTGACGCCTTTGGTGATAGCTGACGCGAATGCTGCTGGGTTGCAGACACGGGCGAAAAGCCGTTTAGATGCCGCAAATGTGGGAGAACGTACGCCAGAAGGTATCTTGTATTCAATTGGTGTTCCAATGGATGCCGCTGCTTCCAGACAATTGGCTGATGCGAGACAACAGCGACGTCCTCTTCCGACATCTTCAGACCCACGCTTCTGACAACAACAGCGACCATCGAGCCACGACGGCCAGCAAGTGTGAGCATCCGAATGACGGTGCTAGACGCCTCTCAGACACCATCGTCGCTGGAGGTGGTGATGGTTTGTCGGGTGACCAAGGAATTTCCGTCCCCGGACCTGGGCAGCAACAATCAGTTCTTGCTCAGCCTTTGCCACCAGCCGTTACTCCACCGGCGCTGGCGAGTCTGCTCGAAACATCGCCTCAGCCCGACCCAGACACTGAGAGGACAATACATCCTGCCAACTCTCACACACGAGCTATTACTCCACCGGATAACCTGGATGGATATGCATTCGGAGATGAAACCAGTCTGCTCCACTTGGCTGAATTGCTTCCCCAAACTGCCTCGGATGGATTTCCTGCAAATCACAGTAACATTCCACAATCTCCGCCTTCGTATGTGAGGCACCATCAAGCCACAAGAGCATCGCCGGGCATTGAGAACTGTCACCAAGGCAATCCAACCGGCCATTCACCAATCGACATTTTTCAGCCGCTTGAACCACAGGTCGACATTATACTGCCGTTGCCATTTCAACTCGGTGAGAATGACCAGCAACATCAGTTTCGAGATGATGAGCCTATCGACGTGGTTTCCCATGGTCTGGGATCAATGCCACCGTCTGCCGGCTTACAGTTGAGCCCCAGCATGATGGACTGGCTGGACTGCATGGACTTGGGCAATCCCAGTTTACCGCTTTCGATGCCTAGTGCAGAGAGCGAGTCGACCAGCAACGCGCCCATGGCAATTCCCGTGGACCAGATGCAACAGATCCGACGGTTATGGTCGAGACAAAGACCAAAGCTTGCAGCACGACTGATCAGACAACTATGGGAGCAAGTAATACACCACAAGGCGGATAACATCTTTACAACACCACAAGCTCCCGGCTACCACTTCACCCATGCTGTGCCTAGCAGCCGCCAGCCTTCACCATGTAGCATGGATGAAGAGTGTAGGACCCGCCTGGAGCAGTATTGCAAAGAACTCAACGAATCGTTTCGCTACAAGGAATCAATCGACGATGAAACACAATCGACGCCTCGATCTGATCTTTCAGGATCGCCTGACGTCTCTGAGAGTAGCTTTCCTACCTTGGAAACCCTCGACTCCAGCTTGGACTTTTTTTTCCAGTTCTTCCATCCAATTTTACCGTTCATGCACAAGAGTACATTTGACGCGAGAAATACGCCAAGCTCGCTCTTACTAGCAATGTGCCTGGTTGGCCTGTCTTACCTTGATCGGATGCGAACTAGAGCCTTTGTCAGACGATACCTCAAGGTACTGTATTTCTATGCGACATGTCTTGATTGATTAAGCATCTACTGAATCTGTTCCAGAAATTAATGCGTTCCTGCCTCGACGACATGATATCTCAAGCGCTTGGCCACTGCACTGCGTCCGACCTACTCGCGACTCTAGCCTCCACGCTGATCGTGGTGTATCTAGCCCTAGGCTTTCGGGTACGGACTACTCCCCATATCATCATTCTGATTATTTACACTTGGCCAAAACTTCTCACTGATGTTGCATAGGATGAAATTGACGAGTGTCAAGCATACAAACTCTGTGCACAGATGCTCAGTGTGAGTCCCAAGGCAGCACACCATATGGACCTTCGCAGACTGATTCCTATCTTCCAATTAGATCGCGGATAAGCAGGGTCTCTTCGATGCTAATCAAGGAGATGATCCCGCTCTTCAGCTTCGCCAAGGGCCCTCGAGTCCCGAGGGCTTCTGGAAGGCATGGGCTCGCGTCGAGTCGGTCAAACGGCAAGTCCACCACCATCAAGTACAACGGCGGAATCAGCCAGACTAACGAGGTGCAGCTTGATCTTCTGTTTTGTGTGGTTGGATATGGCTTATGCCCGCCTAATGAATACTGCGGGAGTGATTGAGATAGACAAGGTGGAGCTTCATTTGCCGTGTGATGATGCCCTATTTGATGGCTCAACTTCTGCAAGTTTCTTGCTCGCTGTCCAACAGGGAGCGCGATTAACAATGCCGCGCATGAATATTCGGCATTTCCACAAGACTTCAGCGCCCTCCCTGAACGACACCTCGGCCCAGATCTTACTCCGCGCCCTGTACCTGAGGGTAATCGCTGCACGTACAGAGCTTTTGGGTGACAACCAGTTGTCGGCGTCTCATTCCATCCATCATATTGAAGCGCTTGCCATGGATAGCAACATCAAGGATATCATTACCAACATCATATTACTGCCGACCACACAAGCAAGCATCCTCATGGGCAGGAATAGAATGAACGCACTCGGGTGGAACTACCTGTGCATTACCCTGACCGCAGATATGAATCTTTTAGAAGCTGCTTCCGGTCGTGATAGCTTGGACGCCGCCTCGGAAGCTCTGGTGCAGGTTTCCAAGTGGTCACGGTCAGCTGGCGCTCGAAGAGCAGTACTCCATGCAGCCCAAGTTTTCAGTATCTTGGATTCGTCACGCATCCGCGAGTCACACCTTACTAGGCCAGATCTCGTGTTGTTCGTCTCGGCACTTGTGATTAGCCAGTACGTCTCCGTATCTGGCCACAAGGATGCCCCCTTTGATGCACTCCCATTCCCGTTTGAACTGCTGCAGAACATCGACTGGGCTGTTGTGGGTAGTGAGGGACTTATAACTGCAATGGGAAGTATTCCTTGTAGCACGACCATAGACGGCGATCAACAGCCGGCCGCATCCATCGCAGCACGACACTTCATCCAGCATGGCGGTCCGGTCTCTTTTGCTGGAGAGATCCAAAACTGTGGAGGTCTATCAGCAAGGAAGATATTGAGAAAGTTTGCCCATTTGATGGATGGTTTTGGCACATGGGATGGATCTGGGTATTCCCAACTCCTCAAGATAATGTGCGACTCTACGGTTGGTACTGGTTGAGGAGACTACCGAGGCATCTAGCCGGCTTCGTGTATTGCTATGCGAAGACTGGCCTTCTCGGCCCATGCACATTTGGTTGAAAACGACACGTGTGCTGGTGCGTACTTGGGTCTGCTGTCGATAACCACAGGATCACCGCATCGCAAAGGGGTTCTTTTTGAGAATCATTGAACGCAAATAAATCCAAAATTACAAGCTCAAGACACCCTGTGTCATTCTTTCAACTTGCTGCTCCGTCTGAACACTCCGGTCTCTTCCAGAAGCCTCCCTCTCCGGAGAAGTCGGTACTTGTCAAAGCACCACGACCTTGGCCGCTCAGTTACTCATTTTCCGAACCAATGCCATGTACGAAAAGGCGGTCTTCTGTCGGGACAAACGTTTTCTCGTGGGCGGGTGCACCAGTTGGGGTTCCGAAGACCAACTGCCCCTTCAAGGACCACTGTGGTGATATGTCCCATTGCCCGACGAGCCTTTGGTCAATAACCGGGTTGATGTGCTGCAGGTTGCACCCGAAACCTTCGAGGGCTAATGCTGTCCACAAGTTGAAGGCTTGCATTGCATTGTTATGCTCGGAGAATTGCAAAAGATGCCACGTAAATCGCGTGTTTCGAACCTGATAGTCACGAATGACGTCCAAATCCTCAAATAATAGTATCTGTCAAGAATCAGAACATTCCCTTGATCTGTCTTACAAGCTGGGCTTGAGGGGTATACTTACTGTCCCATATGCCTCCTGACGCTGAGCCAATTTCTTCTCGTAATCCTTGTAGGCAGCTTCAGGCATCGTGGCCTTGAAACACTGCTTTGCTATGTCCCAGAACTTGGCGTGCTCATCTCGTAGGAGAACGACCAGCCGAGTCGATTGGCAGTTAAACGAGCTAGGTGTGTGCTTTATCACCTCACGAGCTATCTCGACAATTCGGTCGTCGCTGACCGGCGACTTGGCCTCGAGTGAGTAACAAGTTCGCCGGCTTTTGATCTCAGCTAGAAAGTTGTCTGCCATTATGGGTACGCAGTAGCTAACAACGATGGCAAAAGAGGGGCATGTGCCCGGAATAACAGTCCAAAATGATAGGAAGAGAAATAAATTGAAGGAACACTTCTACCAAAGCCCGTAGGCATCAGACTTGTAATAGAGACAGCAAAGCCCTCAAGCCTTCAATGTCTCAAAGGCCCCAGGACTGCTGCGGCCCCACGACGGCTTCAGCCCCACGTCGAGGTCCCCCACATTGTGATGACGACCCCCCATGTTCTACAGGGGGGGCCCTAATGTTCATGGCTATCGTGGGGAGCCGCGTAGACTAAAAACTTTACCAAGTCTCAACTATCTCGTCAGGTTCATCAGGATTCTGCATTAAGCGAATAGAGAAGCAGTCAATTCATTGCATTGTCAAAACAAGTCTCTATAGTCTTCTCGTCCACTACTATCAATATGACCAAAACTATCTTGGTCCTTGGTGCGACCGGCACCCAGGGTGAGTGCGGTGCTTGTCCCTTTGCTCTCATTTTCATCTCCGCTGACGGCACTAGGCGGATCTATTGCCAAGTTGCTTGTTCAGTATCCTGAGCAGTACCTCGTCCGCTGCCTCACTCGGAATCCAGACTCAGACAAGGCTAAAGCGTTGGCCGCACAAGGAGCCGAGCTAGTCAAAGCCGATCTAACCGTTCCTTCGACCTTGCCAGAGGCCTTCAAGGGTGTCTGGGGTGTATTTGCTGTCACTGACTTCTATGACACGGTACGTCTCATCCACCTTCTCCAGCTGGTCGGATGACATTGACCCACGTGTGGTGTCTTAGAACGTCCTCGACGATCCCATGAGTGAAGAGAAGCAAGGCCAGCATATTGTGGAAGCAGCAGTGGCAAGCCAAGTCGAGTGTTTCCTCTGGAGCACACTGCCTAGTTCGCATGAGATCTCGGGGGGCAGGTTTGTCACTCGACTATATGAGGGTAAGTGCATCGTCAACTGGGAGTACACATGCTAAGTAGAGTGATCATAGGGAAACAATCAGTCGATGCTGTGATTCGTCAAGCTGGCCTCAAAGGATGTTTTATTCGGACTGGGAATTTCTACGAAAACATGATCTTGCGGAAGTACGCTGCCTACGACAAGACCGCCGATGTCATCACAATGACACGCCCCGTGATTGGGCCGGACGCCGAACGTTGGTCGATTTCTTCCCCGTTGGACGAGTTTAGCTGCTGATAAAATAGTCACCTCCCTGTATGTCGAAAAGGATCTTGCTGCTGTCGCCAAGGCGCTCTTTGATCAGTGGGACACCAAGAAGGCCAGCCTTGATGGAAAGTATTTCCTAGCCAGTGGGGCACGAGAAACTATGGGACAGATCAATACTGTGCTCGAGAAGGGTAAGTCTGCGCTTCAACAGGCTAGAGTCGACGTGTGCTGATTTTGCAGCAAACAGTTTCTGGAAAGAAAGTTGTGTATCAAGTCAAGCCGACATGTGGCATCCCTGATCGAGACATCATGTTGCAGTTGTACAACAACGTGGGGATGTACCCTGGGGTGGAGATACCGAGTGCTGAAGTTTTGGAGCTCGGCGTGAAGCTTCACACTGCCGAAGATTACATCAGGGAGAGACTGCTTCCGCATCTTGGTCTCGAGGCGCAGAACTAGATGCGTGTTTGCGAGATGCCACAGGGTAGGGCCATGTATGTAGGCAGTTTAATCTAGTATCGAGGCTACGGCCAATAACTGATTAAATTGAGAAATCGATCACAAACCTCGTGCGTGCTATTTTAAAACCCCCAGATGCTACATATGCTGTAGTAGGCCTCAAAAACGGCGTGGACATGGCAGGCTCCGTCGTGTAGGGAAGCATGTAATCTTGTAGCAGGGACATTGTGCACTCGACTGCTCACACGTCGTTCCGCTGCAAGCCCCTGCCATGTAGTAGACTGACTATAACTAACCTTGTGATGCTCTGGTCCCCCACCATGCACCATCACGGCAGTGTGCCAACACAAGGCCTGCTAAAGCTTAACTCGGTGCGCGTGACGGAGGAGTGAGGCTTAGTCGGCGTTGATCATTCGGAGTTTCCGGTGAAAACGCCGTTTCCCGAATGCCAAGCCAGCCCACACGCTAACGCTGCAACCTCACCCCTGACAAGAAACCCATTACGGAGTAGTCTGCCGACGACCTAGCATCAAATCGCGGGGAAAGCGGATTCGCCTATGCGGGGTTTCAACCAAAGGGGAGGCGAGTCGAGGCGAGGGATAGCTAGCCTACGTCAAGGGTTGTTCTGGTTTGTCGAGCCACAGAGGACCGGGCCCTCTCTCATCCTCGTTCAAGGTCTTCGCTGGCCGACTTGCTCCCAGCTCCTCCGGGCTTCCTGATTTCCACTCGCTTCTTGACTCAACCTTCGAATCCAATGCCACCAGAAGCTCGTGATCAGCATGTCGAGAGCGAGGGCGACGAACAAGGCGCCCCAAGTGCTCACGATGCCCTCGCCGTCACGCGGCAAGGGGCGAACAATGGTGGCGGTAAGCGAGGACAACCACAAGTCGTCGCTGCTGCCAAAGACGTTGCGGAGCGACCAGCCAAGAAAGTAAGAAGGGGGAAATACATTTCCAGAGCCTGGTATGTGAGACTCGCGCTATCGATTACTGGCAGCTCTTGTCGCGCAGCATCATTGACTGAGTTTACCACGACAGCACTTCCTGCCAGCAGAGGAAGATAAAGGTCAGTTCGTCCGAGTGACATGTCGCATTCTATCAATCGTTCGCGGATGCTAAACTACTACATGGCCTCAAGTGTGAGGGTGGGGATCCTTGCGCACAATGCGTAGCCAAAAATCGATTTGGCGTTCCAACCTGGAGAGGAGGCAGACAGGAGGCTCGACAAGATCCGGAGACTGAGGGAACTGGCGCTCTCCATGCCTCCGCTGACAGGTGAGCACTCTGCCTCTAGCTTGTTGAACTCGAGGGAGCACGCCGACTCATGCTTTCTCAATCCCACAGCCCCGTCAACCGCGATGTTCTGGCTCGTCTGGCCGCACTTGAAGGTCAGTTGCGTCTAATGCACCCACCCAGTCCCTACTCTGTCGTGCACAGTAGTCAGGGACGTTCACCAAGACGCGTACCCACTGGCGACCAGCCCCCGCCCCCCTCAGCCGAGCTCCAAGACGCCCTAGAGACAGATGGCCAAACATTCGCCGGAGAGCTATCCATGACTCCAACATTCGAAGATGAGAACGACAACTTGGACCGGGTAAATACTGTATCATCCGAAATGGTTCCAGAGTATCCCTCACCAGGATCCTCTCTCCACCATCCGACAACCCGAAGAGTGAGGGGCTGGTTGGAGAGTATTCTTATACAACACGGCGTCGCTGCGGACGAGCACCAATGGAGACACGACCTGCAAGCTTACATGGAGGAGGTTCACCCATGCTATGCCTTTCTCCATCCGCCAACAGTCTGGGAAACCTTGAACGGAATGTGGGAGAACTCAGCTCTTTGGTCCGTAACAGACGAGGCAGAGCGCAAGCGTAAGCGTATTTCCGTGGCGCTGGTCTTCATGTGCCTGGCTGTCGGAAGATGCTGCCACCTATCGAAAATGCCTGATGCGAGTGGCGTCTACTCCTCTGGCTGGAGCTTATACAACGTTGGAATGAGCCTCCTGCAGGGGGTGATAGAGACAAGTAATACGACTACAAAGTCCCTGCTCGTGTTGCAAATCCTATTAGTGAGAGTAAGTCAAATGAAATGCCACTTGAAAAATGAAGCATCGACGCAACAAGGCACGCTGAACTTGTCCAGGCTCTCTACCTATTCCGTCTGGATGCGAATCAACAAGCTGCGCACATCATGGGACTCATGGTCTCCATCGCGCACACGATTGGGATGCACCGCCAAAGTACCTTGAACCCTATGCCGGCGTTTCATAACCAGTTATACTGTCGTACGTGGTGGGGTATCTACTTGCTAGATCGTCGGATAGCAATTGAGTCCGGCAAGCCGTTCCTCATTCAAGACAGCAACGTCGACACGGCACTGCCGATAGACCTCAGCGACGAATGGATGACTCGGTTTGCGACAAGAAACGAACGAATTTCTGATCTGCAGCACGAGATTTCCGGCGAGCTTGCTAGAAACCTGTCGCCGTCGCCTATCCCCTACACCATAGCCATGGTCCGGTATGCCCGTGTGGCAGGCCAAGCTTGGCAGGTCTTGTATGGCGTCAAGAATCCAGGCACACCCACCTCTGCCACAGCCCAGCGTTTGGATACGCTCCTCGGTGAACTGTTGGATACGGCTCCTAGACATCTCAGGTATGGTCCGGAAAGTGAAGCCCGATTTCGCACGAGCCTCCGTTGGCAAGTCAAACAAACCTTGATCCATTTCACGGTGAGTGGCATCTACATGAAACATGAGTGGTTACGTAGTGGGCTAACAGTGCTGTGTAGTCCTGTACGTATCTACGACTTCTGATCAGAAGGCCCTTTTTACTCCATTCGCGAGGGCCAAATCGCACCGAGGACGACGAATTCGACGAGGCAACAACATGCGCAGGCCTAGCTACAGGTATTCTCAGTGCCCATCAAAATATAAAAGACAATGGTCTGAAGTACAGCTTCGCCTTGAGCCACTACATCACCAGCTGCACAATGGTTATGCTCGGTCTAGTTTCAAAGGAGCCAGGCTTCAAGAGGAGGTATGGTGACCTGGTTCTAGCAGCTACGAAATCACTGAATGTGTACTGCCGCAGGAACTGGGTCTCTGGTAAAATGATACGATTGGTCTCGAGGCTTACACAGCTTGTCCAGAGAACTCTAGCCATCGACGCATCTGACAGTCGCGCTCGACAAGGCCCGGCAAGGATGCGACGAGACTCCGGCATGGACAATCAGCTTACGCCTCAAACAGAAGATCGAGACCCGTATCAGATTCTGGAAAGTACCGGGACGCCTGCCATTGATGCCAATGAACCAAATTGCCTACCAATGTATGCCAGCGGTGGTGCACGAAAGGACCAATTGCCAGATGGCATTTCCTACAAGGGCGATGTAATAGCCGCTTCGACTGAGACGCAGACCACGGACTCAGGGGGAAGCGAGCTTTTGCGCCCGTCATCAACGTCGTGGATGACTGGGCCGAGTTCCAGCAATCAGGTTGACTGGGCCATGTCAGACCTCAACTTTGAAGTCATTGTCGCCAGCGGTGAGTATTTCGAGTCGAATGGCGCCGAATTTTCGACACTCGAAGACAATGAGAGGCGAGACACTGTCGAAGCGAGCAGTTCAAGCGCCGAGCCGAGTTTTAGTGAGTCGAGGCTGGGCGCCTTGGGGTTGAACGGCGTTATCGGCCTTGATATTGATATGGACGTGGACCTGTCCGTCATGAACCTTTGGGGTGGCTCGCCGATGCTGGATTTCGATGTGCTGAGATGAAATGAGTTGTCAGTTTAGATCGTATTTGAGGTACCATGGATCAAATTACACGTGCGCCCTCGACATTCAACGTAGGTATTCTGTGCATGACCCAGGCCTTCAAACATCCTAGACTGCTCATTTCACTGAATCGCAATCGGGGTTGCCCTTTGTCTTGTCTTTCCCGAAATGGCACACCAGGCCCTCATGTAAAGGGAGCGTATCTTGGCGATGCATGACACAATTTCATCACGGAATTCATCAAGCCTCCGACCGAGGTAGTCTTCGACCGACAGCGCCCTAAAACGGCATCGGCCAGCTTCTGATGGCCGTGTCTCCGTAGTTCACGGAGTTTCCGTGTCTCCACTTCGCGTCGGGTTGTTGGGGTTCGGAATGTCCAAAGTCCCGGCAAGCAATTCACCAGTCTTTGCTTCCCCGGACCTCGGCCTTGGAATTCCGAAAAGCACAAGGCAGGTCTCCCATGTACTTAAGACTGATTGAAGTGCCTCGAAGGATTTGGGGTTGTTCATCTGGCACTCAATCCTGGCAAGACATCTCGGACAGCTCGAGTGCAATCGCAATCATGGCACCACCTTCCGGAAAAGTTGCTTTCATCACAGGCGTGAACGGGATCACTGGAAATGCTCTTGTTGAGCATTTGATTCGAGAACCCGAGTCTGAATGGTCATCCATGCCTGCCCGTAGCCTGACGATGTCATCCATTGCTAATCAGATGAAATAGGTCCAAGATAATCATCACATCGAGGCGACGTATCTCGCAGATCTTTTGGCAAGACCCCCGGGTCAAATTTATTCCTCTCGACTTGTTGAGACCCGTGGAAGAGCTGATTGAGGCCATGAAACCCCTGTGCTACGACGTGACTCACGCCTTCTTCGCCTCATATGTGCATGAGGCGGAATTTTCCAAATTGAGAAATTCCAACGTGCCATTGTTCACCAACTTTCTCACGGCCATTGACCAAGTTGCTGTGGGCAAGCTTCAGCGCATCTGTCTCCACACTGGCGGAAAGGTATATATAACCTTGTCTCAAGTAGATGTTGTCATAAAGATCTGACCGACCATTAGCATTATGGCGCGCACCTTGGCCCGACCGAGGTCCCGCTCCATGAGGAGATGTCGCGATACGAGGATTACGGGGAGAATTTCTACTATAAGCAAGAGGATTTTATGTTTGACCTAGCTGCTAAGCGTGGTTGGGCGTGGAATATCATCAGGCCCGATGCCATTATTGGTTTCACACCGGCAGGTCTGTTTCCTCGTTGTCGCTCTGCCTAAAGTGAAAACATCCTGTTTCCCAGCTGACACTAGTAACAGGGAACGGTATGTCAATGGCATTGACGTTGGCCATCTATGTGCTATGCTGCCGAGAGATGGGACAAGTCCCCATCTTCCCGGGCAACAAGCTCTTCTATTCTACGGCTGATGACTGCTCATATGCGCCCAGTCTAGCAGATATGGCGGTCTGGGCTGTAACAAGTGAAGATGCGAAGAATGAGGCTTTCAACCATACGAATGGTGATGTTTTCCTTTGGAAATACTTCTGGCCAAGGCTTGGGAAATACTTTGGTATTGATGTGGGCTTCTCTCCCAAGTCTAATTCCGGATTCCTTTATGCTAATAGTCATGGCCGAAGATTCCAGAACAGCTTGAGTGGGATGCACTCGGCGAAGATGAGCAAATGGCCAATAATGTCCGTATGGCGGAATGGGCAAAGGACAAGAAGCACATATGGGAGAAGGTAGTGGCCAAGCATGGCGGTTCTGCTGAAGCATTCGATTGGGGTACATGGGACTTTGTTGACTGGGCACTGGGAAAGGCATGGTCCACGCTATCGTCTGTATCCAAGGCGCGCAAGTTTGGTTGGGCGAGGTCTGATGACACTTACAACACCTACGTTGAGACCTTCCGCGCCTTTGAGAACGCGGGTATTCTACCAGCCTTGGACGTTGGGGTTGGAACTAAGGCGCTCCAGAAGCCAGGCTCCCTTGCTCAAAACCCTGGAGAAGCAGTCTTGGTAAGGCAAGGCTTGCGCAAGGCGAAGCATGCGCAAGGCGACCTGAAGCACCAAAGCAATGTCTAGTCCCGAGTAGAACAGGATCACTTAGAATGGTATATGTTATATCATAGGCAGCTATGGAGGTGATTGCCGAATCTTGACTGTAGCGCGGGATCTAGACCCTAATACAAGATCTGGCCTGTAATTGTTAGAGGCTGCGATCTTTATATTTGCTGATTGAGGTATGTTAAGGCTTCAGTTCTTTCTTCTAAAAAGAGGAAACATCCAGCTCCCTTTTAGTCTGATCCAACCACTCGGATTTGAGGGGGCGCTTGCTCCCGTCGATGTCCGCAGTCAGCAGCAGTAGCGGAAGGGAGAGTCGGGTGGCCTGATTGGCTCAGGGAGATGGCTTGCAACGTAGTGCGATTCCTGCACTCTATCGGCCTGCTTCTCCGTTACTCGATGATCGAAACCCAGGAAGGATCAGCAGGCAGCCAGTCTATGCACCCAGTGGTGCACCGATGGTCATCGTTCCTAGATGACGACCAGCAGAAACAACAGTCGGCAAGGATAGCGCTTGTGGTGCTCGATTCCTCGGTGCTGATGTATGAATTAAAGGAGTATTAGGTCTTCCAACACAGGAAGCTCACACGCCCTTCCCTCACCGTACTTGTGCCAACAAGCACCCCCAAGGGTGGCCTGCACGTCTTGCAGATTTCCCGACATCAAGCGGCACTGCAGTCTCGCTCGTTTTACGCACTCACCTGCGTAGAGACACACAGCCCAACGTGCCAGCCGAGGAGTCACGCCCATTTCCCGTATTTAAGGAGGTACTGGTGTCTGGCTCTTTTTATTATGCCAGCGCGGAGCAGTATTTCAGCATCAAGTGGATGCCAGTGCGTCATAACACGGACTTGGGGATTGAGCGCCGCGGCATTTTCGAGATTTCAGCTGGTATGAAATGTTGAGTGTGCGACTCTTTGGCCCTTCTAGCCAAAATGCCTGGAACTATGACTTTGTTGGCCAGTTGCCATACCTTGGCCAGACATCCATTGGTGCTGGTCTAGGCTGCTATGGTAATTTGGGCCACGGTTTCGTCACTTGGCCCGAATAGAACGAGTGGGTTGACGTGAATCTGTCCACACGTACGGACAAGAGTAACATGGGATTAGAATCATGGGGGATCGCTGGGACAATGAGGATCGGCAACACGCTAGGGATTGGGAGGTTGAAAATGGACCTTTTTAGAAGGTGTCTCTATGTAGGTAGATAGATTTAGGACTGTTATTCTGAATTTCCTTCACAAATGTCCGGTTACATAGCAGTCGATGGGATGACAATATTTCAACGATCAATGATAGCTCAATATACGACTTTCTATCACTCAGCCATCTTCCAGCCAACCCAGAGTGGAGCCCTCCAGACTTATCCTTTCCAGAGTCGTTGAATGTCTCAAGAATTAAATCACCAAACGCAAGACCCAGATTCTCTGCATATGCAATATAATCTTTCTGATCACCATAAATTGTGAATAGAAGTTAGTGGAGGGTCCTCATTGTGTTGGAGTCAGCGGACATTGAGGTCCAGATAAGATGCAGGCGTTACAGTATTTTTATTGGCTAGGGACCCTTCGCAACAATTGTTCTAATCCAGCCTGGGATAAAAGAGAGGTTGGGGCAGACGAAGTCCGTCAAGGAAGCTAGTAAGGACATCAGCTTAGGCAGTGAATTTGAAACCCAAAGATGCCCGTGTTTTTGTCAACCTCTGAGTGTCCCTTTTGATCGGATTAGTCTCAATCTAATAGCCTTTTCTGTTTTAAAGTTTCTACTGGTTTGACTGACTTTTTGCCTAACCCTCCAAGAAGCCAAAAGACATCCTATGTCTTTTTCCCTAGCAGCAACCTTAATTGAGGCAGTTGGGTGTCCTTTCCCCTGCTTGCAGTCTTAGGTCACCCTCACTAACACAGTCTTAATCTCCCTTTTATCTTAAGCTAAATTAGACTAATTATAAAAAAGAGTCTTTAGCTAATAAGAACACTATAACGACTTCACTTTATATGGACCTTAATATCCGCTGGCCTTAACATATTAGCCTTGTTTATTTATCATGCTTCCTGATTGGTTCATCTCTGATCGCGCTGCTTGTCGCAACTATCCATCCTGTTGAAAGCGTCTTTCTCACCTCTTTCTGCTTCTTCATCGATGCATCCCACTCTATTAACAGCGATTTTAGCCCAGTACTGTGGGAGGTTTCACTAGGAATCTGCTTTGCGACCAGGGATTTCACCATCCATGGCATATTCACCTTGTTTAACAGCTTCCTGATTAGCAGCTTGTCTCTAGAGGCTGACCAGGTACGAGTTTGTCTGGAAGTGATTGTTTCCATACTAGGCTACAGTTATTGGGATCTGCAAATTGTCGACCTTAGCGTTGTTGGATTACCAGGGAGTCGCTGGCTAAAGGCATTAATGCCATGGAAAGTTGCTCTCTTGTTGTCAGACGGCTGAAAATTAGACCGGCGCTAGTATAGAGCTGAACGGGCGATCGACCGACATGTCCCAACCATTTGGGGCTTTGCGATAACCCAGACATCACGCCTCATCCGGGCCAGGAAGAGCAACCGAATTCTAATTCAGTAGTTCGGGTGGCTAAAAAGATCAAGTATCAACGCCGACGTGCAATAGTCGAGAGTCAGTATCGTGGCGGGCTTCATAGCCAGTCGCAGCTCAGGGAACTGGTTGATAAATCGGTGAGGGGGTGGTGCCACTCTTATGCAGTTCTGCATTTTGCCGAAACTCAATTCGGACTAGATTCCTCCCTCGTAGGTGGCTGTCCCCTATAAAGTGCCTTGGCATCCTCCATGGTCTTTCCTGGGACGATCTTGTCTCTGCATCTTTTCCCCATTTCAAAACCCCTCACTGCTGAACTGTCAAAATGAAGACCAGTCTCGTTCTCGGGTTCTTCTCCCTCCTCTCCGCCGCTGCGGCCACCTCGCTGGATCAGCGGGCCGGCATTAAAGATCTCGCTGAGATGCCCATCGTCGATATCAACTCTCTCGCTGATGACGAGCGTTGCAGGGGAGCCGGCGACCAAGATGGTGACCTGGCCCCGCGCGACGACGACGATGACCTCGAGTCAGACGACGACGGTGATCTCGAGTCCCGTGCTACATGCAGCACGTGCACGCCCTACCGTTGCAAAGGCCGGTGCTGCAGATACAATAAGTGCTGCAAGAAGGAATGCTGCTTGCCGGTGGCAGACTACTGTGGCAAGAATGGCCGCTGCTACATTTCTTGCTAATCGATGTCGGGAATTTCTGCGGTAGCTTGTGAGTTCTATAGGGAGTGTCTATGGCATGGCTGCGGTTGCTTACCTCGTGAAAGCTTCGGCTCGCCGCAAAATGGATGAGGCCTTAGTGACGAAACGACGGATATGGTCTAAGCTTTAAAATGAACTCGGGATCGAAGATATTAAGCTGTTGACCATTGAGAATTTGGCCTGGCCTGGAACCAGAACAGCCGCGACGCCGAACAATAATACATGTGCTGCATGAGTATTGAATTATGTCTTTACATTATCGCTATGTTTTAGACAGAGCGCGGTTAGATGCCAGTAAATCAACTACTTAATCTCCACTCGAAACACTAGAGAATGGAATTGGCACAGATTTTTGTTTATAGTAGCTCTGACTTTGTTTGTAAGATGTAGTGGCTTCCCCTTCTCTAAGCTTTAGCTACATTCTACGTTGTAGCTAATATGAAGCTTATAGTAAGTGAGACTATATACAAACAAAGGTAAACCTCGTATACCACCGCCAAATTGACATCACTCCTGGTGAGTCTCGAGAAGAAAGAAGTGAAGAGAAGTGAAAGAAGGAGCGGCAAACCAAGCGTCCACAGTTCAGATCTATAATATCGCCTGCGTATTGATCGCTGAACTTACAAGCCGCTCGAAACCATGACCGTCGGTGCATTAGCAATCAATTCAATGCATGTGAGCACGGCCTTTGAAGTCGCGAGCATGATGCGCAAGCTTACGGCTGCTGCAGCCAGACCCAGTGGATTCGGCCTCGTTCGTGACCTGCTCGAGAGTCGTGTTGTTTGTGCCAGTAGTGCTGTCGTCGCCGGTCCACACGGCCGGGCCGGGCATCGGGTACTCCTTAAAACCGCCGTAGATGCTGAAGTTGAAGGGCGAGTCGTCTTTCTTGTACGCACCAGGGAACTTGACCGTTGGACCAGGCACACCACTGCCACCACCAGTGACTTTGACTTGAGCGCAGCTAGAAAGAGTTCGCCTGTGAGTTTCTACGGACGAGCCGGTGGGGATGAAAAGGAAGGGAGAGAATAAGACTTACGTGTAGTAGAACTCGGCCTGACCGACGTGGGCACCGTGGATACCTAAGAACGGAATCAATATACATGTCCTGATATGAACCCGCAGGTGGGACGAGGTAGGTCTTACCGATGTGCTCCGGTCGAATTAGATACTCTCCATCAGGGAGATTGGCAGGAATCGTAAACTCGATGCGATCCTTATCCCAGGTGCACCAAGCGTCTCTCGTGAAATCTCCGGCCGTATTGCACACACTTTCCTCAAAGATCTTGAACCACTCTCCATCACCCTCGTACGTATCCGCAGTGCCGGGAGCCTTGGACATGTAGACGAGGGCAGGCCCGGGATGTTGCATGGTGGCACCAACGCCGAGCTTCATGGCGAGCTTAGAACCGGCTTTGACCTCGGCGGTTTCGGTTTGGCCGGCGAATGTGAACGCGCCTTTGTTGCAGCGAAAGTCGAGCTTGTCAGGCGTCATATCGTCACGGATGTTGTCCCACTTTGTAGGATTGTACTTGGCCTCACGCGTGTTGGATCGGACATATTGCAAGGCGTTCGTTTCCTTGCCGTCGATGACAAGGACGTCGAAGAAGTAGTGCGCCGAGACGAAGGGCACCATGGCCATGAGAGAAGCGAGTGAGATCTTCATGTTGCTACAGGTGGTGAGTGTGAAAATGGTAGGGCTAGCCTGAATGAAACGAAGGAGAAAATAGAATAGAAATACAGAACGGAAAGAAGGTTACCGTGGACGATGGGTTGAAAAGAATGGTGCTAGGAAACACAAAGAGCCGGATGTCAAGGCTCTCTTATATTGATTCTATACACCCATTGCTTCCTTCGGCCATCAATAGGAGTATTGCGTAGTACCGAGAAGCTGTTGGAGAGACACCAAACTCCAAACTAACTCAGTCTGGTCCTCTCCGGGACAAATCTCCATACGGCTGTGCTGGAAGAATTAATTTCAAGGAAAAATTGGAGACATGTTACATGGTGAGCTTCAGGTGAAAATCCAAGCGCTTGCGCCTTTACCGAAACGAGATTTTGTCATGTTTCGTAAATGCATGCCAAGTTTGGTTGGCTAGGATAAGGGGGTAAATGCTAACCAACCATGTCTTACCGCAAAGAGGATGAACTTCACCATAAACACCCCCGGAAGAGATTTGCAACAATGGTTAAAACTGCCAAGAACAAAACCATCCGATCATTCGAGATACAAACGGAAATGACTTAGTCATGTCAGGCCTCAATCCAGTCGAATTAGCCGCGCTGAAACAAACATATCCACAAGACCTGTCATAATTCTGGTGACGACCGTGTTGCTTCCCCAAGTGTGATACCTGGCGTGGTTTGAGGGGAACGTGGTCGTTTGGAGAGAAAGAAAGTAGCGAGGCAGCGGGCGAGGGGTCTCGTAGACACGAGGCAGCATCCAGCACTTGTAGATCACTCGAAACATTAAGGGTGCCCGAAATTAAAGGAGTGGCGCAGCTGGGGGTTACATCATCATTAGTCCTACGATGGGAACAAGCTTGACGGTAGAAAGAGGCGTGAAGAAAAGGAGCACAGCTTTAGAGAGAATGGTTGGATGAATTGCGATGAGGTTAATTGATCATGGTTGCAAAGAAAGTTTTAACAAGAGCTAGAGACCGCGATTCAGGCGGAAATAAGAAAAGAAAGAGCGAATGAGGGACACGAAAAAAACAAATACAAGTCTTGGGGACTTGAAGTTAACCAACCAACCACAGAGGCTATCCCCTAAGACTCGGGCTAGACCGCGGGACGGCCCTGACAAGTCCAGGTATACCCTGACGCTTCAGCTACATACTAATTAGGGCGAGTCGAGATTAAAGTAAAAACCTCAGGGGTGGTGTGGCGTTCAAGTGTCAGGTTGAAGGCAAGAGAACGACAGGGTTTACTTCGCACGTGGACATGCGAAAATTACGAGATAGGGCACCAGCACTGACGGACAACTTGTATCTTCGAGGACGAAATCAATTGGTTACGGTAGGAGTACGAAGAAGCGAGCGGGGAGTTTCACACCCCAGGGCTAGGAAGCTCATTTTAAAGTTTCTGTTGAAATGTCGAGGATTTCGCCTTAGTCACATGCTTGCATCGGATCCTCGGGCTTTTCGTATCGGTCTCGCACATCCCAGATTGGCGTGGTGGCTGTGTTTTGCCCCACAAACAACCCATGTCATCGCTTCTTGATCCGAGTTGCTCGCCGAGTCACCCCTGAAACGAATCCACAGTTTTGTTCTTTTGTTCTCAACCAATCACAATGAGTATATTAAGCCGCTAAGAGTATCGGCAAGTACCGCGGTGAACTAGGATCCATATGGGGGGCTGTCCTTTTGTTCTTCACCAATCCTCGACTCGAGATCTTCTTAAAATTTCCCGTGTCAACGTCTTGAGCCATTTCCTTCTTCCTTACAACGAGCCGGTTAATTGGCCCTGACATCCTAAGGACTAGATCCCTGGTTTGCCGGCATAGACTGTTGCTCACTCGTTCCCCGCCCAAGTTCAATACTGCAGCCAGTATTAGACCATGTCTACCAGTGCGTACACAAATCAGGAGTGGGCTCGTATGAGGCCCCATATCACGAGGCTCTACTCAGATGATGCGAGGCCACTTAAAGAGGTGGTAGAAACAATGCGGCTGAGACATGATTTTTATGCAACGTAAGTAGTCACTCAGATATGGTCTCAGCATGCGAGGCACACAGATGCTAAACGATGAATAGACCAAGCATGTATAAGCATCGCTTTAAAAAATGGGGCTTGGAAAAGAAATACAAAGAGAAGGAAGTCATCCAGATGTCTCTACTTAAACAACAACGAAGTATAGCCGGAAAACAGTCTATCTTCTTTGTGCGAGGTCGACAAGTCAATTGGGAACAGGTCGAGACGTATCTACACCGCAGACCAGACCTCGAGACGAAGATCAAAGCGGGCATGCTCAAGATGAGTATCTCCGACTTTGATATCGTCTGTCGCTCACCATCACCAGAGCCTGTTCTGCATGTTTCCAGTGTTCTTCAATACACGGACGAGTTACTTCGATTGCTCCACGGCTACTATAGCTCATGCTACCACGGAACTGCAAGAAGATCTTACGTGGATCACGTTGGCGACTGTTCCGTCACTGTTAGATGCTACAGGAGACTGGATCAAGCCCGCACCATGATCAGGGTTAACATGATGAAGCCCGGATTTCAAGCTCTCAACAAGTCGCTTGATGACCTTGGGTCTATCGTGGAGGAACAACATCCCACTCTTATCTTCTATCTATCCGATTTCGTGTCCGCTTTTGACCAGCGACACGAAGCCCTGACATTCGAATTACTCCGGCACACACATGACACACTTTTGGTTGTCTTTGGGGAAGGCCATCCCCTGGTTTGGCTACTCCGTCGACTTGTTCGTCTGTCACACAAAGATCGAAATGAGTTCATCGCCATAATCCTAGAGGCAGCTGTGGACTGTTTCAAACGTCTTCGTGTTAGTGACCGCATGATTGAAAGGCTCAGCTGTCACTATATCGTATTGTTGGGCCACATGGGCATCAGGAAGGAAATTGCAAAAGACTCGTTCCCAGAAATGGACGTGGCTTCCATGGATTCAGCCAGCGTTTCTTATCTTGGCAGGTTTGCTGACAGGTTGATAGTCAGCCGTGACTTTGAAGAAGCAGGGCGCAAGATGGAAATCATACTCGCGTGGCTCCAGAGCGCCCCGAATCAAGAGAATCCGGCATGGGCAGATCTCCAACTTTTTTACTACTACCTCAAAGCACATGGCGGGTTTTCAAGTGGTGATCATGCAGCAGGTAATGCTTGGCTTCACCGAGTCAGGCAATTTGTCGCTCAGTATTTCCCAAACATGTAACTAGTTTTCTACTTCACTCAATCAACCTAAGAACAAACATATGCTCATGATGTAATTCATTGCACCGATCAGGTAGGGGAAAGTGAGGATCAAGAAGTGAGTTGATAGAATGAACCATTATGAACTGATGAAAGAGAAAAGTAAGTTAGTCCCCCTGTTGATTGGTGGAGCCCTGCTCCCTGTTCTTTACGTCCGCCGACAAAACATCGATTTATTGAACATGGTTTGTGATCGACAATACGAGACCAAAGGAGAGTTTATTGGTGGAAACATTCACGAAGGAAACGATTACATGTTTCGAAATGAGATTCTTATCCACATGGAGTCAGACCTTCCGCTCGACGACCCTTTTCTGTCATCCTTGAGGGAGGGCCCGAATAACTGGTTAAATTTATTACTTTTATCCGGGTTGGTGCATTTTCCTTGTGACTCAAGTCTTAGAATCAGGTGGTATGGTCCAAGGGATGTAGTCGATCCCGGCGCCCAGAGCGTGCCGGGAATGGCCCCAAAATTACAAATGTAGACCAGGGAGAATGGGGGCGAGCTGTTAAGGCTAAATACTCTATGTGAACGAATTGTACAACAACAGGCTAAACGGATGAATATTTGGTGCCGTATTCAAGTCTGAAACTTGGGAATTGTTGTATTGTGTGCTTGCATCGAAATGCAAACGGTGGCAATAGTCTACGAGATGACCAAAATTCGTTGACCTTAATACTGTTTCTCTTCAATGTTCATTGCAAAAGTTTGCTCCACTGTATACAAAGAGCTGATTCGTCGGTTTATGTCACAAAAACAAGATTATTCTTGGTTCGATTTGCCGGCACCCTGTACACATGGGACCCCTGTAAGAATGCCAAGAGGTGAAACACACAACTTCCGGAGAACAGCCTACCTATTTCGGTAATGGTTACTTATGGGAAAGTATGAAGTGGTTATTGTTTTCAAGATCGACAGATGTAGTTGATTGCTACCCGGTTAAATTGCGACATTCTGGTATCAACGGAGAACTATGTCACTCTAGGTCATAGGGCAAATTGAGTGACTGAGCTTGAAGCCTAGGAAAGGTCTAGCTGAAGCTATGATGCAGGTCACCGTTATGTACTGCTACATCTCCTGACCTTCGGGTAAACTAGGTGGGGTCGGAGAGTGCCGAAGGACCTCTTTGTGGGCCCCTCCAACAGGTATTGTTGAAACCCGTCCAGTCAGTTGAATTTCTCTGCTGTATTAAAACAAAAGTTCCTTGGCATTATACGGGGTACAATACTCCAGGGGGACTGTTTATTTATTTATCTATTCGTAGTTAAATAGTTGACTTGCATCGAGCAACTTTCCTCATTTTACCCACTTCTCTATCGGTTTCTTTCTAAATCCGTCACTACAACATTCTTTCACTGTTTACCTAAATCATTTTACCATGAAGGCATTTTTCTTCCTCGCTGCCTCACTGGTTGCAGCGGTTCCGGTTATCGAGGAACGTGCCATCGCCAACATTGACGACCTTTTCGTGGCCAAGGGCAAGAAGTATTACGGCACCATCACGGACCCTGCCCTTCTCAGCAATTCGCAGAATGCTGCGGTGATCAAAAGCTCATTTGGTCAGCTCACCTGCGAGAACAGCATGAAGTGGGATGCTACCGAGGGAACTCGAGGCCAGTTTGCATTTACCAATGCTGATACTGTCGTCAACTTTGCCCGAAGCAACGGCATACTTATGCGAGGACATACACTTCTCTGGCACAGCCAACTCCCAAACTGGGTCATGAGCATTACAAATGCCGCTGAGCTCAAATCAGTCATTGAAAACCACGTCACTACTGTGGTTAAGCACTTCAAGGGCAAAATCTATGCATGGGTATAGAATGACATCGTCCGAGTTTCGCTATGACCTAATTGAACTAATCGATTTGAAGGATGTTGTGAACGAGATCTTCGCTGAGGACGGCAGCCTACGTGACTCAGTCTTTTCCAGGGTCTTAGGCGAAGAGTTTGTCTCCATTGCCTTCAAGGCTGCTCGTGCTGCTGATCCGAATGCGAAATTGTACATCAACGATTACAACCTTGACAGCGCCACCTACGGCAAAGTCGCCAAAGGCATCGTCCCTAAGGTCAAGAAATGGATTGCGGCTGGTGTCCCCATCGACGGCATTGGTTCCCAGAGCCACCTTAGCGCCGGCGGTTCTAGTGGCACCCAAGCTGCTCTTCAAGCCCTTGCTGGCTCTGGCGTCTCTGAGGTTGCTGTCACTGAGCTCGATATCGCTAACGCTCCATCTGCGGATTACGTTGCTGTTACCAAGGCTTGTCTTAATGTGCCAAAGTGTGTTGGTATTACTGTTTGGGGTGTGCGAGACATCGTAAGTTCTTGTCGTCCCTGTTTGTCTAAGTTAGAAATCAATGACTCACCTTTCCGTAGGACTCTTGGAGAACTGGCGCAAACCCGCTTCTCTTTGACAACAGCTACCAGCCCAAGGCTGCATACTATGCTATTGCCAATGCTCTCTCGTAATTTACGAATACTTGGATCTCAATCTTGAATTTCATTAGCAAAGAGAGTGGCTGAAGGCTATCTCAGCCCTCCAGACCGTATAGTCTATATTATGGATCAAGTCCTTGGGGAATCTGAAATTGGTTTATGGTATTGTGTTGGGGGTAGGCCGACAGGGAGATCTGGATAAGGTGCTTTCGTTTCTGTGTTTTCATTGGCCGGGCCCGTTTTCAACAATTGGGTCATGCCGGTCTGAGGTTAAATGAGGGTCTCAACACCGACGAGTTTCATCAGGACAAGAACAATAACACCACCTTTACAGAAGAATTTGATGAATTGAGAATTCGATTCTGCAGCCATTTTTGAAAGTGTTGATCGTCTTAATCTCATCCTCCTATGATCCCGAAGGGGGTCTCCACCGCTTCACAGTTACACGTAAAGTCCCATCGGCAATGTGCGCTGTGTTTTGTTGTAATCGTTTGGGCATTATGCTGGAGGTGCTATTTGTCGTCTACCTTCTTTCTTAGTTTTGGTAGCTTTATCTAATTCCTCGAAGGTCTTATCATTTCTACTAATCTTCCAATTGATGGGCATCCAAGTCAGTTGAGGGTCGACATTTCTCCCGGCATGTGCAAAACGAAAAGACAAGGTGGACACGCTGGATCCGAACTTTGCTCATTTGACTGAGGAGCTAGCACCTTAAGAGAACGATAAAAACCCTCTATGATTTGAGACTCTTTCACATGTTTAGGGATCAATGCAACATATAAACACAACTGGAAGAAGCAGTCATATGGCCAGCATCTACTTCAACATTATTTACAGGAAAGACACCAGCTGGGCACGCAGTGCCATCGACCTCGCCATAACTCTCAAAATATCCAAAGTGAAACTGTGGCTGTGCTCAAAGGACAAAGGACACAGCATGCAGCTCTCCTCAATGGACTCATGCTGTTTATTTCTGGGTGAGAAGAGCCAGCTTCCATGGAAGCTCATCGTAGTTACCAGTAGCCTTGGGGTCGAGACCCTGGTAGAGGAAGCGCATGCCATTGGGGCTGATGGTAAGAGTCTGGTCGGTCTGAGTACGGATGACCTCACCATGGCTGATGCTCTTGGTCCAGGCGCCACTGGGGAAGCCAACGTTGTTGGAGCGAGCGAAGGGATTGGACTCTGTGTTAGCGTTGGCGCTCCAGGGGCCGCTGATGCTCGAGGCAGTCCAGGAGCGGAAGTACCGGTTGCCATCGGTGCCAATGGCTTCAACGAGGAGGAGGTAGCCGCCGGCCTCGAGGTGGTAGACGCACGAGGCCTCGAAGAGAGCATTGCGGTTAGAGTCAGACAGGGCAATTATGGTGTTGCCAAAGCCGTTGGGGAAGTTCTGAAGAGAGGTGGAGGAGCGGTAGAGGTGGCCATTGTCATCCGAGGAGAAGAGGTGGCAGTTGCTATCATCGCAGATCACCCACATATCGACCCAGTTGCCGTTGCCAATATTCTGGCGGATGATATCGGGCATATTGGAGTAGAAGTTCTTAGGCGCACTCCAGCCGCTCGGGTTATTGATGTCCTTGTTGGTAGAGTAGGCAGCATTGCCGTTCTGATATACGAGATACCAAAGTTTCTGAGGGGCAAAGTAGAAGACCTGGGGCGCAGCACGGTAGCCACGACCAATGGCAGTGTCCTCGAGGTAGTGAAGCTGGGCGTTCTGAGCCTGGTTGAAATCGGTAAAGCTCAGGTAGACTAAGTTATAACCCGACGTGGAGGCCGTGCTAGCAAAGACGTGGTACTTCCCATCAACCTGGATGATGGACGGATCCTTGAGAGCCTTGATGCCACGTCCATCGTTCTTGGCGGAGATGAGAGGGCCAGTAGAGGTCCACGAGTAGCTCCGAGGGGCGCTGGCTTGTCTGGCCTCCAGAGCTGACTGGCCTCCAGGAATGGAGGCAGCGGCTGCCGTGCAGGCTGCAAGGAGGAGTTGGATACCACGCATGAACAACATGGTGACGAATCACAAGAGAGTATCGGAAGAATGAAACGAATAAAGTAGAAGTGAGAGGAGTTAATGAGGATAGAGGCGTTGCAGTGTCTGATCTCTACCCTCGTGTCTCTTTGCAATAACAGCGACTTTAAGTAGTGGAGAGTTCGTTAGTCTGCTCGACCCGGGAACATCGGCACCTCGAAAGAGATGAACGGAATCAATGCTCCGCAACAGAACTTTTTCGTAAAGCAACAGAAAGTGGAGTAATGGGTCTCATGGTCCTCAATTAAGGTGATACTCTCTGCGGAGCGGAGAACTCTGCTGATCAATATGATGAATTGGGCATCAGCGGAAGATGTTTCCCCTTGTGAGGGTAATGAGCATGATTTATCCGAGTTACACGAGGCATGAAAAATGGATACGAGTTAATTAATGGGTCTTTGTTATTACTGTTACATCTTGGGCGGATGCCCTCACGTAGTTGAGTCAAGTCTCGCTGCATGCGCCCTGTAGGAAGGGACCTGAAACTGCGTGTCGAGTCAAATGGTGTTAGTGCCGATAGGAATCGGCTGTTTGTAAAACAAAGCACCAGTGACATAATAAACTACGACTTGCTCGGGTGCGCTGTTGCGTTAGGTTTTATAGAGACAGGGATCAGCGGAAGTTATTACTCCATTTACGATGCGACGTTGCAGGAAATAGACTTCGGCTTTATCCGGTCATTTTATCCATGTTTCAAACTTATTTCTTCCGATTAGGGCTATACGAAATAGGAAGTCTCCGTTTTCCTTTTACGGCATTCCCTTTTATTCTGGGTGAGGGGGGATGAGGGTGGACAGTTTATATAAACGTCAGGATCATGATGGTTTTCCAACTAGTCTCAAGGTGATCCTTTCACCAAGTTTTCACCATGTTCACAGACCTTGTAACTACCGTCTTCCTCCTCCTCGCTGCCGCTCAGGGCATCGCCGCGGCCTCCACAGGCTGCGGCAAGAATCCCATTCAGAGCGGCGTCAAGACCGTCACGGTTGCTGGCGTGCAGCGTCAGTACACCCTAAAGGTCCCTAACAACTACAATAGCAACCAGCCCTACAAGCTCATATTCGGCTACCACTGGCTTAGTGGCTCCATGCAGAATGTGGTCGATGGAGGCTACTACGGTCTTGAGAGCCTGGCCCAAGGCTCTGCCATCTTCGTCGCTCCCCAGGGCTTGGACGCCGGTTGGGCCAACACCAATGGAAACGACATCACTTTCACTGACCAGATCCTTGATGCTGTCAAGTCCAACCTTTGCATTGATGAGCAGCAAATCTTTGCTACTGGCTTCAGCTACGGTGGTGCCATGTCCTTCTCCGTTGCTTGTTCCCGACCTGGTAAGAACGCAACATGCTAGAGAATATCATCATTCAGCAATTACTAAAGACAGTCCCTAGACATCTTCAAAGCCGTTTCTGTCATCTCCGGTGCTGAGCTCAGCGGATGCAACGGAGGCAACAAACCCATTCCCTACCTTGGCATCCACGGTGTGGTCGACAGCGTCCTTCCCATTGACCGTGGCCGAGCCCTGCGCGACAAATTCCTCCAGCTCAACGGCTGCCAGTCCAAGAACGCCCCAGAGCCCGCCCGCGGCTCCGGCTCCCACATCAAGACCACATACCAGTGCAGCCGAGCTCCCGTCACCTGGATTGCTCACAGCGGCGACCACGTCCCCGACCCTCGCGACAACAATGGCGGCCCCTGGGCTCCTGGAGAGACCTGGACTTTCTTCAACAATGCTCGTCGTTCCTAGAGCGTTTGCACAACAGCCCCGGTCACAGAGGGGGGAAACTCCATTAAGCACGGCCGGTCTCAGCTTAGAAGGAAGCGAGAAATTGTCAATCTGATCCTCCCTTTGTATATTTTGATTCTCTTACATAGCATAGTGCATATAGCCACAAATTCAATCACCATGGCAGAATTATGGCCTATTTTGGTGTCAACTGGATCAGCCATCTTACCTAGCGGTTTCCCACGTGTGACTGAACAGTATAACTAAACATCCTTGAAAGCTTAAATGGTGCAAGTGGCCCAGAAAGTGACTTAGTCTGTGTTTTAGCCTCCATCCTGGACATCTCACCAGCCTTGGCCTTACTGTGAATGGCATGGCCAAAACTTGGTGTTTGGCTGGTGTGCATGAGTTTGAATCAATCCCCAGTTGCTTATGCTTAGGCCGCGGGAGTCAGCAGAATAGGCCTATATTTTGGTTGTATCAAGGCCCACATTTGTGTCTGGTAGAGCCTGAGAATATCGGTCCCTTGGAGAAATGACCATTTTGTGGCTTTGAGCCGGTTGTGTGCGTGGTTAGAGTCTATCGACGCGAGTTGGAGATTAGCGCTCCCCATACCATGAATATTTCTCCATTCTACCATAGCACGACTCTCGCCGCTTGCCTTCAGCGATCTGCTCATCTGGTGCTAAGAGTTGGCCATCTAGACAAATCTCACCTGTTGTTCGTGTACCTAACAGTCTGAGAAACCACTGCATTCGACGCTATCACTGCTGATACAGTTTCACTTTTCTGTCAGAATTTCTATTCGGCTAGATAGACGTAATCGTACCTAGGCTTGTACTCAAGGTACTCTTTCCCGCGTGACATACTGTCACATGGAGCACGCGTGCTATCAGAATGCGCGCGAAGTTGACACCAACGTGGACCAGAGCGCGTTCCAGTCAAGACTTAGACTGAGTAAGCTAGTCTACAGAGTAGGCGCATTTAAGCCAAGAGGGGTAGTGTGGAGCTGAGAGAGAAGGAATTCGATCTGGGCATTAGTGCTCAATAGAGTGTAAAGCCCAAATTTGATGATTCAATTTTTCTAGGATCCCTCCTGCCCCCTCTGACTAAGGTCAGGATATCGATCTATCAGAGGTTTCGTAAGCACATGCGCTGGCTCCAGCGGAGCCCTTTTCAGATACCCATTCCCTTCAAACGAGGAGGCGATTTTATTCCAAATAACATGTCCGCTTTGTCGCTCTGCGTCAAAGTCATCCATTGGCCATGTGAACTATACCTCATCATCGTAGACCACAAGGCACCGCACCTCGATGCTCTGCCTCCCCTTGGCCCCCTCAGGCGTCTGCGGATCTACAAACGCCGTGTGCGGCGTATAGGCTGCCCGACCCTCCCATCCCCCGGGGAGCCCCTCACTCCTCGAGTCGAAGCACTTGATGAACATAGCCTCGTCCGGCGTCATGTCCTTGGCGTAGTAGAACTTGTGCCTCTCGCTCTGCGCGACGGCGTACGTTTCCCCCTTGGCCGTGTCCCCTCGGTCGAGTCGACCGTCGCGGCGTCCGGCAGCAGCTCCTTCCCGCGGTCGTCACCGTCGTCGTCGGCCCCGCGCACGAGGTGAAGCAAGTCGACCGTGATGAGGTCCTCGGGCCTCGTGGTCCGCCAGTCGACGACGGCGAGCGGGAAGTCAGTCGCCGCGTGGCCGATCGGCCACCACACGTTAATGATCTGGTACCGGCCGGCCAGCAGCCTCTCGGCCTCGGCAGCGTCCCTGACGTGCCGCCTCACGCGCGCCTCGGCGGATCGTGTGGTCGAAAATGACGACCTTGCTGACGCCGGACAGCTTGTCGCGCAGCAAGACCTCGACCTCGGCGTAGTAGCCCCCGCGCACGGCCTCTTCGTTGGTGAGCTCCTTCTCCCTGGCGGGGGCGTTGTAGACACCGAAGCCGGTCGTGTCGAGAGAGAAGGCGTTGAAGCCGGCGGCGCGCAAGTCGGTGACGGAGTGGACGCGCTCAAGGCGCTGGTAGGAGGTCTTGTCGACGTCAACCTTGGTCCAGGGTTTACCGGTGAAGGAGTCGAGGCCGATGTATCTGAAGATGCCGGTTGTCATGGCTGCGGTTGCGCGACTGCTCACGAGTGTGAGAACTTGTGCGAAGGCCCTCGCGTGTCTGGCTAGTGAGTTGGCGATTCTCTGAGCTGTTCTAGTTGTTGTTCTGAGTGGGGACTTGATGATGTGATTCATACTCTGCGTAGCTTTTGATGAGATGCAGATTCCTAGATGAGCTGCGATTAGAGGTTGCTATTATAGGGCGCTGGTATCTCGGGATCTGGTGATTGACGATTACATTATTCGCCTAAGTAACGGGGTCATACTTTACTCATTTGTTAGCTGTGATCTCGTAATACTTAGTAAAGCACGACATTGTTCGTGTTAGACGTGGTCACCCGACTTAGAGTTGGGTCGGCCTGGAATGCTTCTCGAAGTGTCGGATCCATTCAAGACCAGTCTGCAGTTCAGTAGAAATGACCCAGTCCTTCGGTAGGGGCGTTCCTTTATCCCAACTCGAGAGGTGGAATTTGCCGACAACCACGATGAACGACGGCACACACCAGCCTCCAGAAGTCACACCCTGGATCACTGTAACCCATTGTCGATTGCCAGAATGTACTAGCTTCGTGTTTGAACGCCTTGCCGCACTCTTGATGACCGCTCCGGATGAGATGACACCCATTATGAACCCGGTCTCGTCGAAGTCATAGATATCAGCGTCCCAGATGCCGTATTTCGCGACCATATTTCGCACAAGACGAAACCACTCGTTTATCGTGTCTAGATCTTCGCATTTGGCCCTCTTGTAATCGCACTGCAAAATTTACCCATCTCAAGACTTGGTTGTTACTTGATGAAGTTTGCAGCCCAATTGACTCTGACGCGTTGCGTGCCGCGTGCCGCGTGGCAGAGTCGCAAGAGTCGACACGGTTTCGGAGGATGTTGTGTTTCTTGCCCCGGAAAAGATGAAAGAGCGAAATGGGGATCGTAAGCTGCCAGTGAAAGATACGTGCAGATGCCATGTAGAAGCAGTGGATGTGAATCGTCAGGAGCGAAAGGAGATCGGATACCACGGCGATAGGCATGCTTGCTCCCGCGAAACTGGAGAATCCCACGAACCACACAACATGTGGGAGCAACTTCACGTCCTCTATGGAGCAACAAGCCCTATAGATGCTGCGTAGCAATTAGGTACGTTTGAGAAAGGGATTAAAAGGCTGTAGATACTTTTACAGCCACGCATCCTATCCTAATTAAGGAATGTCTCGCATGCCAGGCAAAAAAGTCTTTACGTCCATGTCAATCAAACGCCGTTCGCTTGTAAAACCTCCATTTCGTCTATGGTAGGCACCTGTTCCAGTTGCAACCTGACGTGGACGACGTTTCCAGCTCATCCAAGCTGGATGGCCAGCCCACTGCCCTCCAACCACCTGGTGCAGACATCATTCATAGGCGACGGCTTTATTTTGTCTCTCGGGTCCCCAAGCTTCCATAGAATCCAAAGTCTACCCACCACTTTGTCGCAGCAGACACTCGCAGTAGAGCCACCGGTCACATGTCTCACCGTTAGGGCACATATATCCATCACCATTCCATTTCGTTTTGCACACTGTCTGCGACACACACACACACACACATACTCGAGAGGTAATTGTTGTTGGGTTACTACTCGCTTTCTAGCGCCAAAGCACGGCTAGTTTTCCCAGCTCTTCTCTACCGTCTTTCGCACCCGCTTTATATACTCCTTTAGATTATCCTTATACAGATTCGAAGCCTCAACGTTCGCCGGCGATCCCGTGTTGGGGTCGTTCAAAAGACTTTGGATGCTGGTGAGGACCGCCGCCACATCGTATGACGGGTTACAACGGTTTTGCAGAATATCGAGGCAGAGCTCGCCGTTAGCGAAGACATTAGGGTGGAACATCGGGCTAGTGAACTTTACGGCGGGTGGCTTGTTAGGGTACTGCTCTTCAAACTGCATTACTAGCCTGAATGTGCCGTCCTCGAAGGGTGTGTCGGCAGGACCGATCATCACTGCATTCCTATCCTACATGGCAAGTAAGGTGAGTCGCAAAAGGGGGAAGATTAGTCCTACCACGTCATCACATTATCGGGAACAGGCGAGCCGGAAACGCCGGCGGGGGGGGGGGGGGGTCTGTTTGCATGCGCTGTCGTCCCCTATTAGCCGCATTCCTCTCTATCTAAGCGATACGCATTCTGTAATTTTCGAACACCTTGAAACCGCGCATCAAGCGACGTTTGGCGGCGGTTGACATGTTGCCGGACGATGTGTGCTTGGTCGGAAGCGGAGGGTGTATAGATGTGTTTGGCGATGGATGACCAATGTTCGATATGCTCAGCAACGAGGGATGGATCGAGAAGTGTGGCCTAAGTTTGTCGTCATGAGAAGGGTGTCTGGGGGCAAAGGGGGCAAACAAATCGAAAGGTTCGCCAGGAACGCTGGCTGCAGGAGCGAGATGAGGTCAATTCGTAAGGTGGATTTGACAGGGTGAAGGAAGTGCTGAGCTGAGGACCAGACCAGACGTGCTTCGCCTCAAGGCCCCTTGACTCGCCAATCACTGCAATCGCTTTAACCAGAAAGATCTATCGTGGCATCTCATTTCAAGAATTTGAGCTTGATGCATTGATCATTTTGATGGCAAAGAAGTTGCGGGAAAACTGATTGAGCGCCCAGGGAAGATATGATCAGGTCGTGAAGCTCCTCCGGTACATACATACGTTCATGCGTACATTACGTCATCATCAATGTGCTCACATGTGCTTACTGGGGCTCATAACGCCGATTCGCACCTCAATTGAGCCTTGTCGGTGACCTACGCCCCGAGCTTCAAGCCAGGAGAGGCGTGGCTGTAGGAGGGGAGACAGCAGCCGACGTCAATCCCGGGACATGTCAACTGGATAAGCCGGGTTCGGGCAAGAAGAACACCTGACCTCACCGCCCTCCGACATGCTAGTGACAGACGAAAAGCAGCTTTTGAACTAGTTGTAACTTAAGCCAAACTGGAACTCCGGATTAGAGTTTTAGTCGCCAGCTGTTGTAGTGATGAGGAATTGTCACACGCTGCCTCAAGGCCTATAGCATGTTACAAATCCCAGCATGACCTAGTATAGATGGCCTCTGAGAGTCCCGGGTTTTGTGACCTACTTAGGCTAGTAACTTTCCCGCATGACCATCTCTCCTACTGCAGGAAGGTATCACCACCCCGGCTAACGCTAGCCGGTTATGGTAGTTTTTTTCGCCAAGGTTGGCGTATGTGGGAGAGAAATTGCCAGGATACACGTTACTGTGGAAGAACCTGACAGGCTTTGAAAAAATGAAACAGATATGGTGCCACCAGTGGAAGAATAGCCGTTTGCGGAGAGCCCCTGACTCTCAGGGGGGGTTTGATGAGGTTCACAGGTCTCCGAAAGGGTTTTGCGGAATGCCGGATGAAGTGCAAAGTGCGGGAGTTAGGAGGAGACGTTACAATCCGTGGTGGATCTCGGAGGTGCCGGGCTGCCGAATTTGGAAATATTGTCGCAAGTTTAGGTAGTTTAAGTCATTGACCCCACTGCCTTGACTAATTAATACGACTTTAAGGTTATCCGGCCTTGTTGCCGGCCGAATGAATGCAAAGCCTGTGGACCGATACCTTTAGCTTTGTTTCTGGGTTGAGAAGGATAAGGATGTAGATATAAGTGAGGGAGCCGACTGGTCATTTTTAGGAAATTAGGACAACACAATAAATACTGCACCTCAACCCATATCTCAGATTCTCAAACCGAATCACAAATTCGTCTATTGTCAACGTTACACCATGAAGGTTACTGTTACCTCAGCCTCTGCCCAGACGTCTCGAGCAGCAGTCCAAGCACTGCTCGAACACCCGTTGGCGCCAACTGTTGTTGGCATCTACCGCAACCTAGATAGGGTTCCCAATGAATTCAAAAACCACCCAAACTTCAAAGCGGTTCAAGGAGACATGTGCGACGGGTCGACTCTTGATTTTGCCGGCTCCGACGCTGTTATTACCATGACCCCTCCTAAGTATGATGGGTCTGATTATATCGCGTTTGGCAAGGCTATTGCAGGCAATGTGCGAGATGCGGTGAAGAAGTCGGGTACCGTCAAGCGCGTCGTCTATGTCTCAAGCATGGGTGCTCAGTACCATGAAGGTGTCGTAAGTTGAGTTGTCTGGACAAGCCTAGAGAGGCTGAGCTTATTTATCTAGGGCGAGGTTCGCACAAACCATAATTGTGAAAGAATCCTGGAGACCTCGGCTCCAGAAGTTGTCCTGGTGAGGAACTGCTACTTCATGGAGAACTGGGCAGCTGCTCTTGAAACGATCAAGGCCGAATCTCCTCACTTCTACTCGACTATCGCACCGCTTGACTACAACTTGCCTATGGTATGACTTAATTCTTAAGAATGGATGTAACTCGCTAAACGTATCGTTCGCTTTAGGTATCTGCTAGAGATATTGGACGAACTTGCGCTCGGGAGGCTATGGGCGCTGGGACCCTCCTTGAGAAGACTCCTAGTATTTTCGAACTTCATGGGCCTCGGAATTATTCAGTCCGTGACGTTCAGAAAGCGTTTGAGAGAGTGACTGGAAAGAAGATTGAGGTCCGATTGGTCGAAAAAGACAAATTGGGCGAGTTCTTTACAACCTTTCTCCCCGCTAATCTTGTGAATGACTTTGTCGAGATGACACTTACATTCTTACCGGGAGGCCTTCTTGAGAAAGAGATGAATGACTTAACAAATGCAAAGCGTGGTGAGGATACTTTAGTTGATGCTTTCAGCCGAATGTTGAAGGCTAGTCAGGCAGCTTAAGGCACATAGTTATTGGATTGTATCTTCTTATATATAGTAGCTGAGAAGATTAAAGTCCTTTTAATAGGGTTATTCTAGTTAAAGAAACTATAAGTGTTTATCTTCTATATTTTTAAATCTTAATAAGGATAGGTCCCCACTAAAGGCTGACTTCTACAACATTAGGAGTTATTCTCTATTGGTCCCTACTCATAGAGTTGAGAGGCCTGTTTTTGGCGTATTTACGCCAACAAAACTGGGTTGCGTTCAGAGACAAGACTTTGGCCTCTAATCGCAGCCGTTACACACCTTCGCAAGCACCAGATTTGGGACCGGAGGACGGGCTTTCCACGTCGACCCCTATTAGAGTCCTAGTCTAGGCATTGGAGAATGCCAGAAATACATCTCAATGGAACGACAATTCGACTGTGCTGCCTATTTCAGACACACTCACTCAAATAGCCAGCTATTCAAGATGGGCCCTTCATCCAGTTTCACCAATCAATCAAAGAAGAAGGGTCCCGCCTAGGCTGAAAGAAAGAAGAAGATAAAAAAATGAAGCAGGATCTCACTGATGCACGAGAAAAACAAAAGAAGGTGCAGAGTGAAATAGAGAAGGAGGAGAGCCAGAAGCAGATTGAGGAGCTGGAAGCAAACCTTTCCAACATGTCCACGTTTGACCCTGTGGCCCTTGATGAGGATGACGACGAGTATCCGAACCAAGAAGAGGAAGTCAAGAAGGAAGAGGCGTCAGGGAGTGGTGATGACAAAGTGAACGCTTCTGAGGTCAAAAGGAACACTGACCAAGAAGAAACAACCAAGGCAGAACAGAAAAACCCGGCTGCTGGCAGCCACATACCCGACACTGTAGACGCTAATCAGAAGATTCATGATGCGACAAATGTCAAACGCGTGGAAAAGGTTGACATCGAAGATGAAGCGCTTTTTGTACCGAACTCTGAGATGACCGATGACGATAGCCAGGACGAAGTCGACGAAGACGGCGAGAAAGCTCTTTTTGTCAGGCACATTCCGAAACATGGCGAGCAGGTTCAGACTGTCGGTTGGGACTAAGGTAAAATAGGGACGTTCTACATTAATCGTTACGGGAAGAAAGGTGCGCCAAAATACCACCTTGAGTCACTCGCCGAGTCCGCCAAGTATGAGGACAGAGAAAGGAACGACGAGGATCCCCATAAAGTCATCAACTTAGAGAATCGCTACGGGGATAAGAAACTGCCCAACGCCAAATGGAAATACACTAAACGCCATATCGTTGGCATCTGGGAGGAAGCTTGAAAATGCCCCGTGTGCTGTAAGGATGATCTAAATCTCATCAATCCCGCCGAAGTTGACAGGTGGCCAACCACATACGTCTTGATCATGTGGGACATCGGCGGAGAGCGGAAGAAGGTTTTGGAGACGAGGTCAAGTCTGAGGAGCCGATGGACGAAGAAGGGCGCAGATGCCGCCATTTGCGAAGCAGCTTGTGAAGCCGAGGACCGGAATATGGAAGCAGAGACAGGAATGCGTCCCGCGTCAAGTCGATCGCCTTCTCGCAGTCTGGCATATGCAGCCACCGCGCGTTTCCGAGCGCAGTCACATGATGATGCGAACAATGCCCGAAAGGTCCGATTCCAAGTGGATATGGACGTGAATGACCTCAGCAAGGCTTTGGAAGCTTTCAAGATTAGCTATGGGGAACTTTACGGAAAGCCCTTCCAGAAGATGAATGTTAAGGAAAAGTCTGACACGGTTAGTGCCTGGCAGGTCCAGAAGGCCGAGATCATCGGTCACTAGCGCAGCTCATCACAGGTAGTTTTCTGCTGGCAGCATGTGGCATGGGGCTGGTTCCCCAGAATCGGTATTGCCATGTTTGAGAGGCGTCTCCTTTGTTTTCGGTGGCGGCCAGGATAAGTCGGACTGCTTTTGGTTTTGGTACTTCATAAGACCATTGATGCACTGTGAGCTTTAAAGATCACCTAGGTGTTAGGTTCCCAGTCTCTCTCTACTCAATGGTCAATTTTGAGAATGCCCCAGATTAATGGCCCCGGATGTCGCGCCGAAGATCGTCTTTCCACTGTATGAAATCCAGTATCTCGTGAGCTGCATGATGTCAAGGCCGTAGAAGTATCGGAAGGGAGACCAGGTCAAGATCACTGAAGGTGCCGTTGCTGCTGTGGCTAGAGCCTTTAAGGCCGAGATGATGGAGCTCCCTCTAGACCGGAGGGGAGACCTGGTCATGGTTACAGAGGATGTTGTTTAAGCCGTGGCGAAGAACGACAAGAACGGGGCTAAGGTGATTGAGTTAATGTAACTTGATAGTTAAATCTTTTATAAATTGTTTAATGCAAAGGAAACGAGAGTAATTACTGGTTACCCCAAAGACAGTCAGTGTCCAATGATTATCCAAGTCACCTGGCAACATGAATGAGTATAACTCACAGCCTTACGGGTGAAGCATTAATGTCACCACTCTAGCCATCCTTCGCATGGTTATCCGCCCGACTCTCCACCCCTGCCTCAGCCTGGTCCTCTCGATTTCCAGAAGCAAATGCCCTCGGAAGAACTTCAGCCTTGCCTTGTCACCGGCTTTACTGTCAGCCTTTCCTATATTGAATACGATGCCAGTAGGTCGTTGTGCATAGTGTATATGCCAGTCTGAGGTGGCTTGGGCTCCATTCTGCCTGACGTCCTAGCATCGTCGTCGTTCATGCCCTGGATCTCCGTTCTGTTGCTCGGAGGAGCAAACCGGGGAGGAGAGGGGTCCTTGCAACTGTGTGGTGACGTGCGGCATCATGATCATCAAACTTAGCACCAAAAAGATTCAAATCCACAGCCACCTGGTGGCCATTCACCAACATTTCCCGGAACAGAGATGCCGGCCCCTCTAACGTGCAGCTGGTCGCGAAGAGTTGTGACGCCGCTGCGACGCCTATTTTCAGGGTATTCAATAACCGGATTCGGAGGGGCCGTATAAACTGCTAGATTGAGCTTAACTCTGAAATGACATTTATTTAAGGTTATGCAGAACCCCCCCGCCTACTGTACCAACGTATGCCGAATCACGTCTTGATTCGCGTGGTACGGCTCTCATTGGGGCTGATACTACGCCTGCGCGTCTTTTGATGTCCGAGCGCCCTTAAATCACGACCTGATTTAATCAATGCTCTGAAGCGCGTGAGTTTCTCTGGGTGCGGCGAGATTGGTATCCTGGAGAGGGTCAACGTGGCGTCTAAGGTGACTAGGACGCAACACGCTGACCGGGATCGGGGCGCCGACGGCGCTGCTGGGCTAGGAGTGGCACATGTGGCGGTTCAAGTTCGACAGGACGGCGCCGGACTGGAGGGGGGAGACCATCACCAATTGATCCGCTCGCTTCACCGCCCAGTAGCAGAATCATGAAATATTCAATAACACGGTTTCGGACACCCTTATAACCAGATAACAACATGTTGGCTAGACACGTCAGTTGCTAAAGATCCGGCGGTTATGTCAAGCTACGGAGGGGTACGTACCTTCACACGGTTCCGTCGGAACCGTACACCGGCGGAACCGTGCAATATATCCACCCGTGCGGTTAGGTCGGCAACAAGTCTGTTTGAGTATCCCCTTCAACCCTAGAAATAGTTATCAGGTAGACACGGCCCCGTCTTGGCACGTTGAAAGACGCGCCCATTAACACATCTACATCGTGCAGGCAATGTTAATTCGAGTTAATCTCTTGACATCAAGGAATGGTTATTCTATGTTGCGGAACTGGCTTAATCTATCACGTAGACCTCTGGATGCCCTAGACAGTCTGCAGTGGTACATGTAGATTAGAGAGGGGTTGTTACTAATCCACAAAGCTGAGTTGTGAAGCTATGTTATGAATGGTTCATGCAGCAAAATGCAGCTTCTGCTCGTGGCGTAAGGTGTCGTAAAGGTGGGGTGCACGGCCGATAACAAGATCCGGCGGTATTGTTGAAGGTCCGCGTCTACCAGTCTGGGATGGTTTCGCATCTCGGACTTGCTGATTTAGGATAGCTTGGGATGAAAGAATAGCGGAGCGATAGATGCTTCGTTGTGCGGACATTCCCATATGGGAAACGTACTGCTTTGCTCCACCAGTCAAAATCACGCAATTGCAGAGAGATGGAGGACACGAAGAATCACCCGCGGGCGTATAAAAAGGGAAGATTCTGAACTCTTCTTGTCCTCATCTGTATGTATATTCTCCCACATCTGATACATTTGTTATACAATATTTGCAATATTTTGTTATTTGTGGTAGTTTTCCCCAGGGCAGCTTTCGTCACTATGTCTCTCAACCCACTCAATGGAGGGAATTTCGTTCACAATGACCAGCGAAATGTCGATGGTGGTTCCATACTGCAGCGGTTTTCGCTGAGAAACAAGACTGCCATTATCACTGGTGGAGGAGCAGGTATTGGGCTTGCCGTTGCCGGTGCATATGCCGAATTGGGTGCCAATGTGGCCATTTGGTACAGCACAAACAAGAATGCAGTTGTTACGGCTGAGGCTATCTCTAAGCAGTACGGAGTCATCTGTAAGTAATGGAGACTAACAATCGGTCGATTGGCTTCGATGACCTGATTGACTAACCGGGTTCTTAGGCAAAGCATACCAAGTTGACGTGCGGAATCCCGAGGCCGTCGAAACAGCCATCGACCAGGTTGTCAATGAGTTTCAAGGCCGTCTCGATATTTTTGTCGCCAATGCTGGAATTCCGTGGACCAAGGGTCCCATGGTCGATGGTCCCCTAGATCATTATCGTGATGTTATTGGAACCGACCTTGACGGAACATACTACTGCGCCAAGTTTGCCGCGAAGCATTGGCGCCGCCAGAAGATTGAGGGAACTGACTTGGATGGCAAAATCTTAACGAACTATACCTCCGGGAGCTTCATTGCCACAGCATCCATGAGCGGCGTTATCGTCAATGTCCCTCAACTTCAGGCTTCATATAACGCAGCCAAGGCTGGTGTAATCCACATGTGCAAAAGTCTGGCCGTGGAATGGGCACGGTTTGCTCGAGCCAATTCTGTCTCCCCTGGATACATTATTACCGAGATCTCTGAGTTTGTTCCCCAGGAAACCAAGGAGTTGTGGAAAGATAAGATCCCTCTGGGGTAAGTACCTAAGATTTCAGGCAAAATGCCCAGACTGACAATCTTGGTGTAGGCGAGAGGGCGAGCCTCACGAACTACAGGGTGCCTACGTGTACCTTGCTTCGGATACCTCCACATACACTACAGGTGCTAATTTACTAGTTGACGGAGGCTACAGCGCGCCATAAGGCAGTCAACCTGGTGTTTCATTTGGACAGCATATTATAGGATTTAGGGTCTGATAATAAGCCTTATCTTAGTGATTAAAGGAACAAAGGAATTAGTAGTGGGATAAGACCCTGAACTGAATGACGCATATCTTGGATGAATACATTAGTGTTCCTCAATGACGGAGAATATGCCCTCCAGATGCTGCTCGGTGAATGTTTCCGGCGCTCGCTTTGTCAATGACTCAGCGGCGCCGTATCGCACGATCTGATCTGTGGGAGAGCGAGAGTGCCTCTTTCTTGAAGAGTTTTGCACCTGTCTTGCCAGACCTAGCCGTGGTATTTGGACTGAGATACCCGAGTGATTCATCTGCCGCATCCTGGCAAATACCCTCCGTCCTGTAGTACCGCCCGATCGGAAACGGTAGCGGAAAGTCGTTTCGCTATACCGGGGAGTCGATGAAGACCGACACTGTCAGGCCGAGTCGGTTGCGAAGAATATCCTCGCGCGAGAATAGGACCCTCCACGACGAGCTCACCGATGGCACCCACGGGGCCCAAGGCGTTAACACAGTCGCCGTGTGGTAATGGTTCTTCTGCACTCGGTCACTCTATGGGCGTTGATTAAGTTTAGGTTGGTCGCCCAATTGTCTACGTCGGACCTCACAGGTGCCTCCCCGCCGAGAACCAGGCAGTGTCTTCAGGGCCGCATTTGTTGACCTGAGCCGTAGGGACTTGATTCTAATGCTGTATTCTTTTCGTAACCCTGCGCATATATCTTGACAACAACCTAAAATCAATTCTCGGGGATCCATCCGTCGCTTTCGGACAAGAGTGCCCAACCAGTTAGATGTGCTGCGGTATGCGCCTGCTGTGAAGTCTCAATGAGCCCTGGCGATGTTGAACTGAACCTGACTACCCCCACACACTTCGTGTATACCAAGACATCACAGATGAACCTGACCCCTTCGACCCACCTCTAACAAATGTTTTCGAAATTAGACATGTGCTGTTGTAGCTGCCATAGCTACCAAGTCCAAGCCTAGATAGTCTGATATAAGGTTGGGAAAGGGAGCAAGCACAGCTTCGGTATCCGTGAAGGAAAGGTTCGGGAAGGCCAGCTCAAGCTATTGAAAGCGCTTATTGATTGGAGCAGGCTATGCAAGGATTATTTTCCGAAAGTGGGAGGAGTATGGTCTCGGAGTTATCGAGACTTTTGTTGAAGTAGCTTGACGGTGGCCTCTTGCTCATACTTAGCGGCCCACAATAGCGGCATCCAACCCTCTTTGTCCTTGGACCCAACGTCGGCGCCGTTTTCGAGCAGCAGCTTGATGGTGTCCTCGCACCCATATTGAGCAGCCCATGAAAGCGGCGTCCGACCCTCTTTGTCCATGGACTCAACATCGGCGCTGTTCTCGAGCAGCAGCTTGGTGATGTCCTCATACCCGCCTACAGCGGCCCACACTAGCGGCGTCCGGCCCTCTTTGTCCTTGTACCCAGCATCAGCGCCCTTTTCGAGCAGCAGCTTGACAATGGCCTCATTCCCGTGGTGAACGGCCCAAAATAGCAGCGTCCAACCCTCTTTGTCCGTAGACTTAATATCAGCGCCCTTTTCGAGCAGCAGCTTGACGATGGCCTCATTCCCGCGTTCAGCGGCCCACCATAGCGGCGTATGACCATATTCATCCTTAGACTCAATATCAGCGCCCTTTTCGAGCAGCAGCTTGACGATGGCCTCATTCCTGCCTGCAGCAGCCGACATTAGCGATGTCTGACCCTCTTTGCCCTTGGCCTCAACATTGGCGCCTTTCTTGAGCAGCAGCTTGACGGTAGCCTCATTCCCGCCATCAACAGCCCACGATAGCAGTGTACACCCATATTCATCCTTAGACTCAATATCAGCGCCCTTTTCGAGAAGTAGCTTGACAACGACATTATGGCCATAGTATGACGCTAGCATCAGATCCATAAAATGCTCAATAGTCGGCATATTCGCAGTCTTCCAATAAATTCTAAGCCATACCGAGTAGCTAGTTAAGTCCGGATTGCAAATTCTCAGAGCGAATAGTATAATAGCAGCCTCATCAATGATACCAGCCTTACGGAAGTGAGCACCCCAAGCTCAGGCCAAGTAATCTAAGAAGGCATATCTATCGATAGAGTAGCTAGCTTCTCCATTTGCATCTGTCAGTAGACTAACATTAGAGTTAAAGAAGTTTAGATAGAGCACATAGAGCTCCATAAGAACAGCATGTATGTCTTAGGTACTAATAGAGTAATACCAATGCAGCTCTAATGAAATAGTTATAAGTAATGCCAAATCTATAAGGAGAAACTCATGAGCTATTTGATGAAGAAAATAAACATAGCCTTAATAGGTTAAAACAAACAATCTACACTAAGATCTAAGACACATTTTGAAAACCTTATCATCCTCTAAGTCAAGATTGTAAATAGACTGTAATGTATAGTCTATATTTATAACAACGTTCATTTCTAAAACAGTTAGTAGCTAGCTTACTGCCAAGATAATACTCAAGGCTTTCTGAACCATTAGATCTTCCTTAGTCTTACTAAGAATTTGCTCATATGCCTTATTGATACTCCTTGGAAGTGTTGCAATAGTAGATTCAATCCCCTTTACTGTCTTTTTGAAGTCTTCTTTCTGCAAGTAGTCGAACACAAGGTAAACCCAGAGGTAGGTGCAGTAGGTAGTTTCCTGTAATCTTTCCTCCAGATGGCTCTTGATTTAGAGTGAGAGTTGCTTCTGCATTGAAAGCTGATTGATCTAGCGCATAATGACGTAATTCACCTCCTGGCTGATCGTTTCTGACTCTTCCTCCCCTAGTATACAGATATTTAGAAAAGCATCCAATAGGCCGCAGAACTTGGACACAATCTGGTCATACAGGCGGCATATAAGAAGATACTTCAACCTAGTATGGCCCAAATGGTCGCTGTGGAATTGGCTCTCTATATTTTGCATCAGTTCTGCAAACTCTAGTTCAGCACATTCGTCTAGGGCATCAAGGACCATGATTATAGGTCCTGCCTGGGGATCTTTTATAGTGTTTTATAGGACCTTCTAGAGCAATTGTATAGAGTTGATCAAACCTGACCCATCTTTCCGGAATTGTAATATAGCATGTTCGATCAGAAACGGCTTCTAAGAAAAGAGTTAATGAAGCAGTGCGCAAAGTGCTTGCCAGGCAGTGTCCTAGTCTTGGTCTTTGAAGAAAAAGTAGCAAATGGTCGTCAATCGTAGCAGGCCACAGTCGATCAGGTACCTAGCTAGCACCGACTTTCCACAGCCAGGATCCACCGAGACTAGCAGGGGGCCAGACTCTTAGTTCAACCACATCTAGAAGTGCTCATGCTTCAGGAACCACATACATATATCTTCAACCCTTTCTTCCACTTAGTCTTTATACTACTTATATATGGCATCCCTACTGCCAGTTGTAAGGCAGAACAGCTAGTGATACTCTTGTTCTTCTTTGGATAGCCTCTCCTTGGCTAGATCTTTCTGAGCTTATCGCTGCTCCATTAAAACTTCTTAGAGGCCTGTACATAGGATTAACATATATTAATAGTATAATTCTAAGCCTTGAAATTACCAGATAGAATATCACTAATCTTCCTTTCAGCTTCAATCCTATTTAGAGCTATTCGACAGAGAAGATCCTTTGCATATACAGCAGCCACCATTACTACATAGCCCTGCTACTCCTTGTTCTTATAGGAATCTAAGTAGTCACATATACCCCAGATAATAAGGCAAGGAAAGTGGTTCATTAGCCCTACCGCTTCCATTTCAAAGCACAGAATGTCTTCTTCTGCGGCAAGCAAATCCCTAATCAACGCATCCTTCATCAGCTGGTTTCCTGAGGCAATAACACTGTAGTGAATTGTCGGATTATCCTCATCTTGAGTCCGTTCGGATCATAGTATTAGCTTTGAGAGATCAGTACCACAGACTGCCGTACAGCTTGAGTCATCATCAATAGGATGCACGAGTCTGGACTGATACAGCCTGTCACTGCTTGGGTTCGGCCGGCTGTACTTCTTCTACAGTCTTGGCTCCTTTTGGAGAATGTTATTAATGTCCTCTTCATGCCTGTGGCCTTTTCTCTCGTACTGGGCCTTAAGTCCATTCACCGCCACCCATAGGACTATAGGTGGTTTGTTCAAGGCGCCTGTCCATTGGAAGGTTTGATTTTGAACGGTTTTGCCAAAGTCATACTAGAGCACGCCACTCTTCCCCTCTCGAGGAGCACTAACCACAATGTCACCCAGACGGATATCATGCTTTCGACTTAGAGCACTGCCACTAATGCCGACCATTAGACCAATTCTGATATTGGGAAAGCTATGCCTTATATCACTTATAACACTTGTAGCACAGGATGTGCCATACTCCCCGTTGGGCAAGACAGCAATAATGATATTGTGTTTCCCTATTTTGCCCAGTGTATAATCATTGTTGTCGTTAGGTAATACATACTATAGTCCTTTGTATTCTTTGTTGAGAAAGGCTTGTGTAGCAATGTATTCTGTACTTAAGGCACATATCCAACCTACAGTATAATCATCAGGTTGAGACATGTTTGCTCATAAGATTATCTAGAGGCAAGGTAAGCTACAAAGGAGGATTAGTGTTTCATCGCCGAGGTTTCTCAGAAAGATCACTTGCCTCCACCTAGACAAGTTGAATCTGCCTGCAGACCGCTGTAATAGCCAAGCACAACAGCCAACCTGATAGCGCATTTGTCCCCGATCGCGGGGGTTCAGTGGAATGTTAGTATCTGCACTGAACTTCGATTGATAGAGCGTATAGGATGCCAAAAAGGACAATAATTATGAGAGAAGCCACAACACTGTGACCATCGCTTAAACAAAAAGCGGTTGGGCAGCATTAGGCAGAAGCAAACCGGGGAGAAATTCGTGATCAGTTATCTGCCGAGGCCACCCCTCGACTGCAGGCACTTACTCACAGTTAAATGAGCGCCTCTTGCCCAATCATATCGTTCTTATGCTAGTACAGCGAGGCAGCATCACACGCTCTTAACCTATAGGCTAAGGGCTGTGAAGCTTATTATATATTATTAGCAACACTGCTTCCATTGTACCTTCAGTAGAAAACTCTAGAAATATTTCATCCCAAGCTCAATATTCCACCACCTGAGCGATTGAGTGAGTTTTACACCGGAACTTTTGATGTTAGGAATATTAATTTTATTCTTTGTCAAGCTGCTAGAACACTGCAAAGTTTCATTCGTCTAGCTTATACTTGGCCATTGCAATAACAAGAACTCGTAATCTTTTCTGGTTTCTTTAAACACTTCTAAGTATGCACTAACTCAGCCTCGGGCCTAACCATCTATTAGCTCATGCCCCCCCCCCAGCTCCTTCATCATCTAGACATACTACTACTTTCATAGCTAATTACACCGCACATACAGCCACCAGAAAGACCCATTCTACATCGAAGAGTAAGCATTGGTAAATTTAAGATAATAAAGCTTATAGAGCTATCCATGTCTAGCAACATCAATCTTTCAAGGCTTTCACCCTCCCAAATATATATATATACATACCCTGCATTAGAATGAATTCTCGTCCCGCGGAGACCGGCAAGCTCGGCAAGGGATGCCCTGCAAACAAAACACAGGGTGGGTCTGGGGTTGTTGGCTCAGAATCGGGCTCGGTATGCTACGTCAAGAGGCTTGATCCGAGACAAATAACCCATAGTAGGCTTTTCTGTTTATCCATAATACATCAAAAATCCTGCGTACCTTCCCTTCCAAATGGGAAATTAAAACGTATGCGCGCGAAAAAGCCAAATACCCAGACTGCTTCCACACCAGAAGAAACGAGGAACCCTCTAAATGCAATCATGAAGTCATGACACCACGTAGTAACCAAGACGGACTAGCCGCTTTGTTTCGCTTAAAGAGCAAGGGCGACAACGACGAAACCACCGACGACGGCCATGAAGCTAGCGCCGAAGCGGGCATCAGCACCTGTGACAACGGTGGCAGCGGGGATGGTGACGGGAGGGACGACAGCAGTGGGTCAAGTGCGGTTGCCGTGGCAGGTGTCAATGACGGTAGTGGCGACTGGAGGAACATAGGGAGCAGGCGTGGTGCTGTTGCTCGGTGGGGAGAACGTAACTAGAGTCGGTAGTAACGGTGGAGGTAAACTGGGCGTGGGCCTCGCTGGTGGTCTCCTCAACGGCGTTACCGTCAATGTCAATCTTGAAGGGGTTGGAGTACTGGAAGACGGAGGTGTCGCTGTCGAACTTGATGACAAGGCCGTAGACGGCGGATGGCGGCGGCGGAGATACGGAACTGCGTCTTGGTGGTTGGCTTAAAGGACTTATCAAAAAGAAGTTGGTAGGGGGAAGAGAGGAACGTGAGTGAGTGACTTGGGTTGAATTGGGTTAGAGTGAGAGCTGGGAATGAAGGAGCGGGTCAGGCTTGCTAAGTATGTAATAGAGTGTCGGGGGCTAAAAGTCGAGTGAAGTCAAATGAGCGACTGGGTATGCAGGAGGGTAGTGAGAAGGAAACGGGCATCAAGCAGCAGACCCGGCCGCTCGAGGCCCGCGGCCTCGCGGTTAGGGATCTAGGATGATGAGAAGCTCTTAATTTGTATCTATTCTAGTAGGAAAGGAATGTCTTTGTATACATCGATCGACTGATCCTTAGGGAGGGATAGTGAATATGCCATTTAGGATGACAGGAAAGAAAGTGAAACGTGTTATCTTGATGAAACTTGTGATAGCCTATGCATGTGATAGCACATATGTGCCGACCTTGGTTGCTACTAAGGTTGGAGTCTCTGGCTAAGAAGCATTCTGACCCTCCAACTTAGCACACACCATTGCAACCGTTCGGGCTGTTGACAATGTTCACCGTCAACCTGGAAATGTGTTAGAAACAGAGCTGGGAATTTAAGCAAGCTAGTCGAACTTACTCTCCATTTTCGACGTTGTTGTCCTGGGGGAAAAAAAGAGGAACACTCCCGCAGTGTACACAATTATGGTCGGCGAGATCTCTGATCAGTTTCTTGATACTCTTGCCGGGAGCACCGCCAGACTTTTGCAGGAAGGCACAAGACCAACTGTCGGTGTTCATGCCACAATAGATGTGTTCCCCATTCTTATACCATCGATCATCTGGAATTCCACGAGAAGCTCCATCGCCATTGAGGATATTGGCCATGCGTGGAATTTCCGTCTTGGCGAGGCCGCATCCTGGGTTCCCCTGACAGTTAATGCCCAAGGCGGACACAGAGCCCAGGCAAGCCAGCAAGAAGTAAGTAACGCGAAGAGTCATCTTCGAGTCAAGGTGCAAAGGCGAGTCGGGTGAACTGAATGGGTGATTTTGAAGGAGGAAAAATGACAATATTCAAGAAATATCAGGTTAAACTTGCTTCAGCCAGGTCGGTCTTAGATGAAGATATCACCCATAGAGTAACAAAAGTTGCCTCTATATAGCTATGATATTCGGGAGTACGGCAACTGAGACAGATTACAAACAAGTTTACATTATCTCCGTCAGCACTCGTAAAGTTCAAAGGGAAGACATATCGCCCCACCATCACGAGGATAGAAACAAAAGAACCAACAACTTACAGCAATACACCACTTAACTTAGCTATCAGCTGAGGTTCTTTTGGATACTGGATTAATGAGCCCATTTTTTCGTAGATGCCCCAACGCGAGCCTTCAACGCATTAGGTTTTGAGTCCTTGGGAGAACCCCCGTTTGTTCGGCAATGGGAGTCTGTCCCGCGCAAGCTCTCTTACGAAAGTCTACACAAGTCTGATAACATAGCATACGCTTTCTTATCTTTAGCTGACTTTTCTTTCTTCTAAAGTGAAGGCTGTGGAAATCTTCTCGCTGGGACTTGCGAGAACGTCCATTCAATGACGAAAGAGTTGCATCAATATCAGGCCACCGCACTACCAACTCCTTGCAAACTCAAAAGTTGAGCCTACCGATGCAATAATGTGTTGAGAGATTCGCCACGTAAGGGGATTTGTACACGTCCCCTTGTTCTATGAGGATGGAGAGATCAGAGTTATGAAAATAGTCGTGGCTACAGTGCGTATCTTTCATGTGAAGCCGCGGTAAGAAGAGGAAATTTGGCCTGCAAAGGTCGTGTGGCCTGCCGACCCGATCTGTTTTAGTCTGCAAATATCGTGTAGCGGGCCGATCTATTTTACCCACACTTCGTCTACGATTAAAGCCTATAGGGCAGGTTTGCTTTTCTCGTATTACAGCGTGAATGGACTGATTCGGTCTCACCTTTCCCACTGGATGTAACATCGGGACAGTAAGCATTGACGGCAGAGAATTTTAGTCTGCAAATATCGTGTAGCGGGCCGATCTATTTTACCCACACTTCGTCTACGCTTGAAGCCGATAGGGAAGGTGTACTTTCTCGTATTACAGCGTGAAGGAATTGCCACCATAGGGATATGACATTAAGGTAGTAAAGCATTGATGGCAGAGAATATTCATCTTATATAAAGGCAACCACATACATCAGTTGAATGTGATAATAAAACACCCAACATTGCTCTTTCGTCACACTTCAATCCTACAATCCTCTATTATATCTACCCTCCAAACTGACAAGATGAAATTCTCAGTTGTCGGATTCCTGACAATCTTGTCCGTGGCCACCACTACCAGCGCCAAAGGAATCAACTGTGAGGGCTCTAGTCAATGCGGGTTCTTCGCCGCCAACGGCATGAAAGAGATGGTCAAACTTATCGGTGAAATTGATGAAAAAAAGCATTCTTGGGCAAACGACAAACAGCAGATTGCGTGCGTGCAAAATCAATGCGCATTTCTTCAGAAGTCCGGCGGTGCCCCGATCTCCAGCATCAAGACCCTCATCAAGCAGCTTTATGACCATGGCTGCAACGGCTGCGGTAGTATCCCGCTCTTTTATCCCGGAGATAACAATGTCGACAATGGAGAGTGAGTCCCCCCTCATTGTATAGAGGTCTCGTCTTGGACATATACTAATCTAATGGGGGCAGGCTGACTGTGAACTGGGCCGGACGCCCCTGCACTGGAGACGGAGGGTTGACGGCCATTTGTCCTGCGTTCAGGTAAAGACTTGTTTTTGCTCGCACTCAAGGCTCCTACATGAGTGTAATGCCTTCATGGTGCAGTGGTGCACTAGGAGTCCCTCTTCCGAGAGGTAGCTGATGCGAATCCAGCCGAGGACAGTGTGATTGAGATTGAATTATGTGGAAAGTGTGCTATAGAGGTGGGTTTGTTACCAGCGCTGGATTGGTATAATCTAGAAGAGGTTTTCCCATCTATATAGTGAGACTTAAATTCTAAAAGATATTGGATTAACACATTGTCTCAAGGAGACATTAGCCAGCATGAAGAGATTGAAAGGGCTAAACTTGTCTTTGGGGTTGTGGTTAGGGCTAAGAATTGAAGCTATCTACTAAAATAAACTTTGCCCCTAGGGCTGAAAGTCTAGGTGCACTTCTCACTGTTCACTTAGTTTTGCTCCTAAGGGTGAGAATGGGCAAAATGTTAGAAAAGTTATATCAACAGAAAGTATAGTACTTAAATGTAAATCTTGCACTTGGGAGTGAAAATAAGTAATAGTAGAAGGAGTAATAGTTTATCTAAAAGGCTTACCTTAGCTACTGCTCTCCTTCAGTTTGGCCCTAGGTTATAGCCTAAGTTAGGACTAGGTAGGTAGTTGCTAATAGTAGAACTATAATATGTTTACTTTTTACTACATATCTTACCCTATTATTAATAGAACGCGCTACTATAGATTGTACTTACAATTCTAGATTATTATAATTCTATACACCTCATAATCTAATATTAATATTATGGCATATAATTATGTTTATTTAGTATATTAAATATAAGCCAGCTTCTCGCAATCTGCTGCTATGGAATTCCCCGGCTTCGGGAAATTCGGATATCACGGGAGTCTGACTCACCTGCTTCGCACCACTTCTGGTCAGATCTCTTGTCATGGAGGGACTCTTCGCCCGAGCTTCAGATGCCAAGAAGTAAAATAACTTCCAAGGCTCCGATTTCCATTGCAGTCACCGGACGAGCAGAAACCTGAAATGACGCCAGACCTACCCCAGTGTTAGGTGTGCCGTATTGCCCTTGCCGGGCTTGCCGCTCTCCCTGTCACCGGTAACTTCCGACGTTCCCTTCAGCCGGGTTATTCCAGATACTAAAAGGCGACCCTAAAATCACCCGTGGGAACAGTAAACTTCACTTGGCTCTATCAACGTTGTGCCGCTGTTGTGGCAACCACTGTCTCAGTTTTTCAATGTACAAACACAACAACTTGTCTCAGTGGGAGAAATCAATCCTTAGACGATGGATTTTGATTCCCTAGGCCCCGTCCGACTTGAGGATGATTTGGCCGAAGAACCAGAGCAACTTGCTTATCTCGTTGAGCCAATCTGCACTCAGATTCTTTCTCAGTTGAACTACCAGGGTGCACCATAAATAAAAGACGAAGCTGTTGCATTGCGGCAGGAGTGCATGCATAGGAGGGCTGTTCAAATTGACGTCTCCCTTGATACTCCTGTCTCTGTACAAGGATTTCGATTGGGCTATACTGAAGGACTGGTCTGTTAACAAACCAGACTCGAGACTAGCTACTGTTTTGACACGATTTTCACTCACTTGAGCACGTCCTCATTTCAATACATCCACTTCCCATTCCATTTCCATGATTTGGGAAAACTCTTTTGCTCCCCGCTTTTTCACAGAGCGACAAGTGGCAACCCGAAAATATCCTAAAATTTTAGCCTATAGTTATATAGGTTGTCTGAAGAAGCAAGATTGAATGCTAGAAGTTAACTAATATTATAATAAAGTTAAGTATAAATAGTAGCAAAAAATGCTAATAATGTTATACAACCCTATATAGTATAATAATAGAATGTTAAGTATCTTATATATTAGTAACTATCTAGCCTTAGAAAATAGATTAGAATGGGTAGGTTATAATATTATTTAATTATATAATACTTAATATTATTATTAAGATACTAATATATTATAGCTTAAGTAGTAGCTAAAGCTATTAAAGTAGCTTAATATAGAATAATTATACTAATACTATATCTTACTCTAAGTAAACCTAGTTTAATTCTAAATGTATAACTATTTATATAGCTTACTAAGTAAATAATCAATCTATCTAATATACTAAGAAATAGTATTTATCTAATAGGCACTTTAGAGCTTTCTATAACTAAGATACCTACTGTTAAAACTACTGTTTGGACTACTGTTTCTACCTATCCACAATTGCGCTAAATCACATGTTTCCTTTGCTTGAGCTTAACAGGGGGATAGATCTTTAGATTTTGAACCTAATTATTGACTTTTGCCCCCTCTATCCACTGACACTAGGAACAACCATCAGGCTTCCTAGAACTCCCTCTGCTAAATCCCTCTATGCTTTATAGCCAATGTTAAAGATAACTATAGTAGGATTCCCTTGGTTTCCAATGTATTACTCCTTTAGCTATAGGTTAGTTAGAATAATATTATCTATTAACTATATAATCCATAGGGTAGAGATAGAGTTATATAGCTTCTTAAGGAACTCCTTCTTTATAGTAGTAATATTACTATTCTTTTCTAGCTTTAAAGCTAGCCTTTCTAGAAAGAGCTATTCTATTATAATCTACTAAGCTATTATTATATTAAGCTAGATTCTATCTTATAGTAGAATATTATACCTAAAGACTATTAATTAGACTAATTTCTTAGATCTAAAGTAATTAATTATAGGCTATTTTATATACTTTAGACTAGACTTTTAAGCTATAATTTATAATATAGAAATAAGGCTTAGATATTCTTTTAATTTAATATATAGATTATATAAGAGCCTATATATATAGCTTAGTAAGAGCTTACTAAGCTATAGTATAATTCAGATAGTTATTTTATACAATTAATAGTATAATTATTGTATTATTTAGAAGGTTGAATGGAATACAAAGAGGTAACTTAGAAAGTATAAAGATTAGCTAGACTTTTATCCTAAGGGGTTTTAGCCTTTTCTAAGGTCTAGCTTTTCTAAGATCTAGCTTTTCTAAGATCTAGCTTTTCCAGCTAATTAAGGTAGTAAAACTTATACCTTAACTTTATAGTAGAAACTTTTATCTTCTTAAGTTATTATTGCTTTAGGCTTAAGTATTAAGTCTATTATACTATTATTTTTTCTATTTTCTTTTATACTATTTAACCTTTAGTCTCTTCTTTAGGTATATACTACTAAGGACTATTATATCTAAATAACTAAGATACTTCTTATTATATTAAGGATATAAGTAGAAGGAAGCTTAGTTAATACTCTAAAGGAATAATTAAAGGTAAATATATAAAATAAGAAGGAGAATCCTAGAGAAATTAATAGAAAGGCTTAATTCTAAGATATTAATAGAAAGAGTTAGTTATAGCTTTAATTTACTATTTGCTTTTATAATTATTATTAAAAGTATTATACCTATAGGTTTTACTAGGGTAAATATAGTATATTTAACTCTATATATACCTAATTACTATTAAAACTACTATTTAGACTACTATTTCTACTTATTTATAATTATACTAAATAGTTATATATTTCTTTTACTTAAGCTTAATAGGGGGATAGATCTTTAGATTTTAAACCTAATTATTAACTTTTATCCCTTTTAGCTTCTTAGAACTCTCTCTATTAAATCCCTTTATACTTTATAGCTAATATTAGAAATAATTATAATAGGATTCTCTTAGTTTCTAATGTATTATTCCTTTAACTATAGATTAATTAGAATAATATTATTTATTAACTATATAATCTATAAGGTATAAATAGGATTATATAGCTTCTTAAGGAACTTCTTCTTTATAATAGTAATATTATTATTTCTTTCTAGCTTTAAAGCTAGTCTCTTTAAAAAGAACTATTCTATTATATTTTATTAAGCTATTATTATATTAAATTATATTTCCTTTTATAGTAGGATATTATAATTAAAGATTATTAATTAGATTAATATTTTAGGTTTAAAGTAGTTAATTATAAGCTATTTTATATATCTTAGATTAGACTTTTAAGTTATAATTTATAGTATAGAAATAAGATTTAAATCTTTTTTAATTTACTATATAAGTTATATAAAAGCTTATATATATAGCTTAGTAAAAGCTTATTAGACTATAGTATATTTAAATAGTAATTATCTTATATAATTAATAATATAGTTATTATATTATATAAAAGATTAAATAGAATATAAAAGAGTAATCTAAAAAGTATAAAAGCTAATTAGGCTTTTATTTTAAGAGGTTTTAGCCTTTTCTAAGATCTAGCTTTTCTAAGATCTAACTTTTCTAAGATTTAACTTTTCTAAGATTTAACCTTTCTAAGATCTAGCTTTTTTAGCTAATTAAAGTAATAAAACTTATACTTTAGCTTTATAATAGAAACTTTTATCTTCTTAAGTTATTATTACCTTAGGCTTAAGTATTAAGCTTATTATATTATTATTTTTTCTATTTCCTTTTATATTATTTAATCTTTAGCTCTTTCTCTAAGTATATACTACTAAGAACTATTATATTTAAATATATATTTAATATTTACTATAATTAATCTAACTAAAGGTATAAGTTTATTAATTTATAAGATAAATATAAATAGTATTTATACTTTTATAGCTTTAATATATTCTAAGTATTTATAAATAGACTATTTATTAGCTAATAATATAGAATAATTATTTCTATTAAAGATATACTCTTTAATAAGTAAGCTCTTAAGTATAATAATAGTATATTTATTATTAAGACTATTAAGTATAATAGTAATATAGATTAATAAATTTATTAAATGTTTAATAGTATAAGTTAATACTTATTATTACTATATAATAAAGAGTATAATGTTTTACCTTTAGCTAAAAGCTTTTATTAGCCTAAAGAAGTTATTAAGATATAATACTTTTATATTTAAAAAGTTAAATTTATAACTAATTTAAGATAAATCTTATATTATAATATAAATAATACTCTTACTAAAGTAGTTAATAGATAATATAATAGATAGGTTAGTATTTAAGGATAAATAGCTATTTATTTTATTATTTCTAATAATAAGATTATATATAAAGTTATAATTACTATTAAAACTACTATTTAAACTACTGTTTTTACTTATCTATAATTATACTAAATTATATATTTCCTTTGCTTAAGCTTAACAAAGGGATAAATCTTTGGATTTTAAACCTAATTATTAACTTTTGCCCCCTTTAAACTCCCTTTACTAAATCCCTTTATACTTTATAGCTAATATTAAAGATAACTATAGTAGGATTCTCTTGCTTTCTAATATAGTTATTACTCCTTTAATTATAGGTTGGTTAGTATAGTATTACTTATTAGCTATATAATCTATAAGATATAGTTATTATACTTTAGACTATTAATAAACCTCTTCTCTATATTAGTAGTATTATTATTCCTTTCTAACTTTAAAGCTAGTCTCTTTAGAAAGGTTTATTCTATTATAATCTACTAGACTATTATTCTATTAAGTTAGATTCTATCTTATAATAAGATATAATAACTAAAGATTATTAATTAGACTAATTCTTTAGCCTTAAAGTATTAATTAGTTTTAATCTCTTTTATATCTTATAAATTAGACTTTTAAACTATAATTTATAGCTTAGAAATAAGGCTTAGATCTACTTAAAATAGGCTATATAGGTTATATAAGAGCTTATAAGTATAGCTTAATAAGAGCTTATTAAGCTATAGTGTAATTTAGAAGAAAGTAATTATCTTATATAATTAGTTATATAGTCTTTATATTATATAAAAGGTTAAATAGAATATAAAAAGGTAATTTAGAAAGTATAAAAGCTAAGCTTTTATCCTAAGGGATTTTAGCCTTTTTTAAGATCTAGCTTTCTAAGATTTAGCTTTTTTAAGATCTAGCTTTTCTAAGATTTAGCTTTTCTAAGATCTAGCTTTTCTAGCTAATTAAAGTAATAAAACTTATACTTTAACTTTATAATAGAAACTTTTATCTTTTTAAGTTATTATTACTTTAAGCTTAAGTATTAAGCTTATTATATTATTATTTTTTCTATTTTCTTTTATACTATTTATCCTTTAGTTCTTTCTCTAAGTATATATTACTAAGGACTATTATATCTAAATAAAGTTATAATAGTTAAGCTAAAAGTAATTAATAAAGATTAATATAATAATAAAAGTACTATTAAAACTATTATTTAAACTACTATTTTTATTTATTTATAATTATATTAAATAGTTATATATTTCCTTTACTTAAGCTTAATAAAAGGATAGATCTTTAGATTTTAAACTTAATTATTAACCTTTACTCTTTCTAGCTTCTTAGAACTCTTTTTACTAAATCCCTCTATATAGCTTTATAACTAATATTAAAGATAACTAGATTCTTTTACTTTCTAATATAGTTATTACTCTTTTAATTATAAATTAATTAATATAATATTACTTATTAGTTATATAATCTATAAGATATAGTTATTATACTTTAGACTATTAATAGATCTTTTTTCTATATTAATAGTATTATTATTCCTTTTTAGCTTTAAAGCTAGTCTCTTTAGAAAGACCTATTTTATTATAATCTATTAAATTATTATTTTATTAAGCTAAATTTTATTTTATAGTAAAATATAATAATTAAAGATTATTAACTAGATTAATATCTTAGCTTTAAAATATTAATTAGTTTTAATCTCTTTTATATCTTATAGATTAGACTTTTAAACTATAATTTATAACTTAGAAATAAGGCTTAGATTTGCTTAAAATAGGCTATATAGATTATATAAAAGCCTATAAGTATAGCTTAGTAAGAGCTTACTAAGCTATAGTATAATTTAGAAGAAAGTAGTTATTTTATATAATTAGTTATATAGTCTTTATATTATATAGAAGGTTAAATAGAATATAAAAAAGTAATTTAAAAAGTATAAAAGTTATCTTATAGATTAAGCTTTTATTCTAAGGGATTTTAGTCTTTTTTAAGATCTAGCTTTTTAAAGTTTAACTTTTCTAAGATTTAGCCTTTCTAAGATCTAGCTTTTTTAACTAATTAGAATAATAAAACTTATATTTTAATTTTATAATAGAAACCTTTATCTTCTTAAGTTATTATTACTTTAAGCTTAAGTATTAAGCCTATTATATTATTATTTTTTCTATTTTCTTTTATATTATTTAATCTTTAGCTCTTTCTCTAAGTATATACTACTAAGGATTATTATATCTAAATAATAATAAAAGATAAATAGTAAATAAATAGTTTTAAATAATATTAATATAATATTATTATTATTCTTTTTATTATTTAAATATAATAGTTCTTAATAGTATATACCTAAAGAAAGAACTAAAGATTAAATAATATAAAAGAAAATAGAAAGAATAATAATATAATAAGCTTAATACTTAAGTCTAAAATAATAATAACTTAAGAAAATAAAAGTTTCTATTATAAAGTTAAAGTATAAGTTTTACTATTCTAATTAGCTAGAAAAGCTAGATTTTAGAAAAGTTAGATCTTAGAAAAGCTAGATCTTAGAAAAGCTAGATCTTAAAAAAGCTAGACCTTAGAAAAGTAGATCTTAGAAAAGGCTAAAACTCCTTAAGATAAAAGCTTAGTCTTTATATGTTTTAGATTACCTTTTTACATTCTATTTAACCTTCTATATAATATAATAATTATACTACTAATTGTATAAAATAACTACTTCTATTTAAATTATACTATAGCCTAATAAGCTCTTATTAAGCTATATTTATAGTAATTTTAGCCTTAGTTAATATTATTTAATAGATTAAGATAATATAGTAGATAATATATAATAGTTAATATAGTAAGATATTATACCTATTACTATTAATCCTAATAACTTAAATATAGTAAGCTTTCCTAGTAATATAATTTATATTAATATTATACCTTAAGCCTATTTTTATAACTTATCTAGGTCCTTCTCTCTAACTTTAATATCTAATTTATAAAAAGCTTATCTTAAACTATAGTATATATAAATAACTATCTTTTATTAAGCTAATAAGTCTAGCTAGCCTTTTTCCCTCTTTCTTAATACACTATAATATAGTATAATATAATCATAATGCATTCTACTATTATCTACTATATCTTACAACCTAGTAATAAGAAATAGAGCTATAAGGTATATAAAATAGAATACTATTACTCTTTAGATAGAGAGATTAAGCCTACTAAGTATAAGTAGTAGCTTTATTAGGCTAAAATCTATAACCTTAGTAGCTTTAAGTCTAGCTATATAATAGTTAGTACTATCTAAATAGTATATCTAGCTATATTTAGCTACTATTTACTCTTAAACAATAAAAGTACTAAAGTTAATAATATTAGCTTTATTAAAGAGGAAAAGGAGTTTCTTAAAAAGCTTACTAGAAGATTGGAAGCTAGGTTATACTAGGATAAAGTTATTACTAACAAATTAACTAGAGATGAATATGCCTTATGGTTCTAGGAGCTACTAGGGTGTATAGAGCTGGTGCAAATGGCTAGCTAGTATATTGTAAAATCGGGGGGAAGGGTTAAGGAAAAACTTAGACTAGATAGAAAAGGTAGATAGGTTTAGGTTAGATGCAAAGGTTAATAAAGAACTTTAAAACCAACTAGGCTTAAGATAAAGAAATCAATATATAATATAGTAATTATTATATATTAGGTTCTTTTATAGAGGGCTTATTAAGCTATATATATAAGCTTTTATATAACTTATATAGTAAATTAAAAGAATATTTAAGTCTTATTTTTATACTATAAATTATAATTTAAAAGTCTAACCTAAAGTATATAAAATAGCCTATAATTAATTACTTTAAACTTAAAGAATTAATCTAATTAATAGTCTTTAGCTATAATATCCTATTATAAGAGGAAATATAGCTTAATATAATAATAATTTAATAGATTATAATAGAATAGCTCTTTCTAGAAAGGCTAGCTCTAAAGCTAAAAAGTAATTATAATATTACTACTATAAAAAAGAAGTTTCTTAAGAAGTTATTTAGATATAATAGTCCTTAATAGTATATACTTAAAGAAGAGGCTAAAGATTAAATAGTATAAAAGAAAATAGAAAAAATAATAATATAATAGGCTTAATACTTAAGCCTAAGATAATAATAACTCAAGGAGATAAAAGTTTCTACTATAAAGTTAAGGTATAAGTTTTACTATCTTAATCAGCTAGAAAAGCTAAATCTTGGAAAAGCTAGATCTTGGAAAAGCTAGATCTTGGAAAAGCTAGATCTTAGAAAAGTTAGATCTTAAAAAAGCTAGACCTTAGAAAAGGCTAAAACCCCTTAGGATAAAAGCCCAGCCTATAAGGCTCTGCGCTTTCTAGGTTACTTATCTCTTTACATTCCATCCAACCTTTCAAATAATATAATAACTATACTATTAATCGCATAAGATAACTACTTCCATTCGAATCGCACTATAGCTCAGCAAGCCCTTGCTAAGCTATACATATAGGCTCTTATATAACCTATATATTGAATTAAAAGAATATCCAAGCCTTATTTCTATACTGCAAATTATAGCTTAAAAGTCTAGCTTAGAGCATATAAAATAGCTTATAATTAATTGCTTTAAACCTAAGAAATTAATCCAATTGATAGTCTTTAGCTATAATATCCTACTATAAGATAGAATCCAGCTTAATATAGTAATAGCCTAGTAGATTGCAATAGAATAGCTCTTTCTAGAGAGACTAGCTCTAAAGCTAGAAAGGAATAGTAATATTACTACTATAAAGAAAGAGTTCCTTAAGAAGCTATACAATTCTATCTCTACCCTATAGATCATATAGTTGATAGATAACATTATTCTAACCAACCTACAGCTGAAGGAGTAATGCATTAGAAACCGAGGGAATCTGGTCATCTCTAATATTGGCTATAAAGCTGCATGGAGGGATTTGGCGGAGGGAGTTCTGGGAAGCCTGATGATTGTTCCTAGTGTCAGCGGACTGACAATAGTAGAGGGGGCAAAAGTCAATAATTAGGTTCAAAATCCAAAGATCTATCCCCCTGTTAAGCTTAAGCAAAGGAAACATATGATTTAGTGCAATTGTGGATAGGCAGAAACAGTAGTCCAAACAGTAGTTTCAATAGTGCTTAAGAAGTTATATAATTCTATTTATACCTTATAGATTATAAAGTTAATAGGTAATATTATTCTAATTAACTTATAGCTAAAGGAATAATATATTAGAAACTAAGAGAATCCTACTATATAAAGAGATTTAATAGAGAGAGTTCTAAGAAGCCTAATAGTTATTCCTAGTATTAGTAGATAGAAGGGATAAAAGTTAATACTTAGGTTTAAAATCTAAAGATCTATCCTTTTATTAAGCTTAAGTAAAGGAAATATATAATTTAGTATAATTATAGATAAGTAGAAATAGTAGTTTAAATAATAGTTTTAATAGTAATTCTTTTTATTATATACTTAGAAGTAGTATATTTATATTTATATTCTTTTTTAAAAACCTTATAGCTTAAATACTTAAGTAAAATAATAATTATAGAAATAAGATAAATTATTTTACTATAGCTATAGAAGGTTAAGTATAAAACCTTATATATATTAATAATATTAAAGCTAATATAGTTCTTAAGAGATTATATTTAGTTAATTAAAGTACTTAAGTAATAGATTATATTAATAAGGTTTACTAATAGGTTAAATATTATTTTAATAAGACTAAATAAAGATTATATTATATTACTAACTATTAGGATAATTAATAGTATAAATTTAGACTTTTAAAGTCTATAGCTTATAAGTATATTTACTATCTATTATATAGTCTTATTAATATAATTAATATATATTAAATAATAAATACTAATACCTAGCTTAAGTAGCTCTCTTATAATAAAAGCACTAGTAAAAACAATAGTACTTACAATTAAGACAGTCTTAAAGTAGATAAGAGTACTATAAATAGTATTATTAAATATAAAGCTTAAGTTAAAATAGTCCTTTTAGACTATTACTATATTTAGAAGATATATTTTAAATGCTTTAATATTAAGAGTTATATAGTTAAAGGATATTTTAAGAAATAAATTTATATAACTTTCCTAGAGCTAAAAAAGAAAGAACTAACTAGTAAAAATAACTTAATAATATTTAAATATAATAGTCCTTAGTAATATATACTTATAGAAGAAACTAAAGGTTAAATAGTATAAAAGAAAATAGAAAGATTAATAGTATTTAAATATAATAATTCTTAATAATATATACTTAGAGAAAGAGCTAAAGATTAAATAGTATAAAAGAAAATAGAAAACATAATAGTATAATAGACTTAATACTTAAGCCTAAAGTAATAATAACTTAAGAAAATAAAAGTTTCTATTATAAAGTTAAAGTATAAATTCTATTCTTCTAATTAGCTAGAAAAGTTAAATCTTAAAAAAGCTAAATCTTAGAAAAGCTAGATCTTAGAAAGGTTAAACTTTAAAAAGCTAAATCTTAAAAAAGGCTAAAATCCCTTAGGATAAAAGCTTAGCTTATAAGACTTTATACTTTTTAAATTATCTTTTTATATTCTATTTAATCTTTTATATAATATAATAATTATATTATTAATTATATAAAATAACTATTATTTAAATTATACTATAGCCTAATAAGCTTTTATTAAGCTATATAAATAAGCTCTTATATAATCTATATAATAAATTAAACAAATATTTAAGTCTTATTTCTATATTATAAATTTTAGCTTAAAAGTTTAACTTAAGGTATATAAAATAGTCTATAATTAACCATTTTAAACCTAAGGAATTAGTCTAATTAATAGTCTTTAGCTATAATATCCTATTATAAAAGGAAATATAATTTAATATAATAATTATCTAATAAATTATAATAGAATAGCTCTTTCTAAAAAGACTAATTCTAAAGTTAAAAAGAAATAGTCATATTACTATTATGGAGAAAGAGTTCCTTAAGAAGCTATATAATCTTATTTATACTTTATAGATTATATAGTTAATAGGTAATATTATTCTAATTAATCTAAAGCTAAAGAAGTAATATATTAGAAACTAAGGAAATCTTATAATTATCTTTAATATTAGCTATAAAGTATAAAGGGATTTAATAGAAGGAGTTCTAGGAAGCTAGAGAGAGTAAAGGTTAATAATTAGGTTTAAAATCTAAAGATTTATCTCTCTATTAAGCTTAAGCAAAGGAAATATATAATTTAATATAATTATAGATAAGTAGAAATAGTAGTTTAAATAGTAGTTTTAATAGTAATCGCGGACACGCTGCTGCCCCCGCCGGTTTAGCGGCACATCCATTCGGGCAAGGCGCCGTCGCCGCCTGCCACCTTCGACATGTCACGTGACGTCACGTGACCCGTTTCTATATAAGCGGTCTCCCTGTCGCCCAACGTCCCTCTACCGTCATGAACTTGTACTCTCGACTTCTTACCCTCCCATCGCTCCTCATTTCCTCCTCAGCCTGCATTTCATTTCCGTGAGCTGGCCGCGTCATCCGCTCGGTCGCATGGGACTGCCATCATCGCATTATCGCTTCAGGTCAACTTGGCGACAGCGTTGGTCGCATTCCCCCTTCCTCGCCTACGCAGGACGATCGGTTGCATCCTCTGAGTGCTTTCCAAGAAACTTCCTTCCTTGCCTGGAGGAATTTTACACCTGTATGAACTACTTTCCCTCGCTCATGGCCCTTCGCTGTATACTGACTGATGCCTGAAGCCGCCGTTGAGGCCATTCTCCTGAGACGGATGGTCTAACGGGATGGTAGCCTCTCGTCGTCGCGCTCCATTCTCAGGTAGCAGGCACGCACCTGGGTTGTTGGTCCTCGTGAGGCCTCCCACGGGGAGCTGACTAGTCGCGAAAATACCGCATGGGCGGGCATGATTCACCAACACAGGGGCAGTGAACTGGCGTCATTTCGGAGACGCCTCTTCCGTGGCCGCCGGCTCCTATTGCTGAGCCCCTTCGTCCCTCTGATTCGCCATGGATGAGGCAAGGGCTGGGCGGCATGAAACGAAAGGAGCATACTGCATATACGAACGCATGGATGGATGACACAATGACCTTTTGGGTTCGGCAGGATGGAGGCTGGGTGATATCGCACGGGACGGGGTAGAGGGGCGAAGCGAGGCGAGACGGAGCTCGTTTTACGCTTGGTCTCGGCCTTGGCCACCTCCTTACCCTCGGGTACTCGGGCGATGACGGCGTGC
>NOKP01000040.1:7753-81898 GCA_002682825.1 Neonectria sp. B-13 | reverse complement strand
ATCACATATTGACTCTCAATACGGTTAATAACTTGGGAAACCTCTACTCAGATCAAGGCAAGTTCAAGGAGGCGGAGGAGATGTATGAGCGGGCGCTAGAAGGTAGGGAGAAGGCGCTTGGACCCGATCACATATCGACTCTCGACACGGTTAATAACTTGGGAAACCTCTACTCAGATCAAGGCAAGTTCAAGGAGGCGGAGGAGATGTATGAGCGGGCGCTAGAAGGCAAGGAGAAGGCGCTTGGACCCGATCACATATCGACTCTCGACACAGTTAACAACTTGGGAACCCTCTACTCGAACCAAGGCAAGTTCAAGGAGGCAGAGGAGATGTATAACCGGGCGCTAGAAGGCTACGAGAAGGCGCTTGGACCCCATCACACATCGACTCTCGACACGGTCAACAACTTGGGAGCCCTCTACTCAGACCAAGGCAAGTTCAAGGAGGCAGAGGGGATGTATAACCGGGCGCTACATGGTTTCCAAACTGCCCTAGGACCCAACCATCCCAAATCATCTATGGTCATGCACAACATGGAATCTTTATAACGCATCGAAGGTATTCCAAGTCGTCACTTTCCATTAATTGCTAAGGGCGGCCTAACTGGATCAGCAGGTATTTCCATGAGCACGACCAAAGGGGCCAAGTCAACGGGCGGACCGAAAGCGTTAGGACGATTAGCAGCTAGGATCCGCGGAATCGTCAAACCTCGTCGTGTAGAGAGACCGAACGAGTCGACTCAATAGGGATGCCGAGGCATTTACTCTCTTCACGGCAGAGCTGCTCGTCCTACGTTAATCCATGCCTTCAAGGGTGGAAGGGAGTTTGACCTCTTTTGAACGATCAAGCGGAGGACGAGTAGTAGCAAGGCCGGGTGAACCTGATCATGGACACCTTCACGGCCCTGGCGGCGCCGTGCATGCTGGAGACGGCTACTAGGAACATGTGCATAAGGGAGGGGGACAGTTCCAGAAAAAGTGGGACGTCGCTTGTTCTCCTTCCAGACATGGCAATCACATTTTCTCGGACATCTGATTTCTGTTCTGGGTTGATGATGACATGAATATGTACTGTACTATCAATTAACATCGCTTTGTAGGTCTACCGTGTTGTTGGGCCTTTTTCGGGCCCATCTGTTGCCTACTTTGAAAGCGTCTCAATGGAGGCGGCAAGTAACCACCCCCCTCCGGTCCCAAAAAAGGGAATAGACCTAAAAAAAGGAACAGGTGCAAACCAAGGTCCGTGTTCGGCCACTTTGCGGCGGAAGATGCAAACAGATCCCCAAAGCTATGTATAGTTGAGAACTGGCGTTCAGTAGCTCAGTGCTCTCAACAACCCTGCCCTCATTCATTGATTTTGGTGTTGTCTGATATGCTTTGGTTGCCATTCTCCTCGGCCAAGTTCTTGGCTGCATTGTTAAGGAGCGGTCGGTTGAGATCAATCTTCATTGACCCCTCAATCCGCTATCTTTTCGATGACGTCAAGTACGTCCCAAATATCGGTGCTTTGAAGCTCTTGGCAGACCAGGGCCACCCAGAGAAACGTGCCGTCGGCATTGGAGGTTAAGTGGTTTTCGACAGCGTCCCTCGTTTCCTTGTCGTATTTCTTATGGCGTGCCAATCGATCCACCTTGTATCCAATGTACGTATCAACAGCCTTGGAGATTGAGTCCTTGTTCAACTCGAGGTGCAGCCTGACTTTCTGCTTTGTATTGTCTAGTTTCTCCTCAATGTCCTGCCAGTTGCGACTAGACACGATCCACTTGACGCGAGAAGACTTGGTAATCAAGTCGAGAAGCTGATGTCGATTCGTTTTGCATTCGTCGAGGGCATCAACAATCAGGATCGCACCATCTAAGCTCGGGTCATTAAGCGGCCGCTGGGGTGCCGAAATCAGACGGCTCCTGACGTCAGCAAGCGACACCAACTCCTCTGCATCAAGCGGTTCCGATGGCACCCCGCACTTTAGATATTCCGGGCTACCCACACATCTCTGCGATCACGACGGGTGCGACCGTTCTATTCCCGGCAACGGCTTTCCCCGCCCACGGAACCTCCACCACATGCGTCGTGTACTACACAGACACAAGAGATTTTGTACTTTGTTCGGGGAACCGTCGAACCTAGCAGTTGCCGATGGTGAACTTGGATGAAAGTAAGAAACAGACACAGTGTTCCCGTGTTGCAGGATGGGATGCACTCGGCACGTTGTTGGAGGTGATCCCGCTTGGATTGAGCGATCACCGGGACTTGCGCCGTGGTGGCCATCTCTTCTAGCACATTGGAAGGGGTGTCGTCTTTGATCTTCTCCCTTGTGCTAGATGAGTGCATGATATGCCATCATCAAAGCTCTCAGTGAACCTGAATTGTATGATAATGGAATGATGTAATGTTAGAATCTACCATATAGCACCCATCTGAGGCAACGGACTTGAAGGCGGAGTTTGGTTGGGTTGCATAACTCTAGTCAAGACATCTAGTTCTTAGATAAGTTTTCCTGGCTCAACTCCAACCGCCTCCTATTCTGCTCCTCTAGAAGCCTCAGTTGTTCTTGATAATTCTGGAGCTCTCTCTCTATCCTTACTGTAACTAGTAGTCCCGACGTAGTTCTAGAAGTGTTTCCATCCCTTTTCGACTTCTCTAACTGTTTCTTTCGGATCCTCTCTGAACGTCGAGGCTTTATGGCGGGTTGAGTTGACTTCTCCGCCTTGCGCCTTCCCCGAGGTTTCCAAGTTGGACTGGTGCCATGACCAGGCCCTCCAAGGGGCTCAAATTGAGACGCCGAAGCAAAAGCTTCATAGCGTGTGGGACTGTTCATTTCAGTTGGAGTCCCAGGGTCTTTGCCGTTTGGGAAATACTCAGGCCCCCATCCTGCCTCGCTATACTGTTCACCCCTAGGAGACTGATGCTGATAGCGAAGGGCCTGAGCACGCACGACATGGCCTGAACTTTCGGTTAGAAGCTTTCTCGTAAATACTCAGTAGTGAGCCAACATGTGTTATCTCCATCGCTAGGAACGACTGGATTTGGATCGATGGTAGCGTTTGTCGGAAGACTAGTATCGAGCTTTTCGAGAGGCATGTGTTTCAAGTTCATTTGTTCCCTCCCAGGACGCTTGTGAAGAGGGGAGCTGTCGCCCAGAATAGGAGAAGACATTTTTTGTAGGTATATAACTCAGTAGACAAAGTCAGGGAGACAAAGGAAGCTCAGAAGCAACTGGGAGGAGGCGTGAATTTATGTTCTCCTGGGTCGAGTTGAGCCCGTGAATAAAGCCCCAGAGTCCAGCAGGGCGGCCTGCATGAAGATTGCTTGTCACATGTGACGTTGGGAATCTGGAAGGGGGATGTCTCAGCTCGGCTGCATAGCCATGCTTGGCCAGGCAGCATAGAGATACAAAGAGGTATATTTGCCTTATACGGAAAGGATCTGGACATGACGATGCTACTTGATACAACGAGACAGCGCCAACAGGATGATCAAGCCTCTTCTTACAGCCACCCCCGACCCCGTTTTGTTAAGCCGGGCCAACTTCCCCGAGAGTAAGACAGCGTCCGGGCATATCACCAATCCCTGAACTGATGGTAAGGCATAATCTCTACTCCACGCCTTCCTCGACATTCCCTTGGCAGTGAAGCCTGCCCAGCATGCAGTTCAAACCAACACCCACCCTCCACCGACCCCCTAGCAACACATAGCACAACTACGATACAAGGTAAAAGGGGCTTTAACTCCGGCCATTCAGGGATCATGTCATAACGGAGGCGAGACTTCCATAGAAGCCACCCCCCTGAAGTTCCTATACGCAGGAGCTGCCCCTTTCCTCTCGGCATGGCCTTGGAGTAAAGCCCGGAGTGGCCGCTCTTGTACGTTTTAGCCAAAAGACACTGCAACACCACCCGGTGAAGTGCTCCGTAACCATCTTAGCGGCCATGTGTGACTGACAGGTCATCATGCAGGACCTTGCTGAAGGCTTTTGGATCCGCTGACGGATGAGTTCTGCCTGACTGTCTGAATGTTCCCCGAAACTATGCGAGAGTTCTCTTAACTTGAATCTGCTTCGTCAGTGACAAAAACCCTCTTCGTAATCCCGAAAAGGGGGAAACACTTTCAGGGCGCGATGCGAAGGCACAGTCAGGAGAGAGACGAAGAGAGCACTGGGGGCACTGGGGGAAGACGAGTTGAGAGAAGCACTGATGCTGTCCTCGTCCCATCAGCTAGCTCACAGAGACTTGGTGATCGGGGTAAAGCGGGAAAAGGCCATGTCCTTGGTGTGTGACTCCCTGACGATCTTCCCCCAGTGCCGAATCTCATCACAGCATACGATATGGTGAAAACGCCTTGCATGGTTCGGGGTCCTCTTCAACCTTGACGCGCGAGGGGTCCATTTGGTGGAATGGGCATGACAACGGTGCATGGACGAGAACTACCCAATGATACCACATGGGCCTGCGGAACATGATAACAGAGGCTATTGACCTTGGTAAATGCCGCAAGATCACATCTCCATCACTCTGCTCAGATAAATCTCACCACCATTCCCGCCACTGCAAATCTTGATGGCATGTGGAAATTCGCTTCATAGGGTCCTATACGCAGGTGTGCTTTACGCATTGGATTGAACTCTATTCTAAAGGTTTTTAGACTAACCACCACCTTTTCCCACTCCCACACAGGTGAAGAGAGATCTCTAAGCGTAGAGCTAATCAGTACAAAGACTCCATCTACCCAAGCATCATCGAAGCGAATTCGTCACAGTCCCCAAGATACTCAAAGTTGATGAGAGACTGGAAGGCTTCTCCAAGCGTCGGTGGTTCCTTGCTCACCCATACGACCACACTATCTGGACTGTTTGCCCTTACCACTCTGCAGAGACGCTCAGTGAAACTCGCCAGCGAAGGAATCGACAGCCTTGTCCCAACGATTAAGACGGCATCGATGGGTTTCGCTAGGTCGTAGTTGAATGCGGCCGTGATCTCTGCTTCATCAGGACAATTTTCTCCATAAAGAAGAATCTTTGGACGGAGAAATCCCACGGCTCGCCTTCGTTTGCTTCTTATGGCCCGCTTCCTCTGCTCTTTCCTACACGATGGGCAGGGAGCCATGACCCATCGTGGGAAGGACCGTGGAGTAACCCGTTTTGTGTGTGATGGTCTTACGTGACAGACTAATGTGTCCGCCCGGCCATGGAGCCACATTGTCCTCTGAGAGAGATAAGGAAGCCTGGTTTGGCGACAATCGATGTTTTGAGTGTAATGGTATCGAAGGTGGTCAGACTGAGCCAGGCCCTCGGCGAAGGTATCGAATGGGGTGAACGGGGCTTTTCGACCAGACCGCAACTTCTGCAAGATATCAGCGTGCAGCTTATCGGCTGACTCCGGTGTTGAATAGGCTGATGCGTCGTATACGATGCGGCTGGATTTCTTGGAGCGGGAAGAGCTCCGATAGTCGGGGACTGATGAGTCCGGTTCAGAGGTGCTGCTGACGGTGGAACGGAAGTGGGACTTACTGCCTGCGTTGGTCGAGACGCCAGCGCCGCTGATTATGATGATGTTTTTCTTGGCATGGAGCTTTTCGTTCAGGAGTTTCAGGTCTCCTGGATGGGATAGGCTGGACGTGGAAACATCCGGGGCACCGTCAGGGGGCCTCGCGCTAGGGGTGTCGGGCGGGAACACAAAGGAGGGTTCCTGGAAAGGCTGTGCCAACTCGTGGGTGAGACCGCTTCCAGAGTGTCGGCAACGTTGCCAAATGGTTTGAGGACGGTGCGGATCGAAGGTTGAGAGCGGATGTCCTCGTTCCAGCCATCTCAAAGCCGCTAGGCTAAGGTCGTCGATCGTGACCTGGACCTTCTCCCAAAATCGATCAAGGTACTCGGTGCGGAAAATATTGAAAGAGCACTCAACAGCACGGTGGCGTGCGATGCAAGAGGCACAAGCGAAGCCCCAGTATGTCGGGAGAAAGACGCAATCCGGGAAGGGCATGGCGCTGCCGTCACGGTTGTAGTTCTCGTCACAGTTGGTGCACGGTGCAAGGGCGAGTTGGCCTTTCGAGTAGGCGAGAAAGGCGTTGACAGCGTCGGCGCGCTTGGCGAGCTTTGTTAAGAGGTCGTTGGAAACGTGAAAGCAGGTGAGACGTTGAGGCGGAAGGAGAGATGCATTAGCTTGGACCTTAGTAGTGATGTATGGTTTGAGCTGGTTAGTTTCGATGGGGACTTGAAGCCATCCGTGTTCGAGGTCGACTTGGTCAAGCTGCGACTGTCAGCATGAGACTTTCCAACTCACGACGGTGCGTACCGGGCGTTCGGGGGCCATGGCAATAGTAGTATTCGCTGGCTAGGGTGAGTGGTCGGTGGTTGGCTGTTGCTTGTCGAGAGTCGCTCGGTCGGGTGGCGGGCTGATCGAGCAGCAAGTCAGTCGGGTGAGGTTGAGGCGAGCGAGGAATGAAGGACGAGGACGAGGAAGGAAGGACGGACGAGGACGAGGAAGGAGGAGAGGGAAGAGGGGGGTTTAAGTACTCCAGACGACTGTGGGACTGGCGGACCGACTCCAAAGCCCCAAGGGCGCAGCTGTTCAAGGTGCTTGGGGTTGGGGGGCTGGCTTGTGACCCGTCTAGCCACTCATGTCTTCCGATGCCGGCCATAATGTCACGGCCCGAAGGGCAGTGGGGTGAGAGACTTGAGTAAAACGGCCATGCCCTCCCCGAGTTGGGCGCTGTTCCTTCTTCTTCTCTTTCCCATCTTTGTCTTTCCTCCTTGCCCCTGATACTCGAGTTTGTTCTCGACACCTCCCGTTGCTAGAATGTCTTCCGCTGGCGGTCGGTCGACTAGAGCATGATCTTTAGGGACATATTTCAAAGGAGCTTAATCCCTCGCTTTGGAGACGCCACTCGAAAAGGATGCTCTAGGGATTCCACGCCATCAAGGCTATGAAATCGATAAGCCTTGACACAAGCCACCACGATAATGCTCACTTCTAGTGCTTCAAAGGGGATGCTATATTTCCGAGAACTAGGGGGCTTTGAAATTAATCTGAGACGGAAGCAGGCTATTAATTGCATCTTTGCCCTAACAATATACCCGGTCCTTCAACTGCGCAATAAAAGAAATCAGCAAACTCTTGAGATCCCACACTGGGCCATCTATGCCCATTTCCTTCATGACATCGACAACTGTAAAGCTATAGAACCAGCTAACTACTTGTCGTAGGAACAAGAGAGCTAGTTACTTGAGGTTACAGCAACAGGAGGTAGCAGGATTGGGCCAACAGAGAGCGATTGACGGCCATGGAGTTGTGGCGAAGATGAGTTGTCCGCGAGAGATCTGAAGCTTGGTTGGCGATTCGGAGTCAACGCGATCTCTGAGTCTCCCGTTGGACTTGAGCTCTCCGAAAGTCGATAGCCCACAGTTGAGATTGTCATGTAGAGGAGCCACTGTGGGAACATCAACCTCTCATAGTATCCAGCAAGCGACAGCCCAAGTACTAATGCTGAGACCATCATGAGAAGCAAGCCCAGGAGCCACAAATGATCAGCTGTACGTTTCGGTACCCTCTCTGATGGTATGCCTCGAGAAGCGAAAAGTATGACTCCAATGGCGGCAGCTTGGGAAGTGAATGGTGCGATATAGGCAAGTTCGAGGGGAGTCGGAATCTCCGGAACCATTGCGAAGATAACAATTAATGTTACTTCAACCAATTCGAGTATTGCAACCCATTTCAGCCACGATTCTTTCCTTATCACAACTGCAAACGAATAGATGATTGCAGTGATCTAGATCATCACGTCAGAACAACGACACAAGTCATCGAATACTTTAACGGACCTGAATTATGGCAACTCCCCACAGAGACATTGTGGCCAGGATGATATGTATAGACCCCGCAAGAGCCTGTGGAAGCTTGCTATATTGGCCGTACTCGAGAGAAAAGAGGATCATGGCTGTCAGCTCTAACAGGATCCATCCTCCCATCAAGCATATAAGCCATGTCTCCCGCGACCACGAGTGATTGAACTTGACCAAGACGAAAAGACAGACGCAGAACAGAGAAAGGCTAGACATCAGATAGACATCAGTGATCTGGCCTTGAGAAAGATGGTCCATGTTTGGCCAATTGAATCAGACAGGAGTGAACTCGCAGCTGGCGTGGAGGCACGATAATGAGGGGATTCTAGGTCTTATTTATGTTCGCGACCCGAAACCGCAGCGAGAAATGGCTCCACCACACCAGATAGCGCGTGATTAATGAAACAAAAGGACCAACACGAAGATGGTTGTTTGCCTCCACACCCTCATCGGTTGCCAATTTCAGGGGCTGGGGGGATCATGTCCGGCGACAGACGAAAGCCGCGGTCTCCCGGGACCAGAGCCACACCCACACGCTCAAGTAGACCAAATTTCACCATTGACGCGAGAGTCCCTTGTGAAGACTTCCAAAATGATGTTGCTGAGGCTGCCCTTAGGGGAATTACGGAGTAATGAGTGTAGCATTGCTTAAACTTTATGACGGCAGACTAAATACAGTAGGGACTGACAAGCGCCTCCTCGGCCTCTGTTACGTCTCATCACGATACTAACGGCCATCCTTGGCGTTCTTTTCCAGGAGAAGATCATCCACCCACTGGCCGCAGTTCTCTATTGCAGCAGCCGGGAAACGCCTGTAGCGTAGAAGATACGACATGATCTCCGCCGCACTGAACTTGAACTCTGGTACCTTCGTGGCAAATACGCCTGCTTGTCTCTCAACTTCACCGTCGCATCTCTTCTGTTGACTTAGCTCCACAATATTCCTTGCTGGTTGCCTAAACATGAAGCGGAAGATATCCTTGGTGATGCCTCTATCAGCAAGCCGGAACTCGATCTCCTTGTCAACTCGGCCAGGCCGCGTCAATGCCTGATCTAATTTTTTGGGATGATTGGTTGTCATGATGAGAATTCGATCTTCCTGGGACGCAACACCATCGAGGGCGTTCAAGAGGCCTGAAAGAGTCACCCCTCTACTTCGTGGTCTCGTGTTCATGTCGCTGTCTGAATCCTCTGGGTCAGAGTCCCTAGAACACGTGGCTCCTGCTGCGTCGATGTCCTCTAACAAGACAACGCACCTGTCTGGAAGCCCAGCAAACAGGCCCTTCAGTGTTTGATCATTTGTGCTGGGGATGCTGACGACGTAAATATCCATATCCAATTCACCGGCAACTGACAAGCTGAAGCTCGACTTTCCGGTTCCAGGCGGGCCATGGAAGAGATATCCTCGTTTGTAGGGGAAGGAATGCTCAGAATACCAGCGTCTGGTTTCAGGGTCGAGAAAATCTCTAAGGTCTCCGATGAGAGGCTCCTTCTGCTTTTCGTCGAGAATAACCGTCGAAAGAGGCCGAACAGTTACTGCTTTCTCCTTCCTCCAGCGATCATCGCGGTGCCCATGGATGGTCGTCTTGTTCTTTGATTCGTTGAGGTATTCAAGTCGACAGTCTTCCAGGAGGCCTTTCAGGATCCTTGAAGACCGCCCTGTGACGGAGATCTGCTCCTCTTGATGGAAGCCAACATCCACCTGTGTAGTCTGGTAGAAAAGCAAGTTTCTCTTGTACCAAAAGCAAAAGGAACCTTCCCAAGGGGCATATTGGAGAGCTTTTTTGGTGCGGGTGTCATGGCCTTCATGAGTTTGTTGCTTCGTTCTGACTTTGGCGAGAAGGGAACGAGCGGCATCATCCAATCCACGAGATGAGACCCAGGTTTGTATCATGTCGTACGTTTCGTCAGAGTGTTTGATGTGGACCGTCGATGCTTGCAGAGGTGAGCCCGGGTCCTGTCAATTCATTTCCACGGACTTACTAAAGTGTTCAATGAACCACGATCTCAATTGAAACACATACGGTTTCAAGAATGCAGCCAATGCAAAGATGCACATCAGATGAGTATAGCCAGTCAAGTTGCCACTGAGGGCCTGGCTGACAGTACTGGTGATGTTTGTGAAGCCGGGAAGGAAGAGATCCAAGACCGACATCTGTTGGAAGAGTGCCTCTTGGATGAGAGGAGGGCTGATGTTGCTGAGAAGGGTCATGACGAGTAGTCTTGGGAGTCAGGGAAGGCAGTGCAAAGTTCAATGTGGAAGTTGAATTAGAGAACAAAGCAGGAGATCGAGAGGCAATGTTGAGGCTGAAGGCTGAATGTGAGGGTGAGTGAATATGCCTTTCCTTCGAGGAGAGCACATGGTATCCTTATACTTTTCAACACCTAGCTTAGGATCACCCTTGGACCGCACAGCGTGCCGAAGAGAGCAGCGTTTATCACAGCCCCGACAAATCCCACACTCCATCTGACGAGCTGATGGATGGCAATCAAGCCGAGCTGCTGTGCATGATGCTAAGTTCGATTACCCCCACACGGAGGCGTTGCGGGTGGTTACGCAGCCTGCACCATGCAAGTTCCTAGCACGCTTATACGCTAGTGATTGTTTACAACCAACACGGATGATCGTCACGGCTCTTCAGCGTGCATATTCACTGTTCTACGTGTCTCTAAGCGGCCGAGGTGAGCACCGGCCCGTGACAAATGGGCCATCACATAGACTGGCGCCGGCCATGTCTTGCATTAGACTTGATGTTACTCTTCCGGTTGGGTGTTCCGGGCGCCTCTGAAACCATGCGCCGTAGCATGCCTGCTGGTTCGAGTCTACACAGTTCTCTCCATGGTTGAAGCTGATTGTAGTGAAGTATGAAATGTGTCTCCTCTAGATTACTGCTAACTTGCGGTAGAAGGTTGAGAATGACCATGAGCTTTAATCCCTTCTCGCGGAGGGAAGACCAAGACGTAACTAGCATATACACCCTGTACTGGGAAAGGAGTGTTACTCTGCAAGTCAATGCACTTCCTTCAGTTGATCACAATGATGCATTGTTGGGGGCTTACTTGCGTGTTCCCACTCCACCAAGTGAATAAGGGGGTTCTTTGGAACCAAATGGTCGGCGAAGTGGCCGCATGAGCCCATCCCATTGAGGCATGGCTCCAATCTCTGCACAACTCTCTACACCTAAGAGACCGGCCTCCTGGGTTAATTGAGCGAGGGGAAGAGGTTGAAGAGGACGAGGAAAAGGACAACAAGAAGGTTAACAACTCGGACGGGGCAGGATCTTGAGAGCCCTGGAGCGTTGTTCCTGATATCCGAATGTTGGAAGTATCTCACGCGTTGTGAAGACATAATTATGAACATCGCAATAGAAACACTCCCTATGATCGTCGAGATGGGGGCCAAGGAATACACCAACCTGCCTTTCTGTCAACGATCCTGGCCATTGACCGCTTCTCTGTTGTTATCAAACTCTCACCAAACCATGCTAGGTCTCATTGATCCGATTGGTCCATTTGGCTCATTTGGCTCATTGGGCTCATTTGGCTCATTTGGCTCATTTGGCTCATTGGGCTCATTGGGCTCATTGGCTCATGTTGACCCGTGTCTCTTCGGCTAAAGCAACTGTTCGACAGCCGAAGCTTCCCGGCTGCAATCGCGACAAGTCTTGACAGTCGGTGTCCTTTTCTGCTTCTTCCAAGCAGGAGCCGGAACTCCCACGCCACATCGTCTGGGCTGGAACCCAGCCAGCTGACATTCGGCGGCCAGCCTCGTGGACAAGGCTAATCCCTTTCTGCCAGCATCGACCGCCCGCTTGTTCGAGAAATACCCCAAATCCCTCGTTGATCCCCAATCATCAAATGCTACGATGGCCTCACTAGACGATACGAAGAGGTTAATCGAAGAGTTTGGCTGCTTTTATCAAGGGGATTCCGAATTGGGACAGAGAGTCGATGCGATATTGGAAGAAGTTGGCTATTACTTCAAGAACACGCCTGGCCTGACATTCGCCAAGGTCAACACGTTAGAGAATGAGGTACGAGACCCCTCCAACGCTCTGGTCGATACTGACAATTGGAAGCAAGTTCGGTGTGTTATCGAATCCTTCTTTCCAGAATGCTCCCTGGCCCTCTTCAAATCGTACGGACCAAGTGATCACGACTACTGCATCCTGAATCGACTGCATCCGAGGCTACGGGTCTTGATGGTCAATCTGTGGACGAGTGATTCAGTTGCCATTTTCCACTTCGGCTCTCACAAACACTTGCTGAACGCCGATCAAGCCTCGAATGGCTTACTGCAAATTCCCCCAGAGAAACTTGGGCTTCCCGGGATTATAAGCAAGACTGTACCGATGAAGAAGGGTGGCTTGTATGCATCTCCTTCTAGCTGTTGACATTTTACTAACGGACTGGAGGTCCATCCTAGATGGGAGGACTGGCTTTAAGATCGTGAGCGGCCGTGCCATCTTTTTCGCATTTGTCGTACCCGACGAGCTACAACACTGGGCTAAGATGGTGTTACCGAAGAGCTCTGGGCTCGAAGGAATTGTCCAGCAGATGCAGGAGACAAGCGACCGCATCGGTGCTAATTTCGAGTTCCAAGCACCAAAAGGCAGCGACACACCACAATAGACTAAGTCTAGGCAAAGCATCTAATTCTCAAACCTCTGCCCGGCGCTGGGGTGATTGCCTAGTGGTGGAAAGTGGTCAGACTCGGCTCCATCAGCATATCCATTAGCAAGATGGTTCGTGCCCGACCCCGTGAGTTGGAAACCAGAATTGATGTAGTACGGCTCATCCATGGTGTAGGATGTGACAACGGGAGCCCGGTGTAGAAGGGAGGGATCGGCGATTGCCGACAGATCGAATGTAGGAAGAGTTGACATGCGGCCAGGATCCATTTCCTGTAAGAGGTCATTCATCGAAGAGAAGATTTGGCTGGCCATCATTGCGTTTCCATCAACATTGTTTGCTTCAAGCCCAGTTGCTCGGGAGTCGTTCAAGTTCGTCGTATCTGACAGCGGGTAAGGATAGCGATGGGTGACTTTATGGGATACTCACCTGCCTGTATTGTGTTTACATCCAGTCGTGGTACCCCATGATCTGTGTTCGGTCGCGGATGGCAGTTGGCGCGAGCAGCATCATTTCTCGTGATTCTGGGTTTGATCACATTAGCCGCGACCTTTCGCCTCCGCCCACTCACTTTGTCGGGCGCAGCCGAACGAAGCATCTCTTCCAGCCCACGATCGGTCATTTCATGTAGAGTTCGTCGCTTTTCCAACATCTCCTTGTCTTTTTCCTCAGAGATAATCCCAGTCTGTTGTTGTTCAAGCCGAGTCGGGCACGTGTCGTAGTGCGTGAAGTACCTTCGAACTCGCAATATCGGAATCTCGCAGAAGGGGCATTTTTCGTTACACTCCTGATCTTGACTTGGTCAGCATGCGTGCTCTGGGAGAATGACTTCAAGGGCGACGACGTACGGATCTCAACATGTCGCACCAGATCCTTTCGTCGCTCGAATGATGCCTTCTTGAGCTTTCTAGCGCAATCTGGGTGAGAGCATATCCAAGAACGCGTTCCAGAATCTTTCGTAACAGGTTGATTGGTTGAAGATCGTGAAATGGAACTCGAATGGGCGTCGATCAGGTGCGGTTGGGCCGAAATGTGGTGCAGGCATTCTTGAAGCTCTTGCAGCAGCTCTGTAGCTCGATGCTGAGGAAGGTAAGGGGCTACTCGCCTCATCTGGAAGACGGAGCACGCATACCTCGTGATACTGAAGGTGATTTTCATAGGCGTCTTGGTTCTCAAAATTCTCCAGACAAACGCTGCATTCGATCACAGACATCGTGAGGTTTCTTGAGGGGAGCAAGAATGGGCAAAGGGAGCGCGACTGGGACTTGGAGCATTTCGTTGCTTCCGCCCCGAAATACCCATGCAACGCTACCCAGTGGACGGAGCGGAACCAATGAGATTAGCCATGCTGGTTGAGAAATCCGAAAGGGCGGTAATCACGTGGTCTCCATTCGCCACATGAACTCATGAATGCTGAATGACGTGGCTATATATATATACGCCGCGTTCGACCAGAATTTTACCTCGCCTTGCACCATCATCGCTGTCGACGTGCACAAGCAGACCTAAGCTCAGTTATCTTGACGTGTATCAGTTCAACCGTCAGGTTCGTAGATCCTTTCTCACATGCCCGTGTAATACTTACCGACCAAGGACATGTCTCAACCCTAAGGCACAGGAATCTTGAGAAGGACGCCATCATGAGTACTTGTGGTATGTGTGGTGGTACAGGGAAAAACGGCGGTTACGACTGTACCATTTGTGGAGGGAAAAAGTGACGGACAGGAGGGTGGGGGCAATCCAGAGAGTCAATCAAGAATGGAAAAGGCGCCAATGAGCCAATGAACCACAAATCAAGGAGGCAGATGCGCTCCACAGGCGCCCCTCAGGTCAAATGTTCTGATCGAATGACGCCGTAAATGAGCCCAATGCGCCCCGTTCATCCATCGATGAGCCATTTCTTTTGCCTAATGAGCCGATGCGCCATTTTGGACCAATGAGACTGCAAATGAGCTAATGAGCTTGGAAATGAGCTAATGAGCCAATGCACCCCTCCCATGAATCTGGTGATGAGCCACATGGTTCCCCCTCACCCCCAAATCAGCCCAGAAGCCTGACCGTGAATGCGCGTGGACACTTTTGGATATGGCAGACGGGTTGTTAATGGACAAAGTGAACTCCCACAGTCGATGCAAAGGCATTGAGCGGGTGCTAAATCCTGACCAAGGGCTGGGCAATGAAGGACCAGCTGGCAACCCCCTTGTCGAGAGGGGGTTGGGGCCGGGGGCCCCAGAGACGTGGCCATACCCACCCATCACTTCAAGGAGACTACCAGCCGGCATGCGAATGATTGGCTCGTGGCCGGCGCCCCCTCCGTCAAACTCCAGGTCCCCACTACGGGATGTGAGCTTTTGCTGATTGTTACCCGTCTCGACGGCATCTGCAGCGCTCTTCAACCCGGAAATGCCTTCCATTGCCCGCCTGTCCTGCAGCCCGCGGGCCATCAGGCGACCGTGGAGGCAACGGCTATCGTGAAAAAAGATTACAGGTATGAACCGTTTCCTGCACTACACTGTGACGGTCTTCACGCAGTTAACTCGCTTACTGGCGTACTGACGCGGCTGACCATCTTTTGACAGAGCTGGTTACATATGTGTGTCTGCACTGGTCAGGTGTTCTCAAGAGGTTGACTTTTAACGAGTATTTAATGAACCAAAATCCAAGGCAAACCAGTCCAACTGGCTACAACGTTCAACTCTTTCCGGCTGCCTGCTGCTACTTCAGACCATCGCGTAAGGACCTTCCACCACCTCGGGATATGCTGTCAGACTGACAAATTCAGATACAAGATGTGCAAAACCTTGATTCCTCGAAAGACGAAGCTCTGCCAACATGTCATTGAGGAGCCAGCCATGATCATTCCTTGGCCAGACAACTGCGGCAACTGTGGGACTATCAAACGGACAGAATACCTTGGCTCTACGGTGGAGCAAGACCCTTGCGATGACTGCATAGCGAATAGAGTGTTTCTCAGAAATTCGGCTGGTAGATGGGTTCGATCATCTTAAGACGGACCCTACGGCATGATATTCTTGATGATGGAGCCATAAGCAGTTCGATGAGAAGACGCTGGTCTGTACTCAGTGGTTGCGATCATGCTACTTGGGGATAGAAGCGCTATTCTCGTGTCATCAGGAGACAGTATAACTAGCTAGTGATCAATTGCTCCAGTATTCCGCTTCGAGCTATCGTCTCGCACTCTTGCATCCTTGCTTTAACCCAAAGAGGATCCCCCTCGCAAGTGACTTTCCAGGCATTTCCATCCAAAGCTGCAATGTCGGTAGAGAGTTCTGTGATGGACTTGTATCGGTCATGCCAGCAATTCCTTATAATATCATCGCATTCCGAGTGGCCTATTAGGGGAAACTCCATCTTCTGTAGCTTCTGCATACGAATGGGACCGTGATCGGGACCCCACCATTCGTCCTCGAACGGGTCGTAGCCGCGGGTCAATGAATAAAAGACCGACCCAATGGCGAACTGTTCGGTCCGGCAGCCAGCCTTTCCATACGTCCCGCGATCTAGGCCGCCTTCATCGCCAAGAAGTCTTGCGAATGGCTCCGTTCCGGATAACATGTCCTCTCCTATCTTGAGAGTACGGTCAAAGTCTGCTAGCTTCACATGTCCAGATTGACACAAAAGCATGTTCCCAGGACGAATGTCACAGTGGGCCAGTCCAAGCCCTTCAAGCCACGCGGCAGCAGCGCCAAGCTGCTTCATCCAACGAAAGCAATACTCTTGAAGTTGTCTCTTCGCAACTCCCATCACTTGCTGCGATGACTCGTCTCTCTGCTGTTCTTCCCTGAGAAGGGATGCGAGATCTCCATTCGTGGCATATTCCAGAAAGATCGCTTTCTCGGTTCGGTAGAAACTTCGGATAATGTACGGCGATGAAGGATGACACTCAAGTATGGCGAAAATAGTCTGTTCTTTGGCCAAGTTGCAATCTCGACCGGGGCGGACCTTTTTGACAACGATATATTCGTTCAACTTGAATGTGAACCCAGTGCTACCAAAACTGAGCAACCGAGGTCCACTCTGTGAACGAACCGAACGACTTGACTTCCCAACGGCTTCCATCAGCACCGGCAAGGAGGTATTGGGGGGGGTAATCGTGACGGGCAAACTGTGAGGGTGGTCTTCGCACGCGGTTTGGGATGCTGAAGAGTGTCGGCGGATCTGGTAGCAAAACGATGACACAATGTTGCTCGAACCGGCCAGTGCTAGGCTTGACCGCCCAAGCACGGAAGGGTGATAGACGAGAGTAACAACAGGTTGTTAGTGCTGGAGCTATCATGATGCGGGAGGTTGGAGTCTTGAAATACCGTAAGCACCACATTCGTAACCAGTTTATTCCTCAGGCATCAGTTCGACAAGAACCTCAACGAGTAATTTGCGTTTCAGCATGCAGCATATCCCTGTCTTCCTTATCTCAAATTAGGTAAGCGCCTGTATGCTGAAAATCAGATGGTGGAGCAAGTAATGGCCCAATTCCGCACAAGTGGTCCAGAATCGATCCCTTACTCATTGTAGTACTGAGACTCGCAGGTTCTTGGGGGAAGTGCTGGCACATATGCCCTAGCACCGACAGCATGCTGGCATGGATACTCTAGCACTGATTCAGTGCTTGCAACATGATGTGCGACTAACTCACATGAGCGTGAAATCATCTTCCTGGGATATGGCGGTGGAGAAGTTGGGTTACATTCCATGCGACCAGCCAATCACGCGGTAGCAATAGACCCCGCGACTCCTGCATTCATCTGGGTGTCACAAAGCAACAAGTCTCGCTAAATGATTGGCTATCGTTTATGTCACATGAAGCGGGGCTGCACAACAGGCTCCACCTCCCGACCTGAGGTCAGCGCGAAGCGATATCGCGCAACTTTCCGTCCCTCACGTGGAGTCTCCCACACTGCTCAGGACCGTGCCACAGTGGCTGACGTCTTCTCAGCCGCGGGAAGGGCGGCGAGGTTTATCCGATCACACGCAGAAAGGTGCCACATGCGATAGAACGTTCCAGAACCGGCAAATGACATGCTGTTCGCTCCTCCTCGTCGGAACCAGTCAACGCAATCAGGCAACCGAAGCTCATCCTAGGACACCTAGAACCCCTTAAACTATGCAAGGAGAACGCCACGCAGCCGAGCAAGAACGATTCGTCATTGGCGCTCACACCTTGCAATCCTCGTCGAAGGTATAGTAGAATAAAATATGGAAAAAAACGACTGAAGGGATGATAGTGGTTCATGACAATAACCTAAAACTGAACGCGGTACAAAGATCCTTGTTAAGTGCCTTAATACAAGCTGGAAAGGTCTCAACTGTCACACTGATAAGCAATGATAATGCTAACCAACCCGTTGGATCAGACGTGAAGAAGGCCTACGGACTTGCTGCCGGGTGGAGGGACCACGCGCTTTGCCCAACTAGTTATGCACAGTTGACTTCCCATTTCACGGGACCCTCAGTAAGCAGCTATCTACCTACCCAACCAATCTCTGATCCCTCAGCGGATGAGTCATGAGTGCTTTCCAAGTGTGGGCCCTTTCTTTGCTCTTGGAACGTTGCTGGCGTTCTTCTAATAGCTAGAGGATAGGCTCTCTCCTACGATGCAATTAGCTAGCAGGAAAAAGCCATGAGTAAGCGCCCATACAATCTCAATAAGAGGAGTTGGAAATGAAGGGTCCTTAGAGGAGTTGTAATCATAATGCTGATGGTTCTGGCGCACCACAATATAGAAATCAGCGCCGTAGCGGCTGCTTAGTTGATCACATCTTCTCATCAGTCGCTGAACTGCCCGAGTGAAATTCTCCCTTGTCCTATCCCGCTTTTTAGACGAAAAGGCCCGCTCAAGCACCATTGCACCAAGAGATACAGCAAACGCGTTAGTTAGGTTGAGAAGCAGTTCTGCTTGTCATGCGGTATATATAGTGGATTGAGGTACTGTTGCTAGATTTTGATTTGGGGGTGCTGATTCTGGCCTGGCATTAATGATTTTCTGGCCGTTTTCGGCTCCTTATGAAATGGTCCTAGAAGAAGGATCCAAATCCTATTTTTAGACTCAATCGATCTCTGTAAATGCATTGCCTCCAGTCCCTGAACTAGTCCGCGCAGCAAGCATGCAAAATCCCATTGGCCTGCCCCGCAACCCGAATAGATACCAATTTCAGTCCCATAGGACCAGAAATAGGCCTCACTCAAAAATAGAAAGACGGCTAGACCTACTAGGGAGTATTCGGCTTCATCCAAGATTCAGGCCCATTCTAGGTCATGCTCAGATCTCGGCCCTAAATTGGGTCTTGGAAAAGCGGCCAGCCGAAACTATCGAAAAATCCTCGTCTGGGAAATTTCGCTGGCAGGGTTTACTCGAAGATATCGAAAAATCCTCGTCTGGGAAATTTCGCTGGCAGGGTCTACTCGAGGATATCGAAAAATCCTCGTCTGGGAAATTTCGCTGGCAGGGTCTACTCGAGGATATCGAAAATCCTCTACGAAATTTCGCTGACGATGTCTGCTCGAGCCCTACATAGTCACTGGCCTAAATGGGGACAACTGACGGCCAGACGTGGTGACGGTTCTTGGATGACGTATTGTCTCTCCTGCCCTGTGATGCTCTGTGATGGTTGGTATGTTTTTTTGGTTAGTGTATATATACAGAGAAGTACAAGAAAATCATGAGTTTAATGGACGAAGGCCTCCTTGAGCAGCAGTCAGGAAGATATGTCGAGCTGCTTTCACCCAGCACCTATATTAGCCAGGATGGAGCTATCTTTTCGCTAGTGCCTCGAGGTAAAGCTGAAAAGATTCATCAGAAACCGACACAACGAATTGCGTTACTCTGGTACCGGCAGTCATTCTTTTAGCTCTGACAGGCTCCCCGATCGTAGAAACAAGGATCTGTTGCCCGTCATTGCCCATGCTCATGTCCTCAATCACACATGCTCCGCTAGAATATGCATGTTGGGGTCCATCGATATAGCTCGTCTGGGGTTGTTTTATCATCTCAGTACCACTTCTTGGGGAATTTGGCTTAATAAGGTGCTATCTACTGTTTGCTCCATCTAGTCCTTCAACTCGGTCTTGATTTCGCGGCCCTCTGGATTCTTGACTTGGCCCTTGTGAATCGTCCTCCGTGTACAGATACTGGGGTGTAGCGGTTGCTTCGCTATCGTCTCAGGGGGTGTAGTCAATCAATCAATCAAGTAATCAAGAATAGGCATACTTTAGCGTTAGCGGGAGCCTGGGCCAACAAAATGAGACTCCGGCAGGGCTCCCGCTCATGCTTCACACTTGCCGGTCACACCCAATTCGAGCGATAGGAGTACGCGCCGAGAAGGACCCTTACACTCCCCTACCCTCCATGAGAGCACCTACTGGGGAACCGTCTACAAGGGGAACGTCTGAATCACATTACCTCTCGACTCCACCAGCAATGAGAGAACAACACTAGCCCCTAGCATGAACGTGAGAATTTAGAGACGTCGAGCTAACATGGTTTTGATTCAGGGGCTTCAGACTCAGCGACACCGCCATCTCTACGTAGAAGTGATCAACGGATCCCTGACTGCAGGGAATGCGACTTGCATGCAGAGGTACATATGTGTTGCCCTCGGTGTGAGCGCCTGGTGCCTCATGCATATGCGTGCTGGGCAGGAGCTACAGACATCCGAGAGGATATTTAGGCGAGGCCCATCCGTACAGCCTGGTCTTCTTCTACTGATACGCAATTCTTCTCTGGTTCACCATGGTGAGTAAAGTTACCCAGGACGCATCCTTCACTTGAGTTGTCTAACCGGGAATCAAGGATCGTCCTTCCACCCCCGACCGACAGGAAGACCAACTGCAGCACCTTTGCCTAAGCGTTTTGCAGCATGGCTCTTCCTTTCTGTCGCAAGACCAGCGGAGAGATCTTTGTGACAGAATTATCGATGGCGGCCCTTCATCCCTGTCTGTAGACCACCAGCGAGAGCTCTGCGAAGAGTTACACAAGCACCCTTCCTTGCTGTCGCAAGACCAAGAGCGCAAGCTTTACATCTGCCTGCTCAAATTGGAGATGCAAAGACTTCTAGAGTCAAGCTGCCTTGGAGTAAGTTCGCCAAATGAGCCGTGGGCCAACAAGGAAGAGTTGAAGGGGGGAGACAATAAAGCGCCGCCGTCGCGGCCCACTAGAATGAGCATGACAGCTGATCGCATAACACCCCATTTTGCCTTGGTTTTAGTGTGTCAGAAATGCGAACGACGCATTGAAGAAAAGGAGGCAAGAGGGCTTGTTCAGCTAGGTGACTGCCCAAAGTGTCGTGGGTGAGGAGTCCTGGAAGGCACACAAGAGGGATGGCATCGACTTCGGACGACCAACACGGGAAAATAGATCAATTTGGAGATTCAGGTCTACCATACACTCTCAATCTAAAATATCATCGGGGAGCCCTGTCCTCGCCTACTAGGCTCATCCGTTCATTTGGCACCAACTTAGATCCACGGTCGCTGTGTAGCCTGGGTTGCATCCATAGACGATGACAGTTGGTATCATTCTGGTTTCTGCCCGGTAACGACAACGAAATCGAACATGGCGTGGACATCCTTGCGCCGTGATGCCGCCCGAACGTCCATATTGAGAACCTCCACCTCCTCTTGTGACCAGCCTAAGATGTCGGTGAATGTTACGGCGGTGAAGGCCTTGACGCCGTCTGAGAAGTTGAGGCTCAAGCAGACACCGACTTCTCTGAGCTGCGGGTCCTTAGGCCAGCCGCCAACAGGAAGCCTGAAGCGCTTCTCCTCAACATGAGTAAAGCCGGCTTCCTTAGTCCAGGTCTTGAAAGAGGGTGCGGGGTCTAGAGTACGGCCGATTTTGTCGCAGGCTCGCTTAAGACCGTCCATCAGCTTGACCAATGCATTATCAGGTTTGAGGGTGTCGTCCTCAGAGTAGAGGGTGTTTGCGGATTCTTGGAACTCGACCCACCCGCCCGGGTTAAGATTATCAAAGATCTGGCGAACTAGTCGCGACCAGTTTTGAATGGAACCAGCCATATATCGGCAGTGGATGTAGTCGTATTTATCCGGCTGGATCCAGTCGTCCTCAACGTCATCGACGATGAACTTGACGTTCTGAGGGACCCAGTTAGGCTGAATGGGGCTGAGGTCAATGCCAAGGATGGAGGCGGCACCAGGGTACTGATCTCCGAAGTCTATGGCCCATATCCCAGTGCCAGTGCCAATGTCGAGGATATTGAGCCCATCAGGCTGAATGGGCGCGAGAAAGAGGCGATCGTCAAGCAGGAGGCAGTAAGCATGGTGGACCATATCTAGGCGATCCTGCTCTGGCTCGTCATTCGGGAAGCTGTATGTCCCTGATCGATAACTGTGGTAACGCCGCTCATGCTTCCACTCGTACTTCATGATGCTGCTGCGCATAGACGTGCTGGCGGACGAGACCTCGTCACCATATGTCGAGTCGCCCTCGTCCTGGTCCACTTCAATCTCGACGGCTGCCGCTGCTGACATGGTCCCTGGGCCGGGAGTGATTGAAGATGTGTCGATGAGTGTAGTTCATGCAGGAGAGCAGAAACGAAGGGAGAGGGCTTGACAATACCCTATTGGACAGGCGTCGAGTTGGAGAGCGACGAGGCAACTGGCTGCCTTGTACGACCTTATATCTATGAGCCCTGCTAACCCATGCCGGCCCCGGAGGTTGTCGGATGGGGTGGCAGCTGCACTAAGTCATGTTAGCCGTGATCCCAACATCCTAGAGATATTAGATGGAGACATAAACTCGAGACATATTGGAGTGACTGAAGGCACTCCCTGGCCTGAGCAAGGATACGATGTTACATGAGACTGGTAAACACTCGAGAGTTGTTCTAGTACCGGCAGCACTCAGGATTTTACGCCTCAGCTGGACACACAAGTTGCCTCGGGAAGGTACACTTACAACAGAGCGCGAAGTAGTCTATTGAGCGGGTCGTACTCCGTGCCGGGGACCTCGGACTGCAGCCGGCCTTGTCGCGGACCGAACCATGGTGCTTAACATGCGCTTGCCTTTATCCGGTAATTGTGATCCATTCCTCTAGTATCATTACGTCATAAACGGCTCACGGCGCTCCGCATGGATCACAATTTCCGTGTTAGGTATATGTGTTCCAGCTCCCCTTACCGTCTTCTCCATACATTCCTAACAAGCACACACAACAAACACCCAACACCCCGATGGACGACAACTACATTACCTACGCTCCAACGACTCAGGTTCTTACCAAACCCGGAGGACAAAACGAAACCCTTGACAAGCTGAACGTGGCAGCTGCTCGCCTGCAGGCGGCGAGCTTGGAGCCAGCACCAGCACGTTTTCTTCGCTCCCAATTCAAACGCGCCAGACAAGTTGTTTCTTTCATCTATGGAAAATCATCTTCCCAGGAGAGGCGCCGGAATTGCCTCCGCCAACTGGACGATGATTCAAAGTGCATGTGCGCGATCACCTTTACGACAGTCCAGCTTCAATCGTTGCCAGAGGCTACCTTCAACGATCTTATGACAGATCTTCCTCGCTTTATCGAGAACCAACACCTATCACACCTCATCACCACCCTGATTGCAACTGCCATTCACCGCAAGATCGCCGAAGTGCGAGATGGCATCAAGATAACACAAGGTAGGACTCCAACCATTTTTGCATCCTGCTTAGATCGGAATATTGACACGACAGGGAAAGTCACCGGTCCACCGTTGAAACGACTCAGAGTCGAGCCTACCAGCAACCCCAAGGCTAAGCGATACATCCATAGTAGCGAAACTAGAGTCGACTTCAGTCTTGAACCAGGTTGTCTTCAATCACCGATCTGTGCTGCCCAAAACCCTCAAATTCAGTACCCCGACGTAGCCAACCTCGGCTCTCCAGCTGAGAAACCGATGGCCGTCTCAAATGATCTTTTGCAGAAACTCCATCCAGCTCCGAACGACATCAAGCAGGGCGACTCGATCAACTGGTGGGCTCGCGGCCTCACGGATAACATGGCGGCATCGGACGCAGGCGAAACGGCTGAGTTGGCAGGATTCCACGAACCATTCCTTCCGGATATTTCCCTGCCCAGCTGGTTCTGTCGTGATCTATTGCGAGACGATATTGCATTGGTTGATGAGGGATTGTGCTAATCCCCAAATTGAGGTGCTGACAGACTTCGAGCCTGGTTCAGCTCAACTGGATAATCACGACGGCAGAATAGGCGTCCAGCTTAATGGATCCCTCTTCTGCAACGGTGTATCCTTTGAACTTCTCGGCACATCTCTTCGAGCCGACTCCAAACCCCCCAGCGATGACAAACACCATGCAAGGTGTCCGGATCGACTCTTCTCTGGCTGTGTCGGTTTCCGCATACCGCGCGTCTCCGGTGAGATTTAGCTAGGATAGGGTCAATACTAGGTTTCCTTATGTCAGGACGAGTCCCTACACTTTTTCGCACTTCCTCTTCAACAACCTCCTTCGGCGGCCCGCGAATTTTTTCATACAGGGCTCTTGCGTCCTCTGGGTCTGTCGGTCCTCCAAGGACTGGCATTTTAACTTATCTTTCTTTGGAGGGCCCTTCGTAGGTCTTCGGCATCGATCCGGCCGTGTAGGATGAGGGCTGGTATGTCTTCGTGGGCCGCGCACACGGATGATTTCAATGTTATCGCTCACGATCATCCAAGAGGAGAGCGGGGTTGATCGGATTCAGACATTATCCGCTCCGACCGGGAACTGCCAGAAGTGGGGCCACGGGGGATTCCGACATGTCTCAACGGGCAAACCAGGCGGGGTACTCGGTCCTTGCAGGGGTTTTGGTGCTACCAGAGTACCCTAACGTTTACAGCGACGTTCTGTTGAGCCAAGTACGATACCTTCACGCCTGACTGAAGAGGACGGAGACGACGTCATCTACCTCGGCACTTTTCCGCGACAGCCGTATCACCAGACGGCCGTTTCTACTTTCCGATGTCTTGCCATCAACTCGAATCGAACCTTGGATATCTCTCCACGACGCAACAGTCGCAAAAAGAAAGGCAGACGGGCAGGTCAGTCCCTCCGTGAGCAGACGGATGCGCGGACGACACAGCGCAAGGGGGCCAGACCATCACGCCAACCGACGATACCCACGGCGATAATGAACCAGAACGTCTGGCTAGGTCGGGCAAGAGGCTCGACTGGCCAGGTGTATGGTTTCTTCGATAGCGCGGGCCGATTCTGTCGCAGGGTAGAAGTTGAGCGTTCCGGCAGAGCAACGGAACACTGGTCGAGTTTCGCTCACATCCCTCACGACCAGGTCGCATACCGCCCCATTTTTCAGCAAATCACGTATCAGCAAGTCCGAGCCGAGGTTTGTCGTCGGTTAGTCACAAAGCTTGGTGGGTCCTTAGATGGAGAGATTTAGCTGGCCGGGCGGGAGCATTGTAGCTACAGTCCCAGGACAGCTACAGTCCCAGGACAGCTACAGTCCCAGGACGGCTCAGGTCCCAGGACGGCTCAGGTCCCAGGACGGCTCAGGTCCCAGGACGGCTCAGGTCCCAGGACGGCTCAGGTCCCAGGACGGCTCAGGTCCCAGGACGGCTCAGGTCCCAGGACGGCTCAGGTCCCAGGACGGCTCAGGTCCCAGGACGGCTCAGGTCCCAGGACGGCTCAGGTCCCAGGACGGCTCAGGTCCCAGGACAGCTCAGGTCCCGGGACAGCTCAGGTCCCGGGACAGCTCAGGTCCCGGGACAGCTCAGGTCCTGGGACATTCACGGTCCTGGGACAACTGCGGTACATAGACAGGTTCTGGTCCTGGACAACTGTGATCCTGGGACAGTCACGGTCCAAGGACACATTTGGACGATGGCAAGAAGTGGACGAAAAGACTGGCTTACATAATCATGAGCGGCCGTTACGGAATCGTTCGGTAGGAGCACCTTGTTCCTGCATAAGGGATAGGGCCGTCCAATAACATAATGTGGAGCAGAGCAGACGGAAGTGGACGTGGACTTGGGCAAGAAGTGGACTAAGTCAACAAGTTGACTAGGCGACAGGGCCAGCTCTTCTTCCTCAATTTTCCATCGGCCCTTAAAACAGTTATTGAATCATGATTTCGTAAATCTATTCTCTAAATGACCGTGCTCCTAGGAATAAGGCGTGTGGGGGTGGAGTATGTATACTGTTCCTGAAAACAGCCAGATTCTGTTATCTGGATTGATCGTTTTCCTAGGAGCAGCCACATTTTGTTACTGATCGTGTTACTAGGAATAGCTAGATTTTGTTATCCTAAATTGGTGGTGTCCCTGGGAACAGCTGCATTCTGTTCTCTGATAGATTGGTGGTGATCCTGACACAAAGCAATTTGCAGGGATGAGGGCTGGGTTGTATAAAATGATGTTACGTGCGTTCTAACGCGACGAGCCAGTGTGTAATACAGTACTGTGATAGACTGATACAGTACATAATACCCGTGCGTAATGCTACGTTGATCCTAAGTAGCTCATCGTGAAATACGGCGTTAGTGGTAATCAAGGAAAGTTAGGTAGAGGCGGAAGTGGATGAAGTGGGCTACTAGTAGACCATGTCATTTTCCACCCCAGACACAATGATCTGTTGACTATCCTTGCTAGCCTAAAAAGAGGTGCGGTTTCTATGGCTTCATCCGGACCCTTGCGTTACCGTCGTCTCATTCCCGCTCTGAAACATTGGGAGCACGCAGAGCCGCACCAGGTCCTTCCGGGATTAGGTTACAGGAGTTTTATCACTATCGTTGGACATCATCGCTCGCACAATGGTACGACCCTCTTCTCGATCTTGCTCCTTGTGTATGCTCAACCTGTGATCCTGGAGGAGCTTGAACTCATTTTCGTAGTGCTTCTTCAGCCATGCCTGCTCGGCAGATGTCAGAGGCCCAGCGGCTGCGCCTCTAACCGGACGCGAGGCTACCAGAGAAGCAAGTCGCTCCCTCTCGCTATCAGGCCAGAAGGCGTGAAGCCAGTATTTCTGGGACGAGCCAAAAGGCGAAGGCCCAACCTTGGGCCCGACTGGGGGCCCGCTGAGCCGGACTTCAAAGAATCTGACGTCTCGGCCCTGAGGCTTGAAGTAGGCTACGGAGCGGCCGTCGGAGAGGTTGGTGATGAAGCCTGAGGCGCCCCCGGGGCCTTCAGAGAACGAAGTGGAGACATCGTAGTCATCCAGAATGGGCCATCCGATGATGTTGCAGACGATGTTAGGGGCGTGCAGCACCTTCTTCAGGCGAAGGGTGCCGTGTGAGCGCGGACCAGTCTGGGTTGGCGAGATCTTCGTGGGGAGGTCGACAGTCCCAATCCCAATGACCTTGACTGGGTTCCCATCGGTGCTGTTGAAGAAAGACTCGAGGGGGGTGTAATCATCGCCGAACCAAGACCGATCTTTAGCGGCACTAGCTCAGTCAGAAGGGTGGTCTTCGCCCATCGGCCATGAAGCCAGATAGTCCTAGAGGAGAGGGGAATACGTACTGAACATTGGAATTGCTGGACCAAACCCAAGAGGGGCAAGGCAGGGAAGCGTGCTGGTTCCTCTGAGACGATGATGCCATGGTGAGGCTCCCGCTGTGGTCCCGGGATGTGGCGGGGTTGGAGCAAAAAGGAGGTAGATCCAGTCCGCTAGCGGGCTGACGGTTTGTCGGGCCTCCCTCCGTCCCTCCGCGGCGACCCCGACAATTAGCCGCCACATTTTAAAACGCATGCATGTTCATTACTTCCACAATCCACCAGTATGGGAAGACAGATCTCTTAGGTGCCTCAGATTTCATTGCCGAAAAGCCAAGAAAGGCTTTTTTTCTTCTTCATTGAAATAGATCCGAACCACTCTGCGTTGGTGTCTTAGGACTCCTCCGGCGTCCTACTGTACTATCCAAACCGACCTCTGTCCCACGACCGCTTCCGTCCCAAGACTATTAAAGTCTTAGGACCACCGACGTCCAATACCGTCTCTGTCCCACGACCGTCCCCGTCCTCGAACCGTTGAAGCTTCAGGGCCACTGATGTCCTAGGGCCAATTCCTCAGGGGTGGGCCAAAAGAGTACCGGGCGGTTGAGGCCTTAACGTACTCAACGTACTGGTTCGTGCGAGCGATCGGACAATGGGGCAGCGATCTTTCAAGTGTTGGTTGAAGAATCTAAGCTGAGCCAGGGCTTTCTTGCAAAAGGGGCAGCCAAAGTCGCCATTGGAGTTTATGAAGTCATTTGGTTGAGGATCACGGCCGGTCAATCCGGTCACTCGTCTGAGTTGATCGACGAGTGGCGGAGGAAAATTCGTGAGCCACGCGTCATTCTGCGAAGGTACTGTATCGATCTGACCCTGCCACACCGGAAGGTTTGAATCAAAGACCGCCGCGGTTGCCGAGGTTTGCAAGATCCTGTTGCGCGACTGATGTTGTTGCGCGTTGGCTGCTGCACTAACTAACTGACTGGAACTGTTCATCGAGCAGACAGACGCTCCATTTGGCCAATAATAGCCCTGTTCAGGTGGCTGAACAAGTTCCTCGAGGGGACGAATGGGAGGCAATTGTCCATAGGACATCTGGAGTTGATGCGTCCTGAAACTCTGCTGAGGAATCATAGAGGCCAGGGGCACTGACTCGACGCTCTGCGGACCGACGTTGCCATTGATTTGAGATACATCCTCGGTATTCAAGGTCTGCCCGACTGTTGAAGCGGAGGGTTGTTCTTTGTGGACAGAGGGTGGTTGGTTAATTACACCCCACGCCAATTGGGCTAGTCTGGCAGCTTCAAGGTCGCTTGGTGCGGTTTTCGTGCCAACGTGTCTTTGTTGCGTAGGTTGCGATACCTGCGTCTCTGGACATACCAGAGATGCAATAGGCTCTGCATCTGGTTCGTCGCTGGCCCAACTCGTAGGGACTCCGTGGCTCCGTTCGCGGGGAGGTGGATCTGGACGTCTCTGGAGTGACGAGGTGCAACCGCCCGTTGGCGGCGAATGCTGTGGCGAAGCCTCGTTGCTGGTGGCATTGTTAAGGGATGGTGCACTGGACGGTGTCGCGGTCTTCTCGTGCTGAGCTTTCTTTGGTGCTACTTGGTTCCCAGGCGTGGATGAAGGAGAAGATGCAGGGCTTTGAGTTGGTTCTACTTCGTGGCAGTCAATGTCTCCTCAGCAATGTGCACGGTTTTGTTTCGAAACCTGAGGTTGACTCTTGTCCTGGGCACTCACTGTCTAGGTCGGCGGCGGCGGAGTTTGTGGTTCCATCTTGGGAAGCGATCTTCTGTCGGCCTTCGCGCTCACGAGATTCTAGATAATCCAGAACCTGATGACTGTGTTCGATAAGGCTTTGGGCAGAGGCGTCGTAAAGCTCTAGGTCTCTGGCACTAACCCACGCGACAGAGCTCCTGCTTGGGAAGGGCGAACCGTCGAAGAACATGACCGGGAACTCGCGCATCGAAACCCGGGGTCCATCGTCTTCATATCCTTCCTTCCATGAAAAGGTTTTGCCCTGAGAATCATAAGCATAGCACTGTGGTAAATCCTCTAACAACCCTAAACCTTCGATCGAGTCGGGTATGCCGACAACCTCGAGGTTTCCCATTGGAAGGAGGAGTGCCGCGAGCCACTGCTTCGACATCTTCCAGAACACTTGATACACCTGCCCACCTTCCGGACTGATGACTGCGTCAGGCGTGCCATGTTGCCGTTGATGACCTTGTCGACATGACAAAGCGTGTTCATTTCTTCCTTCTCTCTTCACGCGCTCCCGCTTGCGTCCATGTCCTGTGCGTTGGCGGGGCGCCACCTCCGCACTCGCCCGAATGCTCTCGGTAACGGTCTCGGCAGCGGGCTGTCTCTGCCCGTTTGTGAATGTATCCCGGGCCGCGATGTTGTTTTTCTCGGCCAAGCTCTTGTCGCATCCCAAGACTTCGATTCCTAATAACTCCAGCACAGTATTGTAATCGCTTGACTTCTTGCCGTGCTTTTTGCCGCGTACATGGGCCGCCGCACCCGCGAGCGGATTGTCTTTGAAGTTGAAGTCGTGTTCCTCGCACCGAAGGATGTACCAGCTGCCCTCGTCCGGTGGCCATTGAACGATGACATGCATGATAGGGGCATTTCCATTCTGAAAGACTTGATCAAAGTGGATTGACCTCTTGGCTTTTTTAGATTTCTTGGCTGTTGCAAGTTGCTGATCTTTCTGCTGGTCCACGACATCCCATGCTCTTTTCCTTTTGCTTGTTTCCTGGCCTCATCAGCAATTGGAGCAAGCATGTCACGGAAGGCTTTTCATGCTTACTGCATTTCGGGTTGTGTCAGGCGGCTCGGTTTCTAGTTGCTGGCTCGTATGCTGCGGTTCGTTCGGATCTGCCTGACAGCAGTCGGTGGAGGTTGCCGGCTCTTGCGATCTCTCGACATCGCGCCAATCCAGCACTGTGCTCATTGATTCCCCAATATTTTTGCAAAAAAGCTTCACAACAGCGTCGACCCGACGCTCGTATTCTGCCTCTGCGTCTCTCACGCCCGACTCATAATCTCGTTCAAGCTTTTCCAGTTCGCGCGCATGGCCTTGTATCTCTGCTTGCAATAGATGCCGCTCAGACAAATGATCGGGTTGGAAAATGCGGCCCCATGCCGCGTCGAGCTTAGCACGGACAGCTTGCACATCCTCTTGGTGTTTGTATGCTGGCCATCGTATACCTGCAAGTTTTTCCGCGCACCGAGCCACTTCCTCTAAGATCTGATTAAAGACAAGAATCGACCTGGGAGGTGGTGCCTCGCGTGAGGCTGGCATCGTCCAGAACTTAAAGGGCGGGAATGTGGGCAGATGTAGTGATGGTTCCTTCCCAAGAGAAAGTGAGAATGTTTCCAGTCGGGCGCAGCCTGTGCTTCCACTTTGGTTAAATAACTTGCAGCGAGATCCAACAGTCTGGTAAAGCCTACCATTCGTCACCGTTGCCATTGCCAGAAGGTTTGCCAAGTGCAGCGGATTGCTGACCCTCTGCGTTATCGTTACCGTTTCAGAGCAGCAACAGGGGCCTACTGTACGATGTGGGAGACCATGTAAAGTACAGTTCACATGATAAGGACCATGTAACTCACCCCCGCATCACGTCTAGATCACTGGACAGAACAGCACTCTGCCAATAGTGTTGGTCCCAGGATCACGCCAGCGCATGACCAAGAATGGGTTAGGCATCCCATTCAGGGGTGGGTTTACCAATCAATGAGGTCTAAGACCCTTCACAGCTCAGTCGGCTTGGAAAGATGGTGGGTCCGGAAGGCATTCCGTTGACGCACCCTGGTTCCTTTGTTGGTCCTTGACCATGCAGGGGAGAAACCATTCATTAGCAAAGGGGGTACATCACAACTTTGGTTCCCCGTTCCGGGCAGCTACTGGTGGCTTCGTCAGCAAGAGTGGCTACTCGTCGCAAGTGGCTACTGGTGGCTCTGGTTGCTACTAGTAGCCGCCTGTGGCTGTGAGTGATGTTATTCTTAGTAGCAGCTACTGGTGGCTCTCGTAGCATGGTGGCTACTCGTAAGCGGCTACTCGTAGCAAGAAGCTACTGGTGGCTTGGGCATCCAGGTCAGCAACGGCGGGCGGGCTTCAATTGAATCTCCTCTCTCCGCGTCGGCTAAGTGAGCAAATTCATACTCCTTCGTCCGTATTGTTTTGAGAAGTTGGTATTTCTCTCCTCCAGATCGGTCCTGAACGGCCCAATGCTTCTGAGACGCTAGTCGCCGTGTTGTAGGAAAACACAAACCCACAATATCATCTCTCCGCCAGCACCTTCGGGTCTTTTCCGGCCTCCAGAAGGGTCTCCCTCATCCGAGCATATAATCCTCTATCCTCCCTCACCCACCTCCCACCATTGGGAAACACCGTTTTCCGTAACCTATTGACCCATGGAATCAATGGTTGATAGTATGACGTAAAGTTTGCCTCTGCAATCTTGAGAAAATCTCCTTCGTCGTCAATTACACCCTTTTTAGAAATCGCTAGCTCTTCCGTGTCAGCGAAATTCCACTTGTCAAACCGTGGAACGACTTTGCTCTCGTCTGGCCCGTTATAGTGAATGCATATCCAGAACAGGACCCAAAAGAATGACTCGAGGTCGTGCATGAAGGAATGCTGCTCGCCAAGCAGCACCCCGATAGCCATAAAAGCTCTTGTGCCGGTCTTGCCCTTTGCTCCGGAGGAGCCGTCTCGTTGCTCTTTGATGGAGAGATCAAGATCAATCAAAAACGAAGGCCAAGAGGGGTTGTCGTCGTCCTCATTGATCATAAGATTGTTGATCGAGATGTCTCTGTGCAAGAAACCTGCCTTGTGCAGGGACTCGTGTCCCTCGATGCAGCCCTCGAGACCAGCAAGCAGGGCCAATCGGGAACTCGCCTTGTGTATAGGTCTTCCATAATCACGAAGAATGACACGACGATGTACCCGATTAAGTAGTGCATGGCTGTCAGCCTTTGTCGGAGACGCTGAACATGATCGCTTGCTGGGAGGGAGGGGAGCGCCAGTGTGACTGGATGACCGCTTCTTACTAGCAACGCTGATGCTGCGGCCTTTTCGCGAAGCACCGGCTGTGATGCTGCTTGGCGGCATCGAGCGTTCCGGACGGTAGTTCGCGGCTCTCGTGACGTCTAACCCCCCTCGAACGTTGCTCCGAATATCGTCGTCTGTCCCGTGGATCCGAACCGTCTCGTGGTGGTAATACCGAGCCATATTAACGACACCTTTGGCAGTCGCCTCACGCAACAAGTCGCCTTCCTCGTCGCGTTCCGGGTATTGCCATGAATCCTTGATGACAAGCGGCACATCCGGGCGTCCTTCAAGATGGGCTTTCCAGCAAGTCGTCGCCCGGCCAGCTATGCAAGGCGCGCGCTGCATCACCTTGTCAATGATGATCCGCTCAGTAGACCCGTCCCGCTTGACTTCAATGAAGCGCTCCTTGTTTGTCGTCATGATTGTCGGATCAAACCCTAGCTGCTCCTCGTTCATCCAGAGAAACCCGAGGATCGTAAACACAAACTGCAGCCCATCTTCGTTGATGTCGAACTGCTCGGATGCGATGCCCCCAAGCCGGTCAAACTCCCATACCCTCATGAGAGATCCGCATATGGTAAAGCCCAAGACGAAGCGGCGAGTGTCCTTGGCAGCGAGCACTTCCCTCGCGTACCTCCCGAGATCAAGCCATGCCCCTGAGGCTTTATCGGCGGATCGGTTACTCTTGAGCTCTCCTGGCACGAGGATCTGAGACCAGTGGCACCTCGAGTCTTTCCTAGCTTCAGGGTCATTCACAAAGCCAACGTCCATCTTTCGTTTCCCTATAGAACCATCAATCGGCTCGTTTGGTTTTGCTAGTGGTCTTCGTTGACGTGTCGGGGTTGACTTGTTACCCTCTGCAAATGCCGCCAGCTTCTCGCTGAAGTCCGCAAACCAGCTCAGCACATCGTCCTGCTTCGCGTCTTCGGGCCATCCGCTCCAGCCGTCATCAAAGAGTGGGTTGCTACCTTCCTGGCACTGCTTGAAGAACGCCTCGGATGCCGTCTCAAGGTCGGCCACGTCTCCGAAGTATGTCTTGTGGAAGTTGCGGAGCCCGACGTACATAGGGCCAAGCTCCTCCTTAAGCACGTCATCCACATATTTGCGATGTTCGGACGAGTTCGCGAAGCTGCTGGTATTGCGCAGCCATGGGGTTTGTTGGATGGAAGAAGCTACCGGTCGGGGAGGCGGGGTGGATTCGGTGACGGTGTTGTAGACTTGATCCCAGATGAGGGCATCGTCTGGTTCGTCGGCGAGGGCTGACTTCAGGAGAGGTTTGACACGGTCGAGGTCGAAGTCAGCAGAGGCGACCGCAGAAATGAGTCTCAGGAGATCGCTTCGGAGGGTGCCACGACCTGTCTTCGAAAGGAGCAGGTTTGCAACGGCAAGGCTTTGCAGGGAGAAAAGAAAAGGGAGTGCGAGATTCCGGAGACCTATATGCCAGTTAGAGGGCCACGTTGCAACGAGGCTGGCTTGCAATACCCACCTTCTTGGTCAAGCTGATCCAGCGCGTCGCGTACGTGCGAGATGCCTCCACCTTCGCAGGTCGAGTTGAACGAAGAGCGGACGGCATCAAGGCCATTTCCAATAGGATTATCCTCAATAACCCTTGATCGGGTTTGGTCCGCCATGGCAGGCCCAGTCTCCGCGTTTTGTGTTACGTGAAAGATGCAGAGAGCCGTGTTTCGTGGCATTGGTCGGTGCGGAACCCTGCACAGCCACACTGTCACCGAGCCACCCAGCCACACATCGGTATTACCTCGGTATTCCATCTGAGCGGACACCGAGTCAAGGAAGCTTATGTTGACAAACCGTCCTACCAACAACTTTATCACACACCCCATCAACTATAATATTAGCTTCCTGGAGACGGCTGTATGTGAACAACTGGAGTTACATCCTCCCAGGGCCGCGTGTCGGAGCGACAAAGAGGTAAATAGAGGGATGATTAAGCGGCCTACGCAGTTAAGAGCGAGATGGGATTGGGGCGACGCTCTCGCGCTAGCAATATCGCGTCACGTGCTGCTGCCTGCAATTGACTATGTATAATAGAGTATACATGAAGATGTAGCTATCTTTTCGCTTGTACCTGGAGGTAAAGCTGAAAAGATTCGTCCGAAACCGACCCAACGAATTGCATTGTCCTGCTGCCGGCAGTCATCCTTTGTACTCTGACAGGCTCTCCGGTCGTAGAAACAAGGATCTGTTGCCCGTCATTGCCCATGCTCATATCCTCAATCACACATGCTCCGCCGGAAGATGCATGTTGGTGTACATCGACATAGCTCGTCTGGGGTTGTTTCATCCTCTTAGTACCGCTTCTTGGAGAATTTGGCATATTTAGTGCGTTAAGGAATTGTTCTCCGTGCGAGTAGCCTCTTATGTTATCTTGAATCGTGTATAGGTAGGAGCTATTTTCAATGCCTTGAAGCTGGCCTGTGTTCATTATTGCTGCCTTGTGGCGACTCTTTTAGGGAAGAATTGTAATATAGTGGACTATTTTGGTAAGTAATTGAAGTCTTTAGCGAGCATATATCGGATTATTGGCTGCTATTTATACTAGCCAGTAATGACCTAGGTAGGGCCCTCTAGCATCCGTAGTCAGGAATTAGCAAGGTAGAAGAGAACAGAGATGATAATTACAGCATAATGATGCGTTGCCTTTTTACAGTTGATGCTATTACGTTTGGCTCTACCACGACACCCTCACGACAATAACCGTACTAGCTAGCTCCTACTTCATCTCCTAGATCATTTGATCTATAATAAACCTTAATAATAAGCGAGTAGTGTTCGTTGCGTAGTCAATGTATGCTCCATTAAGAATTTGATGGCTCAATTAGCGTGAGCTAGCACAAGGCTTTTGCGGCTTTCACTCGTTGATTTACATGTCATGCGACCCCTCTAGCACAACAATTGCTATAGCTAAGGGGTTTGTGCACCATTGAAAACCGGGTTCACTTCAAGTCAGTGTAGCCAACTCCGACCCCCCAAGCTTTTGCGAGACCTGGAACACTTTCATTAGTTACTGTAGCTCATGAAAGAGCCCCCTGAGCCTCGAGGCTTAAATAAAGCTATGCCTCGGCGGGCGACCCGGGAGAACGAGGCGTTGGCTAGACCGAACGAGAGGGGACAACAAGCTCACATACATCGTGCCCAACGAGACTATCTCGGTAAAAAATGAAACCTACGCACGCTCTAAGAACCAAACCGGACTACTATAGCGCATTCCCGCGTTGATAGTTTCCTCCATAGCATCCCTTGACCCGTCGACTCGCACCGCAGATACAGTAAGTTGCGCTGGCAGTGTCGGCATCTATGCAGGTTGTTTGCTGCTAGCATAGGGTTTTTTAGCAGGCAGCATCCACCACTGCGACGATATCGTGCTAGTAATATTGCATCACGCGCTGCTACCTACCATCCATCTTGAGTCTTGCTAAACCCCCTAGTCTACGACGATGAGCCCTCACTAGACTTTCTTCTAGGCCTCTGTAAAACGATGAAAATCGGGTCCCTACTTCTGAGGTGGATGATTCTGGAGGTGCTGATTCTTGGCCGGCCACGACGCGATAGTAGCTGTTTTCAGCTCACTAGTGACAGGGTCTGTAAAGAAAGATCCAATGGCTATTGTAGGACTAAATGATCCTTGTTAACATCCCGTACCCCTTCTCGCATGGGGGCAGATCAGTGGCCACCGAAGATTCTGGAAACGTAACAGCTAGATCGATATCTTTAACTTCCTCACCCTGCCGTTATAGCGGGGTTGAGCGCCCTCCCTAGCTAGACTAGCATCATACGTTCACCCCTAAACAGTACTTGGAGGCGGGTGTCTCCATGCCGGCTCACGTGGAACCCGAATCACTGGGATTGTCGGATGAAGCTTGCCTTTTGCCGAGCAGGTTTCTTCGTTAGTTGTCCTGGAGGATTGTTCCAGTCGAGCGCGGGCCAGCGGTCATTCCAAATCAACTTCACATTGCGTCAGTGCCAACACCATTTGGGTTCAGCTAAGCACCTCCCTGTTGCCCATTAGTAGAAAAATTTTGAGGGGTAAGCAGGAGATGCCTGTGAACTAGGAAGCGTCGCGTACGTAATCGGCTGACAGGACATGTCCCGTGACCTTAGCGGATCAGGCCCCTAAAACAAACCAAAGTAGTGCAGGGAGCATCGGAGCATCGTTTCTAACTTTCGTGCCTCTTTGACAACCCTTCTGTATCAACTAGTTATCATGAATCGAAACCCTGACACTCCACGCGCGCCGAGCGCGCCGAATTCGCCGAACCTTTCGAACGATAACTCCCCGTCTTCACACAAATCCCAAGCACCACCCGATCAAACGGGCCTTCCAACACACCATACCCATGACGTGAAGCTGCACCAAAATGCGGTGCAGTTGTTCGTGTCGACTGAAAACCATCTCTATGATTCACGTCGCGTGGATCTCGGAGAGAACGCTTGGCAGTGCAAGGGCACGATGAATGATGCATCAATTCAAGCGCTTACGGCAGCGGCCCAGAACAGAGGGAAAGAGTCACATCCGCAGACTGATGACGAACCTGGGGCGCCTTCCTTTCAACGATTTAGTCGGCGGCTTGGGACTTAGGATCGCGTGCGAACAGCTGATCAATTAAATGGACCATGTTTGACTCGTTCGAGTCATTGTTGACAGTTAGACCTTCAAACGAGCTACTTTCTATTCTGGGCCCTGAACAGCTCTTGTAGCGACGCGTCTGAAGATGACGCGACCACTTGCACTGCTCCCTCATCGATTTGAACCCGTCTCGCTTCAAAAAGCTCGCCGAGTGTAGCAACAAGTATTTGCTGTCCATTCTTGCCTATCGTGATGTCCTCTAGCACGTGTACCCTTCCAGAGTCCACCCTTTCAGATGCATCAGAGCAAATGGTGAGACACTGCCGCGTACTATCAAACTCTCTCGCGAGGTTTTGAGCCTCGTGCCCCGGATTTCCCGAATCCCCTTGCTCTCGAATCGCCTCTCCGGCGAGTAGCCGATCCTTGGTGCCTTCTTCAAGCGTCCGAAGTCGAATGAGCGTGTCACTGAGTTTATCGCAGCAATCTTTCAGGGTCGAGAGGGTCATAATGTGGGCGCGAGTCAGGTCCTGAGTAGACAAGCCGACGGGCGTGTCACTGCGCGGAGCTCCTCCGTTTGCCACCGGTAAAATCCTCATGCCGTTGATGTGGGATAGCACCTGAGTGCAAATTTCGAGACATTGCTCGGTGGTCTCGCGTTCGTTGCGAAACCGCTCTATATCTGCGGGCTCCGCTCCGGAGGGGACGATGCTCAGGCTAGTCAAGGACTGCAATTTCAAGGTGATCTCCTCGAGATGATTCTCGAGGTCTTGCTTCGTGATTCGGATCATATCCTTGTACTCGTCGAGGACTTGGAGGGTTACTGTGCTTGAACGTCTGGTCGTAGTATCAGCAAATGATCTGACATTGGAAGCAGGCATCTGACAAGTTTGCATCTGCCAGAGCGATGGCGATGGTGGATTTATACCCAGCCAACATAGCCGTGAAGCCGTTAATATCATTGTCCATGTATCTGAGTTTTGCCCAGTCTCTGAAGCTGGCGTTTCCTGATGCTCCAGAATGTCTAGTGCATCTGGTTATCAGCTTCTGGAAATCCGCACAGGCTTTAGTACATTGCTCGAGCGGAAGCTTCAGCGGGACAAGGATAGAAGGTTCGCCTCCGGCAGACGACTTCAATGATTCGAGGACGCCATTGAGAGCCTGAAGCTCATCTCTCAACTGCCGAACAGAACGCGGGTGGTCCCTAAAGCTCTGGACAGTTTGGTAAAGCACCTTGCTTGACTGGATCGTGGCAGTCACGATGGCTATAAGCCCGGAAGCGACACTTAGCGGATCCGCCATCAAGAGGTAGACGACGCCGAAGCCCTTCCTCTTAAGGTTCAAATGGTTGTCATGTTATCCGTTTGAGAGTTTTAGGCTTCGCCAAAACGGAATAGCTGATCTGACGCGGTCACGTGATGAAAGATCCTGTCCGACACGTGACCGGCTGTAATCGGTCTAGCGGGCGGATGTGATGTGCGTTACGGCACGGGCAAATTGACGATTGTAAAGAGGTCAATTAGATGATATCAATTGATGATAGTTACAGCCGTAATTAGGGCTGTTGTTCTGTATTGTGATGATGTATCTGCTTGCCCCTTGTCTCAAGGATTTCCCCTCCTTTCGGCTTGATCCGGCCATCTTGTCCTTAGTCATCGCGGCCGCCGGGTCCCTCCGTCTGACAGATCCTCCCCTCGCGAGTACCCTTAGAGTAGCAAAACCCGTGCGGGGGGAGCTCTTAGAAAAACATCATCGCCAGCGAGAACGACATTTTTGAAACAACAGCTAGCGCCGCAACACGCTCCGAAGGGTTAATTGGTTAGCCCAGACCAAACCTGGCCCACAGACTACTGAGAGCACGCTACAAAACTGAGCAGATACCTGCAGTCAGCACTGTCTTTCATCGACAACGGGAATGGACATCCCATCGATCTACGCGGAGTCAAAGTCGCATTTATCGGAGCCCTCTCCCTCATCGTCAAACTGTAAAGCACCCCCGACCTCGGCCATATCCACGAAGCCATCCGAGCAAGACAGACCGAGACGAAGACAGCAGCAACAGGCTTCATCGACGATGTCGCAATACTATCGTGGGCCAACACAACAGAACAGAAGAGACATGCGTTAAGCTGCACCAAACATGGCTCTTTGTTGTTCTAGGAAGTCCGACCATGGCTTGAGATGTGTTGGACACCACTTGTTACGCGGATTGGTGATAGGGCCCTTCGAGGTCAGTTTTTTGTCTGTTTCGACGGCGAATTTGGAGAAGACGGAGCCATGGCACGCGGCGACGTATTCATCAAGTGTCGTGGGCCGGGTTTGTTCCTCTGCTTCCTCAGCGCGTTGCTGCTCTCTCTCGGCGCGTTGTCGCTCCTCCTGTCGCTCTCTCTCTGCTCCGTCGGCGCGTTGCTGCTCTCTTTCGGCGCGTTGCTCGGACTGTTGCAGGAGCCTTTCAAGTTCTTCTGCACTCCTCGGTTGGGCCATCGGGTATTGCTATAGATGCTTGGTGGATGGAAAACGGAGATTCGACATTCAAAACACACCCAGACCAGACGTCACACTTTACGGAAATGCGTTGCGGGGGGCGACTACCATTTCTACCGGGATTACCTCGGATATAACTCAGGACGGGGTGGGGCCACACCTTCGGTAGACTTTGGGAGCAATGGAGTGCTTAAAGAGCTGGAACGTTCATCTCGTACCAATTCCCGTGCTGGCGCAGCTCATGACTTGGCTAGATATGCCGAATGGAATTGCTGAGCAGATGCAGCTTGGGTAAATGAATTGGCAGTCATTAAACCACAACTACACACAATTGAGTTTCCACACTGAGTCCCTTCCACACCAAGTGTCCTTCCACACTAGCTGCAGCCTCCAGGCGACACACAACGCCACAGCCACTGCCTCCGAGCGACACAGATCATCACAGCCACATGCAGGCCAAATACCTCCAATAAGCTTCGTCTATGTATCAACGGGCCTTGTTAAAGAAGCTCATTGAGATGGATTGAGGAGCTTTCACTCAGGAGACCCAGGACGTTGTAGGGGCTCCCGGCTTTCTATCAAACCATCCCTAGTAATCGTGGCCTAGCCGTAGGTGCTGATTACCTTATCGCAGAGAAAGCTACCCTACCTACCTAGAGGATAGAAAATCGAATCCGTCAGCCTAACGGCTCGTACCCTGCCCCACATGACCCCTGCCAAGGCTGAGGTACATGTAGTGACTCCGAGCACCGGCGAAATCAAACCTGCCCAATTCACCTTACAACTCATTCTGTGCACTCATGGATTCGCCAGGCAGTCAATTAAAGATAGAGAACCATAAAATGCATTGTATTAGTTGGACTATATTATTAATAGTCTTATCAAACTTCTGATCGTTTAGGCTTGTGTGCATCGCTATGGCAGATTTATTATGGACTTTCTTTTTCATATTTCTCCCGACTACGCCCACGCGCTCCCGCGACCGCCAAAATTCTTGCCGGGCTCATCCGAGAGCGGCGGCATCCTCCTCTTCAACCCCCCTCGGTTCTCCCTCCCTAACTTCAACGATGCCCCATTTCATGGCATCTGTCACCTCTTCCTCACCACCACGAGCCATGCGAGGGCCCTCAGCTGGCACGGTGCGATGGCTGCTTCTCAGCGACCTCCACTTTAAGCACTATGACCTGGACCGGGTGCAGCAGACGGCGCAGTGGATCGTCGCGCAGGCGGAGCGGCACCGGGTCGGGCGGGCCGTGGTGTGTGGCGACCTGCTGACGAGCCGCACGATGCAGCCGACGCACGTGCTGTCTGCGTGCTACCGCTTCGTCGGCCGCCTCAGCGACGCCGTGCCACGCGTCCACGTCCTGCTCGGCAACCATGATCTCGCCTATCGTCGCGACTACCGGACCACGGCTCTTGACGCCCTCAACATCAACCGCCTGGCCCCGTACGTGTCGCTGCATAGCGGCGTTGCCTGCTACGAGTGGGACGGCCGGCGCGTCTTGCTGCTGCCGTTTCGCGAGGAGCAGGACGAGCTGGCGGACGCCGTAGCCGCTCAGGACCCCAAAGAGGCGAGCAGAACGGTTGCTTTTGCGCATCTCGCAATTAACAAGGCCATCACGCAGCGGCATGTGGCCAGTGCTGGGGTCGGCGAGCCCCGCACAGCGAATCCTATCATACACCACGGCTTGATGGGCCCGGACCGGTTTGCCTCGCTAGCACGAACGTTCACAGGGCATTTTCACAGTCATCAGACCATCGCCCAGAAGCGATCCGGCCACAGTAAGGGCGATCTACAGGGTAGCGTCACGTACCTGGGCTCACCCCTGCAGCTGACCTGGGCCGACCTCTACGATGAGCAGCGGGGCGTCGTCCTGTTCGATCCGGAAACGCTCGAGCACGAACTGCTGACCAACCCGCATGCGGTCGGCTACATGACGACTGACTTGCAGCAAGTTCTCGACGGCCAGGTCGACGAGGGTGCTGTGACGGATAAGCATGTTATGCTCCTCGGCGAACTCACCCGTCTCAAGTACGTTACGGCTCGCGACAAGCTTCTCTCGCTAGGCGTGCGGAGCGTGCGGAACTGGACTCCTATAGGCCTTGCCTTGCAGGCTGACCACCGATCATTTGGCGGCCTCGGTACATCGGTGCCGGCGAGCGATGCCGCTGTCCAGCCCTTGGATGAGCCTGCCAACGATGAGACAGGTCCAGACACAACGAGCGACGGCATTTCGGGTTCTGACCCTGGAACTGAGCCCCGGACTCGAAGACTCGGTCTCGCTGCGGAAGCCCGCGAGTACGTCGAGTCGCTGCAGTTAGACGAGTCTCTTCTCTCGCGACGAGACGAGTTGGTGCGGGTTGGACAGCGAATGATCCAAGTCTCCTGCGAGATCGCAGACCAAGATGACGAGGCCGAGGTTAACTACCAAGACTTCCTCGAAAAGTCATCTCAAGCTATCAGCACAAGGACCGCCACCGAGCTGACAGGGCCTTCAACCCACATCTTCGTCGCCGAGCCGCGCATACTCACAATCACCAACTTCCTCGGCGTGCAGGGCACTCTCACCATCGACTTCCGGCAGGACCTCCCGCGTGGATTAACCTTCCTGGTCGGCGAGAATGGCTCCGGCAAGAGCACGCTCGTCGAAGCTATGGTTTGGTGCCAGTTCGGGCGGTGCATCCGCAGCGGGTTAACGGTCAACGACGTCGTCAACGACCATGTGGGAAAGGACTGCTCGGTCGTGCTGGAGTTCGCTAATGGCTACGCTATCGCGCGGCACCGTAAGCACAAAAGCCACCGCAACCGCGTCATCGTCTCGCTGCGCGGCCAGCCGCAGCCGCAGCTTGAGCACCCAGACGCGCGCACGACGCAGGCGGCCATCGACGAGCTGCTTGGCATCCACTACGAGACGTATATCAGGACGGTCGTGCTGGACCACGAGAGCGCGGCGAGCTTCATTAGCTCGACGCCAGCGCATCGACGCGACCTGATCGAGGCGTCGCTCGGGCTGTCGATGCTGGATCAGTGCGGGCAGGTGTCGAGGCTGCTGCTCAGGGACGTCGACAAGGACGTGGATGAGATAGAGGGCAAGCTGGAAGGCTTGCATCGGACGATGGAATACATCGAGCGACGGCTTACAGATCTGAACCGAACACAAAAGCGACTCAAAGAGGAGGCGGAGGAATCTGCCGCGTCGTTGGAGGCGGCCTCTCAAGCACATGCAGCTGCCGAACTCCCGATCGATGGACAAGGACCTTCCAACGAAGGGTACCAACAGTTTGGACACGAACATCCCGAGTCCGACACAGACACTGCAGATCTCGAGCAGCAGATTTCAGCCGCAAGCAAGGGAGTCCAGGACTTGCTGAGACTGGCTGAGACCGCTGAGCTCAGCATGGAGCAGGAGAATTTGCAGCGGCTGGAGAACTCGTATGCCCTAATGCAGGAACAAAAACATGCTGAGTCAACGTCATGGCTTGGCCGGCTACAGCAGCAACTAAGTCAAAGACTTCAGGCTATGGCTGCGGCTCACCCCATGGGCCTGCGCAAACTCTTACATGTAGTGAAGACCTCCATCCTCAGCTTCCGGTTGATAATCGTCAGGGGCCTTTCACGCATATTTAGGATTCCAAGGGACGGCTCTCAGAGCACCAGCGCCCAAGACCACAACCACGAGACAGCCATCAACAGTCTCCGCGAAGACATCGAGAGCAGCATGTCACGGCTGCAGAGCCTGAAGCAAGAGGCGAATAGAACTGTTATCCTGAAAAAGCTCGCCACCGACCACGCCGTCGGCATAAACGAGCAGCTCGCGCAGGCCATTCAGGCCCAAGGTGCCCTACAGGACAAAGGCGAGCAGCAGCGCGAGAGATCCAAGGTATGGGTGGCTCTGCAGCAGCAGGTTACGCTCAAGAAACACGAGGTAGCCACGTACACGCGCCTGATCGAAACTGAGCAGTCGTCTCTGCGCTCACTACGCTTAGAACACGACGCGCTAGCCGCCAAACTTCATTTGCTTGGTGCCGATCGTGAGCTCTTCGCCTTTTGGTCCTCTGCCCTGGCGAAGCGCACCCGTCGCGCCTCTTCGTCTTCCTCAACTAGATCCACAGCGACAACGACCACCTTCCGCGAACACGTCCTTGTACAGTCGCTCTCGGAGCTCAATACGCTCCTCGCGCAGGCCTTGACGGTACTGTACGATGATACGCGCCACGCGTGCGCCATGTCAACAGGAATGTTACGTTCGCTGTTTGACTCTGACTCTGCTGACTCCATGACCAACGAATCCTTCTCCTCGGGATCGGTCCTCGACCGCACCCTTGCCGTTCACTCCTCGCTCGCCTACGGCAAGCGCTCGGGTGGCGAGCGCAAGCGTGTCGGCCTAGCGCTCTTCTTCGCGCTGCTACAGCTGGGGCAGGCTGGGAGCGCGCNCCTTCTCCTCGGGATCGGTCCTCGACCGCACCCTTGCCGTTCACCCCTCGCTCGCCTACGGCAAGCGCTCGGGTGGCGAGCGCAAGCGTGTCGGCCTAGCGCTCTTCTTCGCGCTGCTACAGCTGGGGCAGGCTGGGAGCGCGCACCGCGCGCACTACGTGCTCGTCGACGAGGTGTTTGACAGTCTGGACGAGGCGGGCCAGGCGGCTGTAGTCGGGTGGTGCGGGCTCATGGCGCAGAGGGGGCCGGCTGGATCGTGGTGATCACGCACAGCCGATTCTTGGTCGAGCGAGATCGGGAGGAAGACGCGGGTAAGGTCTTGGTTGTAAGAGCAAGGATGGGACAGAGGGGTACGGAGCTGGTTGTTGAGGGACGAAGAATTGGTGTTCAAGATGAGGCTTGAGACGCTGAAGGAGGATTGCTACATGTATCCTCATATACGTGGTCCTGCGATGCTCACGGTCTAGGGATATTCACAGTCCTAGGACAGCTTCGGTCCTGGGACCGCAAGTCAATGAAGGGGGAATGGGAAATGGCCTTTTCCCAGGCCAAGCATGGCAGAGAGCTCTTCAAACTCGGGGTCCGACCGGGAAAGGGCATAATAGCATCATCGCAGGGAGCCGAAAAACAGCTTCCTGAATACACAAAATGGTGAACACAGAAATGGCTTGCTATATATATCCTGTACCCGACCAGAACGAGCTTTACTTTGCCGACCTTTTCTTTACGCCCTTACAATGGCAGTCGGTAAGAACACCCGAGTGATTAAGAGAGACCGAAGTAATGAGAACTTCAAGAAGAAATGGAGTACACTCAAGAACAACGGTCTTAGTATTCACCAGGTTTATGACGCTGAAGTATATATATGCATTCGCCGTAAGGGCGAAAAGTATGAGTTCAAGTCTACCGACAAGGCATTGCCGCTATCGGATGAGGAAAAAGTCAGGATTCCGATCAGATGAGTTCCAGCGGGTAGCGTTATCCATGATGACATTGTAGGTTGTTTTGTCTTCAAGGCTCAAGGCAGTGTTCTCAATCAACTGAAGCTTGTGGAGCTTCTCAATGCGCTGGCCAGATCTTTGCACCCAGTGAACAATATTGTGCAGCTTGCCAATTGGGCCTTTCGACCTCCAGAGTTTTATCTCATCTTGAACCTCCTTGTCGGCTTGGCAGTCCTCCTCAAAGGCGTCGGCTTCCGTGCCGAAAAGAATGGATCGGGCGACGAGGTTGATAATGTGCCCACAGCAACGAAGCCGCCGGTGCTGCTTGTTGAAACCAAACTCAATGCCTAGGTCTTCGAGACACGTGTCGTTGCTCTCCGCATTGTCTGTGACGAAGTACCCAATGCGATCCTCAAACCCATATTCGTGAATTATTTCACTAACACGATCTGCAAGGTTCTCGCCACTGTGACGTCCCTCGATTTGTGGCAAGCCTAGAAGGAATGTACGGAACTTCCCTTCGTCGTCAAGAAAGTGCACGGTAAGGCCGAGAAGGGAGGTAAACTTGCGAGAGGACCACGCATCAAAGGAGATATTAACGCGGCTAAGTGAGCGACCAAGTAGCTCAGTCATGACGCCTTTGTGACGATTGAAGGACCGTACAATCCATTCACGGATTGTGCTGTGGGTAGGGAGACTTCCTGACTCAATAATAGCGCTGTTTGCGTACCCCATGAGCTCGCGGAAGTACGGACTCTCAAGCTTATTAAATGGGACGTTGTCGCAGGCCACCCAGCGTATAAGCAAATGTTGAAAGCGAACAGGATCGAATGACGCTATAAAGGCGTTCATTACAGCTTGGTCCTTCGGTCGATGAGAGTCCAGATCAACCATGTCGAAGAGGGTGCGTTGTTTCTTCCTCTGCGGCGACATGGGCCCGTCTCGATTGATGCGGTGGACATCTTCCATATGACCGTTTGCTTGGCTCGTAGATGCAGCATCGCACATATGAGTGATGGATGCCTTCTTCCGGTGACACTCTTTGCAGAGCCAGAATCGGCGACCAGAACCGTCTTTCTCGATATCGAATCCATACTCCCATACCCAGCCCGTCCGCTGCCTTCTTCTGTGTTTGCGGATGCAATACCCTGAAAGGCGATTCCAATCGATGCCTTCATAACCAGTGTATTCGACTGAGGAGGAAGTGTCTACAGTTACCTCTCTGTTGGTATCGGATGGATCGAAGCGGGTGGGGGCGTCGAGGTCACTGGGAGTGGTCGAAGGAGATCTCGGAGGCATCATTGCTGTGCAATCGACATTTGTAGACTGAGCCATATGGAGCAGGATTGTTGGGGATAGTTGAGGTGGCGAAGTTCAGCAGGCTATAATTCGAGGGGTACAAGCACCTTTGATTTGCAACGGGCAATCACCCCAAACAGCCATGGCAGGTAAATTGCGAGATGCGAACTGTTTACCAAACTGGGCAGGATCCCCAGACAGAAGTGGGGCTGACAGTCCCTGCAACACGAGCGCTGATTGGACAACGCTGTATCCAAATGAATTCAAATATCCAAATAAATCCGGACCTCCTGATTTGATTTGATTTGGATAAATTTCGACTCGATTTGATTTGATTTGATTTGGATAAATTTGATTTGATTTGGATAGATTTGGATTTGATTTATTTGTTTGCAACCCTGGTCCCCTACGGGGTCCGCCAATGCCTTTCGGAACGAGCCTGAGAAGCACAGGAGACCGGCCCCCTACGGGACCCGCCAATGCCTTTCGGAACAAGCCTGAGAAGTAAGGCACTTGCCTTGTGAAATGAAGAGCCTGACACAAGCACTTGTCCTGTGAAAAAAAAAAGAACGACGATGCTGACAAGCACTGTCTTCCAGGTAGGTGGCGACGAAGCCCTGGGTAGGTATCATATCACCTAATGGCCTTGGGATCATAGTTAGTCAGTTGTGGGCGTCCTTGCAGGTGTCTGTTTGAAGGGAAAGGAGGAAAGAAGGGAGCTTTATAGGCGGTTGGGAGACTCTTGGCAGGTGACTACAGGCGCTGGTGGCGTCTGCGTGTGACCATTTTTTTGCCTTTTGGGGGTTTGAGACACTGCGCAAGGGCTAATCTCATCATCGGTGACATATCGTGTTCATCTTGTCACTTTCTGTGTTGCGAGCAGGTGTGTACTCGAACGTGTTCGGATGTTGACTCAGAAGCTATATGAATTATGTTTATGGTTTCTAAGCTGAAATTGTTATCTAAGGACATTTGTCAGCTTATGAATGCTGCTTGAGACATGACTCTAGAGCTACCTGCATCTCAAAGGCCCAACAAGGCCCGAAACAAGGACTATGGCAACTATGAGGGCTGGAAGTTTGGAACGTTGTTGTCGCGACCCAACTTAGGTCCCCTGGGACTGTCCCTGAAGTAGGGCCCCATAACAAGAGCTAATGGTAGATCTTTTCGTCCCAACGGCGGTGGGAAATAGACAAGTACTGTACACCCAGGGCCAGGTTCAAACTCCATAAACATTAGCAGAGGTGGTCAATAGAATCCACCAACGCATTAGCTGCGATAGGGACTGACTGTCTCAGATGCACGTAATTTGTTTCATTTCTAACCACAAGGTTTTTAGGTGATATAGACAGCTTCCAAAACTATGAGGTGGCAGATGTTCTGGCCCAATGAGGGCCGAGAAATGCAGGCAGCCGGCAGCCTGTAGCCTCGTTGGCTAACCCCTCATCTGCCATGGCGTGGGTAAAGATAGCGAACTTCCACATTACACTGAAGCAAAATCACTCGTTTCGAATGTCTTATCACTATGGAGGGGCTCGGAGTGGCTGCTAGCTTGAGTACCCTGAAAGGAGCACAGTGTCTTGGGCGGGGGATGTTCAAGTCACGGCCGCGTCCTCATGCGAAAGCAACACCTCATCTAATTCGCCACACGGTGGATAACTGTGACCTCGAGCACAATGAAAACAACATAGCCAACCAACATAGCCACGCCAATCCAGCGGCAAAACCTGGCTCCAAACCAGACTGTCAGGGTTAAACCTAGCGTCGACCCCCAAAGAGCCACCAGTTCTGGCATCGTCACGTTGCCTCCATCCAGAGCACCCGTAGTGTCAACCATGATAATGCCAACACACAGCGACAGAAGGAAGATGTTGCTGCCGACGCAATTCGCGACGAGAATGCCGCGGTGGCCGCGGTAGCCGCTCATGACAGCGATGAATTTCTCAGGCAGCGTGGTGGCGATGGCGAGGATGACAACGCCGAATAGAACGTCCGAGATGCCAAACTGGTCCGTGATATTTGCCGCTGCTTGGGAGAGGATGTAGCCGGCGAGACAGATGGCGATGAATCCGAATAGTAGGTAGAGGCCATGATACCCGAGAGTGTGGCGTCTGCGGCGCCGCGACGGAACAGGTTGAGGTGTGGCTTCTGGGTGGTGGCCTGGGCTAGCGGCTCTCACCTTTGGCACGCGAGGGTTGATGAGCGGATCTGTCTCTGAAGCCTCCGCTCTGCTCACGGCAATTCTTGCATCAGAACTGCTGTGGCGATCGTTGTCAGCGTCACTCTCTGCGTCGCTGTCGCTGTCGCTATCACTGTCGCTATCACTGTCGGAATCTTCGGGTGCCGTAAGGACCCCTCGGCCAATGGCCAGGCCTACGAGCAGAAGATAGATTCCAAACGTGGCGATGAGAACAGGACCGCACACCTCCCAGATGACATGCGTTGGAAAATAGAGAATTGGTATGACGAAGGTCGTCAGAACGAGTAGCACGAGCGAGTATATCCGCGCGCTCCTGTCAAATTGGGCCGCCCTCCCCGTCTCAAAGGATAGCAGGCCGAGCGAGAAGGCGCCCAATATATTGGAGATGGCGGCGCCGATCACGTTGCCCATGGCTAGGGATGAGCGGCCCCGCGCCAGGGACGCGACAACAACCACCAGCTACGTTGCATTAGCGGCAGTCCGCAATAAAGTACGCTGAACGCTTACCTCTTCCCACTCCCCGCCGGCTGTGAGGAGCCCAACGACGGTCTCAGGAAGCCCCGTACGACGCGCAACTACAGCCGTGTGATCGATGAATTTATCGGCCCCAAACTCGAGGAGGAACAGGGCCGCCAGGAATGTGGCAACGTTGAAAACAATCACGTCAGCGTCTGCCATGGTAGAGGATGGGGATGGGTATCAGGATAACGATGAATGAAGACGGCTAAGAAGGCGGTTTGAGGTGAAGTGTGCCGAATGTTAAACTGGGAACCGCTTTTAAATGTTTCTTCGAGCAGAGCGCGAGTCTTGACCGTCGTGGTTGACGCGTTGGACGAGACAGGACGGGTGGGGTTGGCTAGCGGCGGCTGGGGTGGGGGAGCTAGGGGGGGTTGCGTTGCGTTTGGTAAAACGCCGGGCCGTTTCAACAGTTGAGTTGCCGTTAACCATATCTATCGCGGGGTATTTGTGTGGAAACAAACCTGATGCACTTCGGGGACGGCTTTCTCTGTTTGCGTGCAGCAGATTCAGACTGAAGACGTACACCTTCTATTAATAGATATCGCTATGAACTCTCACATTGGGTTTATCATTATAGAGAGAATGATGACCTGGAGCAGTCTGCTTGGGCCTCCTTTAAGACGCAGTGCGGTTGTTGAACAACTAATACCCTGACTCGCTGCCAGCAGTCAATCTATATTGTCCTTTTCTTCCCGTATCTCTTCAGTTCAGCGCCGGCGCTGTTTATTTTATAAATTTCCCCCCCAAACGCAGTCCAAGTCGAGCAGATGGCCTCTCTCCGGATGCCTCCAGCCAAACCCGGCATCTTTCGAACCACCTTGACTCGACTAGGCATTTCTCACGACTCCTCTGAAAAAGTCCAGGCTTCTATTGAAGCCGAAAGCCTCTCGGACGATGGGTCCATGTGGTCCAACGGGCCAGACAGGATCGAAGGCGAGAAAGACTTGGTGACAAAGGTGATCCATGCCGACGACGACCCTTCGCTCAATCCATGGACCTTCCGGATGTGGTTCATCGGTGAGTCCACTCCCAAATCGTCGGCGGCGTTACTGATATTAATTTTCGTAGGTATTGGCCTGGGCATCTTCGGTGCCATTATGGAGACGATCTACTTCTTTCGCCCCGTCACACTGGACGTGTCCAACATCTTCCTCGCCCTCTTGAGCTACATTTTCGGCACCTTCCTGGAGTGGGTTATTCCGAAAACAGGTTTCATCGGGCGGTGGTTCAATCCTCACCCGTTCAATATGAAGGAACACGCAGCCATGGTCGTAATCGCCTCGTCGGGGGCCCAGACTGCCCTAGCCGTCGAGGTCATTGCCGTCCAGAGGCTGTTCTACGACAGAGCGCCAAACGCCTTCATCTCCATCCTGCTCGTTGTCTCCTCGCAGTGTGTCGGGTATGGCTTTGCCGGACTACTGCGCCGAGTCTTAGTGTATCCCACCAAGATGGTATGGCCCAGCCTCCTGCCGATGAACACCTTGCTGGAGACACTCCATCGCGACCGCAGGGAAACAAGGAACCGCCTCCGCTTCTTTTGGTGGATCCTCATTGCCGCCTTCGTCTGGGAGGTCCTACCCGAGTACGTCATGCCAATTCTGACCGGTGTCAGCGTCTTTTGCTTGGCGAAGCAGGATAGTATGGTCTTCACCAACATCTTTGGCGGATCTAACGGCAACGAAGGACTTGGAGTGCTGTCGCTAGGGTTGGATTGGCAGTTTATCTCCAGCAAGCCGTTGTGGATGCCGCTCGCGACCTTGACAAACAGCCTGGCTGGGTATATCATCTGCATCTTCCTGTTCCTCGGCGTCTACTACGGGAATGTATGGCAAGCTCGAGACTTTCCATTCCTCTCCCAGCTGCTGTTCTCTCAAAATTCGACGAGTTCCAACTACGTCGTGTATAACCAAACGGAAATCCTCAATGACGAAAATGTGCTGCTACCGTCTGCACTGGAAACCGAGGGCATTCCTTTCTTTGCGGGGACTTATGCCATGTTCCTCTTTACGACCAACCTTGCTGTCACTGCAACCGTTAGTCATCTCCTGCTCTGGAACTGGGATGATCTCAAGACTGGGTACTCGTTCATCTCGCCCAGCAGCCTTCGGCAGCTGCTCTCGCCACGGTCATGGAACCTGAGATTCTGGCAATCTCAAGACAACAGCAGCCGAGATATCGATGAGGAAAAGGATCCCCATTACCAACTAATGCTGGCATATCCTGAATGCCCTAGCTGGTGGTACGCCTGTATTCTCATTCTATCCGTCATCATGGGTGTCGTTGCCATATACGCAGCAAAGTCGACTCTTCCCTGGTACGGGTTCTTCACCAGCCTCGGTGTGGCTGGAACCTTTATCCTCTTTTTCGGCGCGCAGGTCGCACTTACGGGATACCAGGGGAACGTGCAGCCGATCGTGCAGATGATTGGGGGTTACCTCCATCCCGGCCAGCCGCTTGCAAACATGTACTTTACCCTCTTTGGGTACAACTCGGTCATTCAGGGCATCAGTATGGTGCAGGACTTGAAGTTTGGGCAGTACGCAAAGCTCCCGCCGAAAGCGACGTTCTGCGCCCAGGTCGTTGGTACTCTGGTTGGCGCTGTTGTTAATTATATCATGATGGTCGAAATCACCACCAACCAGAGAGACATTCTCTTGTCCATCCAGGGTACTAATATCTGGTCCGGTCAAAACATTCAGCAGTTCAATTCCCAAGTACGTCACCCACCCCTGTTGCTTATCATGGACTGAAACTAATCGCTTAGGCAATCGCATGGGGAGCTCTAGCCAAGGAAATGTTCTCCCCAGGCTCTCGCTATGGACTCGTACCTATCGGTCTGCTCCTCGGCTTCCTCCCGCCGCTCATCTTCCATACACTTCATCGGGCATATCCGAGAATCGGCTTCTCCAAGATTAACACACCCATTATCCTCGCCTACGCGGGGATTCTCAGCGTTGGGATCTCGTCCTCCATGCTTTCGTACTTTGCCATCGGCTTCGCGAGCCAATTCTGGCTCCGTCGATGGAAGCCAGACTGGTTCATAAAGTACAACTATGTCTTGGCGGCCGCGCTCGACGGCGGCACGCAGATTCTTGTATTTCTCCTCACGTACACCGTTTTGGGTGGCGTTGGTCCAGAAATCAAGTTTCCTAAGTACTGGGGCAACAATGCGGATGGAAATTTCGACTACTGCATGAGAGACCCGGGGGTTGGTTCTGTGGCCGCGGGCCCGATAGATCTGGACGGATAACTGAGCGGCACGAGAGGGGTATTACAAGTCCAGGGAGATACTACGAGGAAAAAAGAACATGTTACCGGTAGGAGCGAGTTGAGAACGAGAACAACCCGGACGGAACGGATTCTCAAGCTTATTATTACTCAACAGCAGTGAAGAAGCGAGGATATCGCGGCGCGGCGTGGGCCGCGTGGCGCTGCGTCATTCTGGCAGGATCCAAGCACATTCATGGAACGGCCTTGTATCGATCTAGATTATCCTTAGCTAAGCATACCGTAGTCCCTGCCTCTTCTAGCAACTTGTTACTCCAGCGTCGAAGGGCTTGTATCTGGGAGGTGCTTCTAGTGACTCAAGCCTTGCGAGTCCGTCTACTGTAACACCCTCGGCCGCAGTGCAACTTTGGAGGTAGAAAAATTAGAGTACAACTACTAAAAGTGGTTAGCTGAATCTAGCAGAGGTGCTTGAGGCGTTGAGAGCTGGCACAGCGGAATGTCCTTACGGCTTTGAAGTTCACTCTAGCATGGATAAGGCTAGTCAATGCTGCGATAGCCTCATGTTGCAGTCGCCTGAAGCTTCTACCAGGACCCTTGGCTGTTTTTGTTGCCTCCTGACCAGTTCTGAGATTATAGTTCTTCGATTGTTGCCTCATTAAGAAGTTCCAACCTTTCCTCTACGGCGACTATGTAGTAGTAGAGCACCGAATTCGAGATGTCCTGAGCGATTAGCCGCTCTGTTGGCGGCAATGCTACCTCGGTTAGGATTAGTTGTTTGATGTCCTGGATGTTTCGCGGGGTCAAACGACGGTGCGACGAGTACTACCCCTTTGTTAGCTTGACTAAGCTGTTGGGTAGTCTGAGCGCCATCGTTTCGGCACTTGACTAGCTCAAGCGATACGTTTTAGAATTCGTCAACGTAGTGAAAGGCTTGTGCTAGCGCAGCTGAAAAAGAAAAAGAAAAAAGGATCGGGGGCTCCGACGCTCTAGCACTCTTTCAGCGAGGAGGCTCATGATACACTATCTCAAACGTCAGGGGATGATGGAATAGAATGGTGTAGTGGCTGGCTCATGCCTCGACGACAATTGGTAGCTCCTACTATCTATCCTCTGTGCGACCACAGTTGACTTTGGGTATTTTTAGACGTTGTATCGTTTCAAGCCTTGAAATAGCTCAAACATTACCGATAAGGCAGGGGCCCTTGTCAACTAGTAATACGATTTATGCTGGTTACTATTGGCTAGTTGGGATTTTCGAACGGTGGCATGTCCCAAGGGTTGTTAACTTTCATACATGTTGGGTTGAGTATAAAAGGATGTAGTTTCTCTCGAGTTGGTACCCTCGATATCACAATCAACTCAGATCAATCAACAGTCCGAGTCTTATCAACACTCCACCATATTCTTTTCCCAATGCATCCCACATTTTTTCTCGCTGGCCTGGCTGCAGTCATTCCTGCTGCCTTGGCAGAAGAGCTCCGTGCAGACGATGTACCATTAGCATGCACAACTATCTGCCAGCCCATTGTCGATCTTACCAATACATGCGATATCGACCCCAACGAAACCGACAACGATAATGACAAAAGAAGGAAATTGCGCCTCCGCGAAAGCGACGAGTCTGATGAAGAGGCTATCGAGGCAAACTGTATTTGTACGAATACTAGCTTCGACGTTGCTGCTGTGATGGCGCTCTGCGCGAGCTGCATGTCCCAAAATAGCCAGTCGACAGAAGGTATGGACTCCTAAAATAGCACGTTCGAGTATGGCTACATGTAGATCGCTAACAGTCAAGCAATAGATGTCGATAAGATCATGTCGCAATGCTCTTTCACATCCACTTCGTACGTGGCCTCGGCCACGGCCATAGTCTCAGGCATTCAGGTCGAGGCAACAAAGCCAGCCACGACTGGGGCTTCTGAATCTACTTCCACGAGTGGTGCGTCGTCGTCCACTGACTCCGCTACCGGTGGCGCTGGGAAGATGGCTGTGTCCATCATAGCTGCTGCAGGGGCCGGGTTAATATTCATGTTGCAATTGTAAAGAAGCTCCAGCAGGGTGTTAGGAATAGTGTCTTAGTGATGAATCAAATTGAATATGTTAGCGAGCCAACAGTATCTCTCTCCTAGTGGTAACGGTGTCATAGGAAGGGCCGTGCCGATTTAAATGACATCACTAGTCACTAGCGCTCATCGACCTCTGTGTCTCTTGAGTCTTAAATAGTGCAATGAATTGGATTCGTGGCTTGAAGGCAAACAAGAGTCGGCTCATCACTAAGACACTATGTACTGCAGCCCAACGTCCAGCTTCTGGCCTTGCAGTGACGCTCCAATTGACCAATTTGCAGGGCACTGGCTAAGGTTGGTAGCCAGGCATGCTGGTGGGTTGTGGCGCTGTGTGGCGCAGATTGTGGTAAAGTTCAAGTGGTGAAGGTAGTTCGCACGGACCGTTTGGTGGCCCGAGCTTACCAAGGTGGGCGCGGAAGAGGGCACGGAAGATATAGGAGACCGGTCCCCTACAGGGCCCGCCAATGCCTTTCGGAACGAGTCTGAGAAGCAAGGCACTTGCCTTGTGATAGAAAGAGCCCGACATAGAAAGAGCCCGACACAAGCACTTGTCTTGCGGAGGATCGAGGCTGACAAGCACTGTCTTGTAAAGCTTTGCATGCGCGTTTGTATACCAGGTAGGTGGCGCCTTGGGGGTTTCCTTGCAGGTGTCTGTGAAGGGAAAGGAGAAAAGAAGATAGTGTGGGCGTGGGCACCTGGCACTGGCTTTATATGCGATTGGGACACTCTTGGCAGGTGACTACAGGGGCTGGTGGCGTCTGCGGTTTGAGACGCTGCGCACAGGCGCTGGCTTGCTGCTCAGACCCCGCGTTCGACAGCAATTGTAGTTTAACGCTGTTTCACTTATTATTTCTTTACCTTTGCATACATACAATTTATTCAATCTAAATCTTCCTCAGGGGACCGGGACAGACTGCAATATCAAGGACTCATCATATAAGATGTCCACTATAAGGATCACTAGAACGGATAGAGTTACACTCAAAGGAACAGATGCGGCGAGTGATCAGGGGATCTTGACTTCGAGCGTTGAAATAAATAGCGAGCGGCCGGAAACTAGTAGTGAGATATAGTCATGACAGAAACTGGTCCCCCCAAGACTTGACTGAGGCAATTATCCAATGGACGTCGATTGAAGCAAGCCTCGAGGAGCTTTGTGCGTAGAAGAAATTGTAAGTTGGGGGGAAATAAGATACAAGGAAAACGCAAGTCAACATGTCCATGACCATAAACCGAGCGATGGACCTGTTGCACCCCCTAAGGGAGGAGAGCAGACAATGCAAACGGAGAACGGACCAACAATTCAATTACGGCAGAGCGTCCGGCTCATTATATCACAGACTGGGACGGGAATCCCACGTGTGTCTTTGGGGACAATCTTCGGAGGTGACTTTGCGAATTAGAGGAAACTTATAGTGGTGGAATCAACTCATAGGTGTTTTATTACTCCAGCGGCACCTACGCTCATGATGATATTACTATCAGGTGGTGGCTCTCTCAAATCCCTTCTACATGGCGTCCCTGGTGACTCATGCCTGAATAGCCCGAGTTAACTGTTCGCAGGCTGTCCTTGCTATCCAATTCATCAAGTGAAGTAAAAATATTCCTACCGGTCGTAATTGGAGTTGGTGACGGCATTCTCGGGATGATCCCTGACTTATCGCCGCGCCGTCAGTAAGAAGCGGGATGATGCAAGCAAGTCGAAGCACAGAGAATTTCAGCTTCGATCACATTAAATAACTCTACGGACTGCCCTGCCGATAATAATACAGTGTAATTATGCACATGATACCTCAACGCAGATCACCACTCACTATCAGACTCATCTTTATCAGTATCAGTCGTCTCAGTATCTGAGGAGCCAAACGTGTCATCCTCCTCAGCAGCCTCCTCAGCAGCAAACTTCCTCTTCAAATACTCGTCTAGCACTGCCGACTTGAACTCTATTTCCTCTCTTTCGGCACTCCAACGTTCCAAATCCGCAGCTTCATTATATTTGCTCCCGTAAATCCGACGCTTATTCTTCCGCAGCCGCGAAAACACAGCCTCGCAAGCATCAAGATCGTCGGCTTCAGTAGTCTCTATGTAAGCATCGTTAGGCCCCGGATTCGGCGGGCAGAAATCTGCGCTTTCACCTTCCCTCTGGTAGCCGCACGTCTCGATGTAAAAGGACGTAATCGGCGACTGGCTCATCGCCGAGAGGATCTCCTTCCACGTGCCGGACTCAAGGTAGACGCCTCTGAGAATGACCTCGTCGAGGGCTGTGGATTGCTGGATGAGCGCCGTGAAGGCATCGCCGGTTATCGACAAACTCTCCAAGCTCAACGACCGCAAGCACAGAGGAGAGAATGCCGACTGGTCGAGCATCAAGATGTCAGAGCCCTTGAGTTTTAGAGAGTGTATGTTCGGCGCGAGTGGTAGTAGCTGCCGGATGTACTTGTCGTACTTTTCGTTTGGTATTCGAAACCGGAATTCTATGCCCTCGCCATCATCTGTGCTCTGTCCGTAGTGAAGGCTGAGATACTTGAGCTGTTGAAAAAGAGCCCTTGTTGAGTAGCCACCTGTGTCGGTGTGGTCGTCGTCCAGGAAGTAACCAAAGTCGTATGCAAGAGGTAACGAGAGGTCAACTTCATCTAGCTTATCAAGCTGAGACCTGCGCATAGCCGTAGCGAATGACTCGAAGAGGTTTGCGGTGTCCTGCACGTAGCAGCACACAGGCGGCCAGACGTCCTGCTCCCGGTTGAGGTTATACGGAATATCCGCAAAGTCGAGCTTCAACACCTTGACGCCAGAGAACCTTGGCAAGGTAGTATGGATGACAATAGCTAACCGCGCGAGATATTTCAGATTCTTTTTCTTATTATTCTTCAACCTTGCGTCGTAAAAGTCAAAGTCAGTCACAGGCTGGACTTCGACGCAGATCTCAAGGCGACGGACTAGGCGGCGCAGTGGAGGACTTTTTGATAATTGCTGAAAACGCTGTACACCGCTGCTGCTGCTGATGACGACATGCTGAAACAGCAATGGCGTGGCCAGCTGGTGGAACAGCCGGTTGACTGATCGCAGAGAACACAAGTTGGCCCGAAGGTTGATCCCTTTCAGTTCGTACCGACCCAGCGGGGGATCGTATCCGCCGAAGCGATGTCTTTCAAAACCGTCGTGGACATGCAACAGGATCTATGCTGGGTTAGCAGCGGACCTGGGGAGACTTGATGGTCTGGCTTTCACCTGTTGCAGCACTTCGGGTGGGAGTTTTACGATCATGGCTATGACAGGGGTCGACGTTGTGGGTTGACGATGCAAAGTGGACGCGTGGGCCGCAAATGGGGAGTTACCTCAGCAAGCTCAGGCCATTGACTGAGATTAGTCTAGCCATATTAGGACTAGTGCCATAGGTCACGTTACTTTTATGACTCCCCTAGTAAATAGCCTGAGCGTGCTGCCCATCCCGCGCGTTGCTCTACGGTCGTTTTGTATGTGGTTTTTCGCGATTTTTCATATTCCCCAATTGTCACGTCAAAACACATGGGATTTACTCATAACTTCAATCAATTGTGTATCAGGTTATAACTTACTCTATCCATAAGTCGAATCGTTTTTGAAATCCCATAGTGGTGGCACAAATTGTTGCTCAACCCGCCAACCGCCGCACAGATGGCGCATGGGCTGTGGGGCACGGGTTGTGGTAAAGAAGGGGGCTGAGTTTGGTGGCGCGAAGATCTGTGGTTAAGCTCGCACGGATCGCTTAGCGGCTCGAGTTTACGAAGGAGGGCGCTGAAGAAGGAACAGGAGACCGGCCCCTACGGGCCCGCCATCAAACCTTCGGAACGAGTCTTTCAGTTTGTGGGTTTGATGAAGGTCTACAGTTTGAGATGTCGCGGGCATCATGGTTGTGGCTGATGAGCGCACGGACCACTGAGTGTTTTGAAGATTGCATCTAGCGCACGGACCAAGGAGATTCTCTCTTATTCCATCTCATCATCGTGATTCCAGTTCAATTCAACAACCATTGATAATGTTGAGATGAATACCCTTGAGAACTACGAGAAAGCCAGGCAGTAGGCATCACGCTGAACCCTCCCCCCGCTGAGAACCCATCGATCCATGGACATGCATAACATGCTGCCGATTCCGAGCTGTCAGGATTTCAGGAGATGGCATGGCCCTATGCATCACAAACGCTGGCCCTCATAAATTCGTTTCGTCTCCGCGGCCAGGTTCTTGAGTCTCTGCATCGCATCTACCATAGTCTGGTCCAGCTTGTTACTAATGAAGTCCTGGGGCCGCACAGGGCTGAGAAGCTTGATGCCTCGAAGAGTCGTACACCTGGACAACTGCACATAGAGACTGGTAAAATCGCACTTGGAGGGTTCGCCATTGGTCATGCGATTTCCCCGCAACTCCAAGAGTACCTCGGCAAACGTTTTGGACTGGGATTTATAATCGGTGAGAACAAAGGCCGGAACAACCGGCAGCCCCCGTCGGGTGCATTTCGTTGACAAGAACTTGAAGTGGGAATCGGTTGGATCGAGGGTGTGCGAGATAGGGCGGATGAGTACCATCTCTGCTGGTAGGACGGGGACTGCCAAGCTCGCGGTGTCTCTCGACTGTAATAAGATGCCTAGCGGTGGGCCGAAGTGTATGGTGACATCGTCCGCAAGATGGTATCCTGGGTGTTTCGGATCGGGGATGATGTCTGCCGCAGTAAACTCTGCGCCATTGACAACCTTTAAGCCAGTGTATATATTCTTGTTGACGACCACAGGCATCCCCTGTGCATAGAAGAAGAGGCCTGGGACCTTGTATCTGGAGTCGTCCCCTTGCTCGATAGCTTGGGCGATCTCATATTGAGATAGGCCGGCTCTTCGCCAGGTGTGGGCTGACACGAAGACGGAGATGTGCCTCTCATTGAAGCGCGCCCAGTCCACAATGGCTTCCATATTGAGGCTCCATCGGTTGCGGTTCAGAGGTGTTATGGCGCGCAAGCCGTTACTGAAGGTGATATCGGAGCGGTCAACCAGCTTCGTATTCAGTAGGGCCAGATCTTGCCATGTCTGGGTGCCGTGCCGTACTCGATCCAGAAGAGCGCCTAGCTCAGGGTCATCTCGTGCGCGGACCTGTTCTTCGAGAAGAACCACGGTCTTGAACATTAGCCACAGACTGAAGCCGCGATGGTGAGAAATGGTGGCTTGGCCCACGGATGCGAAGATGGGATCCGCCATTCGGTCTACCAGGAGGCTCGTCTCCCGAACTGGGGCGAATTGATAAAAGTCCCCCATCAAAAGAACGACGGGAACACCGCCAAAGGGCTTATCTGGGCAATCGCGGAGCGACTGAAGACGGCAGCTGGCCTCGTACAGAGTAGCACCTCCAAGCATGCTAACTTCGTCGATCACGAGGACCAGCTTCTGCTTCCACGTCCACTTCTTTGCCTCCGAGAAAAGTGGGACTTGTTTGTCGAGGGAGCGCCGGGTATCCAGTCCACAGGCAGAATGCAATGTCGTGCCTCCGATCTGTGCAGCTGCACTACCTGATGTTCCCGTGATCTGGAGAAGATGTGGTTGGCCTCTCGCCGAAAAGACCCATTTCAGGGCCTCGATGACCCTGGATTTTCCCGTACCGCCCGGCCCTCCGGTGTGCTGGAGATGTTGACCCGCCGAGTCGGGGTCCGCTGAGTGCCTGTCTAAAAACCTGCAGACAAGTTGAAGAGCCATTGTCTGCAGAGAGTTGAGGGTATAGTTCGACGCGGCAAGGCGTCCTAATTCCGCAAAGCTTGTTGCCATATTAACGTCGACGAGCATTCGAGGACCCTGTGCGACTGGGCCTTGACTTCGACGCGGTAGGGGAATCTCCGTATCATAGTTGCGAGCAAGTATATCATCTATGTCGGCGTTAGGCGTGTGATGCGCGCTACCCTGGGGACCTGTCTCAATCTCATCCAGCATCCGGAGATGGAGCATCTCCTGAGCCTTCGCAGCGGCTTGAACATTCTCTGCAGAAAGGGTCTGAAATTGGCATAGGGGAGCGTCCTGGGTACGGCGGATTTGCTGATAAAAGCCCTCGGGACGCTGAATAAAAGGCCTATCCTCCGATGCCGAAGTCTCTTCACGTAGGTCGCGGATGAAATTCGCCAAGACTGGGGAGCCTCTCGTGGCATCGGAATCTCGGATGGCGTTGTGCAGAGTGCGTAGCAGAGCCGCAAAATTCTGGTGGTGCTCAGCGATTGTTGCGCGCTCTTCACCGTCGTCGCCCTCATCAAGAGGGAAGTCTACGTCGACTGTGTCGTCGCCTTCTGATCGACTGGCCTAGAGCTTTGCGTCTTTCCGCGCGTCCTCGGCTGACTTGCTGAGAAGGGAGATGTTCGACACGTGAAAACGCAGCCTGCAACAGAGAGAAGCTTCATATCTGGACCATATGTCGGCGATATCGCTTTGCATGATGGAAAGAAAGCCTTCCCAAGGCACAAACAGGGCCAGATGGAGAACAGAGTTACTGCACGGAATGTCAGAGTAGGCTCGGATTTGGCATTGTTGACTAGGAACGTACCGTCTGAAATACACCGGGTGCTCGTCCCGGTGATCGTCGCTGATGAATCCTTGAAAAATCGGCACTGCGTACTCGTGAGGTCGCCGGAGCTTCTGAAACCAGCCATGGTGCTCTGGAGACGGCCCCTCGAGAGATATGTGGTTTTCGTCCTCGTCCCGGCCGCGGCTACGGACCAGGGTAACCATGGACATGTAGTCATAGAGGCACATATCTCTGAGGACACGGCCTCTGTAGGCGTAAGCATCCAAGCACAACAGGGTCCGGCCGCCCTCCCTGAGTTGTACCGTTTCTGGCGGCTCCTCCTCCTCCGCTTCTGCACCGGCCTGGCGACGGAGGTGTTTCCATCTCCGGAATACCGCCCAATACAGTGCGGTCAGGTTTAGGAAGGACCAGTGCGGGACGTTGGTAAAGTCCGTCTGATAGCCGAGCATGTGGTAACATACCTCCACGGCGGAGAGCTGTCTCTCGGAAAATATCCGATTGGCCACCCTCATCAGAAACTGGCGACTCTGGTTCAGCACAGCAGGTCGCTGGGCGCCTTGGTCGGCGGACGCTGATGCGTCGCGCCTCGACACGGCATCTTCGCGAAGCTGTCGCAGGACTTCGGCCGCGTGGGCAATTCGTCTCCACATTGGCGTGTCCAACTTCGTGGCATAGTTGGTGATGTAAAACACCATGGCCAGGCCCTTGGTCCTCGTCAAGATCATCGATACATCGTGATTGTGCCGGAGGCCGACCGCCATCGCTTTGTTATACCGGTTGACGAGTGGGTGGTTGCGACGGATGATGAGCAGATCGTCCTCGGTCAATCCCGTCGCATCGACGATCTTCCAAGGCGCTTTGAACCGGCAAGCTGTTCGCCTGTACTTGTCCGCGCCCTGATTTGCGAGACCCTTCAGAGAATACTTGATGCAGGTGTAGGTGTGGGAATGAACCTGGCAGCAGTACGCGATGAAGTTGGACTCGGCGTCAAAGGCCGCAGACAGGGCCTCAGTGTCATTCATCATCTCCTCGACGGGGTGGATCGGCTTCCGCTCCTGGCGGAGAGCCTTTCCAGCGTCCTCATCCAGGCACTCGTGGAAGACCGAGTCCACGTAGCGCACCACTCGGGCACGATACTCTTCTTCTCGGGGGTCGGCGATGTCGTCGATGAGCGACGGCAGCTCCATGTTGCCGTGCAACCACAGGAGTCCGTGCAAATGCAGGCTGCCGCGATCATTCGTCTCCACCGTTGCATAATAGTGGCTGACCTTCCCAAAGACCGATTCTTGGCCTGTTCTGACGTATTTTTCGAAGAACAGAGAGATTTCTCTGTGGAAGAAGATGGCAGAGCTGACCGGATCCATGGTGCTGAGGGCGATTCTGTCGTATCTTCCCCGGAGATCCGCTAAGAGCTCCTTTGCAGTGCGGTACTCGTGGAGCCTATGGATGGAGAGCTTCATCTTGACTGGGTTGTTGATGTCGTTGGGGTTGATGGTAATCCAAATCGCGGGCGTGCCGGTCCAGATGTTAAGTGCCTGGATCTTCCTGCGCATAAGCAGTCGCGTTTCGTTGGAGAGCGGCTGTGCATGACCAAAGATGGACAACTCACGGAGCAGGAACGCTACGTCAGCGTCCGTCGTCATTCTTGTTTCTCGCATCTCGTCCTCCGCTCTCTTCAGTCGGTCATCCGTCAGGGTTCCGTAAACCCGTTCAACCCTCTCGAAAGAGCCCTTTGTCGTGCGCACCATGCTGATGCGGCGATTAGAAGAACGGAGGAGGATGTTGAAGACCAGAAAACAAAAGACGGGATGGGTGGCAAATCGACCCCCATGCCGCTGCAGCACGTATCTGGCCCAATAGCTGAGCGAGTGGTTTGGATGGCGCTTGGCAGCCTCCGAAGCATCTTGTTGATCGCGGTCCGACTCGTGCAGCGCCTTTGGGCCACCTCTCCCCCAGGGGAAGAGCTTCGGGAAGGTGCGCGGGAAGAAGTCCTCGTGCAGGCTGTCCGCAAAGTCCGCACCTCGTTCCACCAGGATGAACGACTGCTCTCCCGTTGCTTGGACATGTATCGCGCACGGCTCACCCTCATCGGCAGCCCGAGTCCGACTCGTCCGGATAGCGTCGGCTAGGAATGAAAGCTTATCGGCCTCTTCGAAAGCCACCGGCCCATCAAGGGGAAACATTCCGGACGATGTCGTCTCAAGAATAACGTCACCATCGCCGTCGGCATCCTCCGGTCCTGGAATGGAGGCACGAGGATCCCCGGGCAAGGGAAGGTCCTGTTCGTTCGGCAGAGTGCCCTCGGGAAGGCTGGAGTCCTCGCTGGAGTGAGCTTGCGCCGACTCAACGAGCTCTTCAATGCTCGTGAGCCGGTTCTCTTCGAGGCCGCGATCGGTATCTGGGACGATGTGGTCCGACTGCGTCTTCTCGGCAACGGACGGCTCCTCCCGTTGCATGCTGTCCATGATAAGGATAGGGACATCGGAGCCGTCTTCGTACTGCCAGCCATCTATCTCGCCATGGTCGATTGTGATGTGCTCGTAAAGCGGATTGTTTTCCTGGAGCCACGACAGGGCAGTCCGGACACGGGACTTGCGCACTTGGAGAAGATGGCCAACGTCTGCAGCGCCGGGTTTGCTGGAGCCGCTCCAAGAGACGTGGATGTTCTCGATGGTCTCCAGAAGAGGGTGAGGGAGGACTGCGGCAACGAGGTCCTCGACCTTGTTCGGAAAGACCACGATATGGCCCTTCACGTGCTTCCGGTAGCTGAGACCCGACGGGGTCTTGTTGTCGACAGTGAACTTTGTGATGTAGCCGAAGGACGCCTGCAGAGCAATCAACCTCTCTTCAACAGGAGAGAGGCCGTCGAGCTCTTCGGGATACCGATGCTCGCATCCGATGTACATGTTGTTGACCGCACAGGTCTTCGGCAGTTTCCCCTTCTTCAAAGCGGCATAGCATTCGTGGCAAACCATGGCCTCAGAGTCGTCGTCAGCTAGAAAACACTCCTTGCACTCCCAGAGCGCTGTCGTGGCCTGCAGCAAGGAGGGCGTCAAGTGCCTCTTCCACCGGATCGTCGTAAGCTCGGAAGGAGCCTGCTTCCTGTAGCAAAAGATGCAGTGCGAAATCGGCAACGTCCTTTCATCTGTGAATGCCTGGTGGAAGGACTTCGCAGTCTCCACCTGGAGGGCAGGTGGGACCTCTTTGCACCAGGATCTTGCTACTGATGCCTCCTCTTTGTCGCGAAAACGAGACTCATGGTATTGCAGAATGGACTCGAGGGACTTTTGTTGGAGTTGGGCGGTCTCCTGCGACGGCCTCGGTCTTTTCCGGGGGCGGTCTGGCCTCGTGGGCGGCGGAGTCAGAAGTCCTTCCGGTGGTGGTTCCCGAAGGCGCTTTCGGGGAGGCGGGGTCTGCGGGATTGCTTGGGGAATCGGGATTTGTGGAGAACTGGAGATCCGCTCGGGAGTCGCCGGTGGTTGTGTCCGGCGCACCTCTTCCGCTCCTCGACGGTCGAACTCACCGGCCTCCTCTTGTGATCGTAGTCTTGCGGCTCTTTCCCGGAAACGCTCTTCCGCGTGTCGTTGCGTAATAGCCGCCATTGTGCGCCTGAGTTCATCTTCCGGCACCATGACGGTATTACGCCGGGCCACTGCCTGCGCCCGGTGGCCCCGTTCTTCAGCGCGCTGGCGTTTGATATCATCCCATGCACGGGCAACCTCGTCAGGCCGAACTCTTATCGGCTCCTTCCGGGGCTGGGCGGGTTTCTGAGATGCTAGTTGCCTGGCGATAGTGGAGCGGGACGATTCTTGTCTTCCACGGGCCTGTGTTTCGGCGTGTTGTCGGTCCAGATCGTCCAATCTTTGGCGGATCTCGTCAAGCGGGACTCTCACCGGCTCCTCTCGGGGCTTGGCCTCGGTCTGTTGAGATTCTCCTTTTCTTCGTGGGGTGCGTCCTTTGGCGTGTCGGCGGTCCAAGTCTTCCAACGTACGTCGGACCTCGTCAAGCGGAACTCTGACCGGCTCTTGACGGGGCTGATGGGTGCTCTGGTATGCCAGGGAGCTTGGAATAATCGAGTGAGGTGGTCCTGACCTTCCTCCAGCTCCGTTTCGAGTACGTCGGCCATCGAGATCTTCCAGCGTGCGGCGGATTTCATCGATCGGGACCCTGACCGGCTCTTCGCGGGGCATCGTACAAGCGGTCTCGTCGTAAACATGTGCACTGAAAGCGGGAAGCAGAGGGGCAAACAAACGTGGCCATGCTCGGTATGAAAAGGAGCTGGACGAGGGCCCAGAGATGATGTTGACACAGGCGACGTCGCTGGTGGCGCGGAACCCCGGCCACCCTGTTTCAGACCACATCATCGCGGGGACGGCGACAGTCGCAAGGCGACGCCGGAACCCCGGCCACCCTGTTTGTGATGAGCCAGATGAGAAGGGTGGGGGACGCAGGTCAATAGCAATAGAATAGAAGGTGGGGGTGGTGATGTTGTAAGATTAATCTCTGAGCCCTATAACTCCGGTTGTTGCTTGCCCCATTTACACCCTCTCTGGCGCCACGCCGACGCCGGAACCCCGGCCATCCTGTTTCAGACCACATCATCGCGGGGACGGCGACAGTCGCAAGGCGACGCCTAGAACCATGGTAGCCTCTTCGTGTTGGAGATCACAAGTGTGAGGCGACCAAGTAAGGTGTGGAAGAAGGAGGAACATTCTACAAGAGATCGTGCCTGTACATAAACAGTGGTTCCCCTACTGCACATTCAGTAAGAATTAAGCAATAAAAAAATCTTCTCATTTCAATACTTCGTCATCCAAGACTAGGCTAGGAGCAGACAATACGTCAGCCGGGTACGCGTGCGGTGTATCAAGGCTAGCTTCTTTTCATGATGAAGCGGGAGAGCGTAGGGAACTCTTCAGCCGGGTCAATGGAAAAAACGATGTGAAAGAAAGTCGGCGGCAGATGAACTGAAGTCGTCCGACACGACGCCAAAGGCCCGGGATGTCGACTCGTGGCTCCTCAGATGTGGCTCGTTTCACAAAGGTGGCTCAGAAACAGAAACGGTGGCGCATCAAAAAGTGGCTTAGAAGGCTCAGATCGTCGAGCGAACCGGGCGTTGAAGGGTCAGAAGGCGCGGAAGGAAGAACCTTCGGAACTACGTTCCTCAGGCAAAGCACTTGCCTTTTGCAAGAAAGAGCCCGACACAAGCACTTATCTTGTGAAGGAACGAGGCTGTGGCCGAAGGAGTCTCTGTTGAGACCGTACGACTAAGATGGTCCGATCTGCTGGTGGCTGGGATGTGGATACTATGTAAGGAACGAAGTATCCATAAGTCAACGCTATTTGCATTAATCAATCTAAGATACTGCCTTGGCGACCTGAACGCGCCCTGTCCTCGATCGGTAATGTTTATAGGAAACGTGTCAGACAATTGGCTCTACAGGGATCAGAGATGGCATCAGTCAATTGATGAGAATTACCCTGAGGAGCAAAAAACTCCGTGAAGAGTTGCACGGTTCCGTGCAGTTCTTACACACAAATGAAAACTTTACCTGTTTAGGCAGTAGCAGCTGCCTGGCAGGCAGCTGCAGCCACACCGGCTAAGCCTGATGTGCGACAAAACGCGAAACGCGGCCCATTCCTACCGCGGTGGTCGGTATTACCTGTCTGACCTTGAAGTTGAGTTACCAAGTCATAGCAACAGCAGAATTCTACCGTCAAAAAATGACGTGTTGAAGGGCCAATCAAAGCAGGCAGGTTCCCAGCCTGCAGCCAAGGCGGACTGTTAGGCTCAAACCCCTCTCGATGTTGCCGTGGCTGGGCTGTCAGGCTGCAGCAAAAGCAGACAGTTGCAATCCATCCCGATATTTCTACAGACGCACCCATCTCGCCGTGTGTTTTCAACTTGAGCTTCTACCTCCCCCTGCTGTCAATATCGTGATACTTGAATAGCATACGTCATGTACGCTAAGCTTCTCAACGATCGCCAGATTCGGCTCATGACTTTGCATGCCGGTCAAGCTGGTGATCCGATTAGATGTCGTTTGCGGCGCGTGGAGCTTAGGATGTCACTTAAATTTGAGGCTCTCTCTTACGAGTGGAAACAAGCCAAAGGCCGCACCAGTATAACCTGCAACGGTATCTCTCTTCCTGTCACACAAAATCTAGCATCGGCACTACGCGCCTTACGGCTTCCCTCTAACCCTAGAGTTCTCTGGGTGGATGCAGTCTGTATAGATCAAGACAATCCGGAGGAGAAATCGAAGCAAATTCCCCTCATGCGCGAGATTTACGCCTCCGCCAACTCTGTTCTCACCTGGCTCGGACCCGATTTCCCTGGGGTTAAAGAAGCATTTCAGATTTTCCCATACCTCAGCTTGGTTGGGATCGAACGCCATCCTACCGGAAAACCAGATACAGAGAAGATAGAAGATATGCTGGCGACAAACATTACTCAGCGCCCGAAACAAGGGTCCATTATCGAAAGTCAGAAGGACTATATGTTCTTCTCTCATGATAGAGATTCCGTCCTCTGGCAGGCCCTCGGACGACATCGTGAGCTTGATGACGACGCTATTTTCAGATTTCATGATCAAATGGCTTGGGATGCTATCGACCGACTATTTTTCGACTCTTACTTTCAGCGGTCTTGGATCATCCAGGAAGTTGCTGTTGCCGAGATGGTTTACATTGTGTGTGGCTCATTCAAGCTGCCTTGGGATATTTTCCGGATGGCCTACGAGGGTAGGGCGAAGTTGGAGTTTCAACCCTTCAGAAACCCCGGTACAGACGATCTAGCGTCTCTCATTCCATGCGTTCGGGATGCTCGATTGCGATACCGAAACAGGGACGAGCCGAACTCGAAGTGTCTTGACTTGGGCATTGTTTTGACCAGTTTCAGTTATTCAAACCAAACCGATCCACGTGACAGAGTCTATGCTGCTCTTGGACTGGTCAAACCCCAGTCACTGTGTGCAGATATTGTGCCGGACTATAACAAGCCAACTGAGGATGTTTTCTACGAAGCGAGTTGTCACATCGTTCGACTACGGAAAGACCTCTACCTATGGTCATGCAAGACTCTGATGAGTCGGAGATCAATGACCTCTCTCCCCTCTTGGGTACCCGAATGGACGATGCAGCCTTGCGAAGAGGCTATTGAGTTTGCCAGTTCTGAATTGAGTCGATGCCTGCGCGGAAATCCTGTTATCCACGATCGCAGCTTGTTTGTTGACGGTCATTTGGTGGACATGGTGGACGCAACCTTCTCCCTCAACCATGATCGTGGGGAATTTGAACTTGTTAAGAGGCTTGAACAGTGGCTGAAAGAACATGGCAAAAGTCTTTTCGGAGCATACACTGCCGGGCTAATGGATAATTCCGTGACGACTACTCTTTCGCGAGGCAACCCGGCCGAAGCAAGCCAACTTTTACGGGAGTTTGACGATATCCCGCCCCTCGTTGCGGAAGCAATCCGTAATGTGAAAGGGGGCAATCAATGTCCTCTCCCCAACAGCCTGTTGAACATTGAAGCAATGTGGTCAACTCTTACGGCAATATTCAAGAAGCGTATCAAGGCACCGAAGTTGCCGGGATATCGTCTCTTTCTCGCTATGCTGTATATGCTGCCCACGCTGGAAGAGAAGCGATGGAGTATTGGAGGCGGGCTGCCTCACTCTTTCAACTCCTGGATTGTGGCAGCCGTTCTGCTAATTATTCAGGGGAGGGACACCAAACTCTTCAACGATATCTTTTCAAAACACTTTCAGAGGAATGACGCTTTCGAGGGAATACAGGACAGCTTTTTCGTGACGAGCAAGGGCTTCTTTGGTCGTGCTCCTGCTGAAACTGTGGAACGTGGCCAAGTTGTGGCTATACTCGGAGGAGCATACGTCCCTTACTTACTGAAGAGGCAGAATGGTTACTATCGGCTCATGAGTCATGCGTACTTGGAAGGAATCATGACAATGAGCAGCCTGCCTCGGACTTGGCAAGTGGAGAGGATTGAGATTAAGTAGTTGAGACTTGCTTATTCGACCCATTCCCCACGTACGCATGTTTGGCAAGCTGAGGTTTCGCTTGGTCTAGGCATCGCTTAAGTATTTTGGGAAATAATCTTGAAGGGGGTTTCCGCATCATTTCCATCATGCATAAAAGCCCACTTTCAGTCGAGGTGGAAGCTGGGACGTCGTCGCTTGCTGCCTGAGTCTTCAGGCAGACATTCGTGATGACATGTGCCTGCCCCACCCCAGAGAACCTCCAGGGATGTTAAGTCGGGCTACCTTTAAATAGCAATTGTGCCCAATTCAAGGCACCAGGAAGCCGAAAACAGCTACCTGGTTCTAGGACCACAAAGCGCGACCCATGAAACGGTCTCTTTGAAACAACCAACAATGCTGCTGGTGCCAGAAATGGCACCCAACGCAAGCTGGCTAGGCATTTATACCTGCGACCATCAGGATTGTCAGCCCCAGCCTCTTCAACTCCATACTCCAATGATGGCTATCGATCACAGCGCTACCCTGCATGATTTGACGATTGCTGTTGACGCCAAGGTAAATAAGAGAGACCGAAGTAATGAAAACTTCATGAAAAGATGGCATACTTTTAAGAAGAGCGGATTCGAAGTTCACCAGGGATATAATGCTGAGGTCTATATCTGCATTCGTCGCAAGGGCGAAAAATACGAGTTCAAGTCTACTGACAGAGCCCTCCCGCTCTCGGAGGAGGAGAAAGTTAGGGACCCCATCAAGACGTAGCAAGACTGTCACTGATAGAGAACAATAGAACGAAAGCTTTCCATTGCCAGTGCAGGTGACAGCTGCAGATGTTGCGCGTGATAGAAGTCAAGACTTGATGGGAGAAAAGGGGCAGCGGCGGCGAACCAGTCCAGGTAAGGCCCAGGCTGCGGGGTTTGAAGACAACATGACAACAGAGCTTGGCCAAGGAGAAGGCTGTGCGGCAAAAAACAAATAAAGATAATAATTAAGAACAAAAGCACGCTTGATCTTGACTCATCCATCTTCCTTGCCTTGCCCGTGCTACCTGCTGTGACAGCTGCAAGTTCTTGGCCAAGACTGAATGAGGGCTGAGGAAATAAAGGATAGAGTGAGGCTGTGCTAGTCGTGATATCACTCTAACCTTGCAGATCACATGACTATTTTAGTCCCGCAATTTCACACCCCATTTCCCTACAACAGCAACAGGATTCCGGGAAAGTGTCCACTTGAAATGCTGCCCCCAACAGGGGTTGGCAAGGTTGACACTCCCATGTGGTAGTCATCCTGCTACTGAGCTGTGACAATTCAATATCAGCCACCAGGTGCGTGCAAGCTCCACATTTCGGTCGTTGATGTAGCTGTGCGGACTAATCTGCTTATAACGTGGTTCACTGGGCAGCAGGTGTTCTGTTGTCCCGATGTTTTCCCCTGCTTCGGGCGTCTCACAACAAAGCAGGTCTCGACGCAAATCATCCACCCTCCTCTCGCACAAATCCATCAGTCTCCATGGAAGAAATTGAGAGGCTGCGAAAGCAGCTACGGGAAGAACTGTTGAGATCCGTTGTTTGACGGATCAATGGCTATTCCGATCCATTGGTGGTGGCTGGGATGTGGATGTCGTCCTGTCAATAGCTTCCGCTGGTTAGCGCTAGTTTTCTTCTCCTTAATCAATACAATATGCTCATTTCAACAAGAACAGCGCCTACGTGAAGCAACGACGACGTGAAGAAGCCGAAAGCCGCACCCTCGAGGAACAACGCCGACGCGAAGAAGCCGAAGAGCGTGCACGCGCATCGCAACCTTTATCACTCAACCCGTACCTTGAGATTTGTCATATGCTCCGCCTCGCTACCGATGTCGTGACCGATCGTTCTCTCACGACCCAAGGCGACACGACCAATCCGACCGGCCGCTTCTACCCTCGTCGAATCATCCCGTGGGATGCATTTGCAACCGAGCAAGAGAACGTTTGGGCCGACCTTTCTTTCGGTCCCTCATTCGCTTCCCGATCCGGGAAGGCATACGAAGGGTCGGACAGGCAAAGATGGGAAACCTCTCGTTCTTTTAGGAAAGGCGGCATCAGATGGCCTAAAATGGGCACCTAACCTACAGGCGGTGCGGGCGGTGATTAGGTTCGTCATGTACACGAAGAGACTTACGGACCAACAGCATTAAGCGGCCAAACCTGGCGATACTAACACCAAACAGCCTCAAGCTAGCAGATCGTGCTTCAGCTGCTGAAGATAGGATGCTGAACACTTGGAGAAATTGGCCTTCAAGCAGGCCTGTCACTCAGAATCAAGCGGATGAGGAAGAGTGTAGGGCTTCTAGGAGACGCGACAGGATGGCGTAAATAGCTTAGCGTACTTAGCCCTATGAGGTTAGTCCTCCCGGGCGGAATAAATTTCATTCATTCATTCGTGGCCCGCCAGTGGAGACGGATCCGTCCTGCGAACTACCACGGTGTTGGTTGCTGTCCTGAGGTGTCCTCCTCAAAGCTCAACGGGAAATTATGGAATCGACGTAGTGATCTGGGTAGCTCTCTAGAGTTAAAGCATCCAAGAACACTTCGCCACAGAATTCAATACCCAGCTCCTTCTGTGCAAAATTCTCAAACCAAGCAGCAACTGCAAGGATATTTTTTGAGCCCTTGTTACAGGGATTCTGTTTGGTATCAAGCGCGCGATTCCGCACCCTTGCAATCTAGAGATGAAATAGTATCCCTGCAAGTCTAGATCCAGTTTCGTCCCCTGGCCAGCAGCGATCGCTTCACTTCAAAAGCACCCCGAGCTGGGACAGGCAGAAGGTGTTTCACAGTCGTCTTTGAAATTCATGGATTTATCATCTCGACACTTCAAGTATGCTTCGCGAGACAGAGAAACCCCTGCAGTCGCAAGGCGTCGTAAAGGTTGCGATCGACCCTCCTGTATTCGCGCCGGATGACTCCTCACGCCAGCTCGGCGAGAAATCAGAAAATGACGAAGAATTCTCTGACGGACATATTTGTGCCAAAATCATCCGCCATCGCCATAAAGACCCGGTAGAAGAAAACAGATGGTGGTCGCGACTCAAGAAGAGTAAGCCGGGTATCTTGAGGTCTATACTCAAGCACCCGTCGCTGGCAGCTCCCGTTTTGGAAATAATCCTGAAAATACCTGGAATGCGCGAGGGAATGAAAATTGGCACATGGCATAAAATTATTGCCGCTAAGTGTGACGAGGTATGTGCAGTCCATCCGGCCAAAGGATGAAGCTGATGTTACTTAGGAAATCATCCGATACCTTGAATACATACTAGACACCTGGACTGACATTATGGGCTCGAGATCCGCCTTATCACATGTTGACCCTGAGGCCGTCCGTGAACTTCAACTTCGAGCCCCAGGTGTATCAAAACGGGACCAGAACCACATTGCTAACGTTATCACGAAGGGATTGGCATTCAAAAGCCTTACGGATAGGTCGGAAAGAATGAAACTGTTGGATCGATTGAGGAACTTCAAGTATTTGATCCCCTCCATTTACACTCTGCAGAAGGATTTCAAGTACCTTGAGCTTTGTACAAGCGTCTTGAAGCGGCTCGTTAGAGGCGAGAAAAAGTCCCTTCTCACGGCTCAGAGAGTTGCTTTCGACGCTTTCAAGTTCAGCACACCCTTTGGTCCAGATTCTCTTTTCTTCCAAAGGTTGAAACAATTACATCTTTGCATCATGCAAAACATAGTGGAGCTGACTGGCAAGAGCGGTCTTTTGGAAGCTGGAGAAGGGAAATCTGGAAATAGGCTTCCTGATCCAAAAGCTTGGTTTCGGTTAGCAGTCCAGGCCCAAAACCTCGGGTTTTACTCCGACGAGATGGCTCGTCTAGCATCCGCAGACTCGGGCCGAGAGTTGATACTGAGAGCAATCCAAGCAGCTCTGCCGGACGCCGGGTATGACGAGTCAAAATTGGATATTTTCATATCCTCTGTCAAGGAGCTTTCTCAAATTGATCAAACACGACAACTAGATAATTTCGCACCAGCATTTACGACTTCTGGGGTTGGTGAACCGATCGCCCGTCGATGTGGGTATCAATATTCTGGGGCTTATGCGAGAGATCGGAGGTTCTTGACGATGCCCTGTCTGTCGCGCCCTACATTGGAGTCTTTAGATATTACATCGCTTTTTGTTCGAAAATCAGTTTTCCATTCGTTCTTTGGGCTCGACGAGGGAAACAAATCTCAGTTAGACACAATGCTATACCAGACCCTGTCGCCTCACTCAGTGAGTTCAACCAACGAAGACAAGCAGATGCGAAACAGGGAGATTCTAACTTCGAATTAGGAATCATATGAAGGAGGACTACAACAAGAACGCAGGAGACAGCAGGATGAAGCTTTACAACGAGATGTCGCGAGGCAATACGAATTCTATTCTACAATAGACCCTCGCTCATCTGTGGATTAGATCACACAAATCGACCTCATCTCTCTTTTTACTCCTCTTGCGCTACATCTAGGATCTAGAAATCAGCCCTTACTATCAATTGACCTTCATTCAAGTACGATCTCTCGCGAAATTATATAGACCCGTAGAACTCCAGAAGGGTAGGGTTAAAGTAGGTTTGGAGATTTAGAGGATCTGGAATGGTACGTGTAGAGCGGTATAAGGTCTATGGACCGATAGAATTCCTGGGAAGGTAGGCGTAGACCGGCCTGAGTTGCCTACCAGTCGAGTATACGACTAGTCGGAGTGGGACTAGTCAGGGTAAAATTGCCTACCGGTCGAGTGCATGACTGGTCGGGGTGGGACTAGTCGGGGTGGAATGGCCTACCGGTCAGCAGTGTACGACTAGTCGAAGGAGAATCACCTACCGGTCGGGGTGCATGACCGGCCGGAGTAGGACCGGTCGGAGTGGGACTAGTCGGGGTGGGACTGGTCGGGGTAAAACAGCCGACCGGTAGATGCATGACCGGTCGGAGTAGGACCGGTCGAAGTGGGACTAGTCGGGACGGGACTGGTCGGGGTGGGACTGGTCGGGGTGAAACGGCCGACCGGTAGGTGTATGGATTGGATTGGATTGGATTGGATTGGATTTATCATAGGCTGTCCCAGCCGCCCTAGTGGCGGCTATGCAGCGTTCGGCTATGAATAAGATGCCCCCGCCCCTCGCTTTCAGAAACCAAGCCATTCCGCTGCACAGAATTGCTTCCCCTACTGCTCCGGACAGTTGCACCTTACTTGGGTCTTTCGTGAAACTTGCAAGTTTGTAGATGAACACGCTATATTGACCTAGCATCAAGTAAAACCCACCTTACACTTACTTTGCATCGTCAGCCGTTGACCGTAAAACTCCCAACCTACCATATCAGCTATTCCATGCCCATCTTGCGGCGCCTAACCTTGCGTAACCGCCTCCGCTCCACTTGGTCCGACGACCGCAGCGTGACACGATGAATCGTCTGAACATGGACCCGAAAGTGATCCATGTGGCGAAACTCGACATCTTGACCTTGGTTCTGGGCTCGACAAGCAGGATGTGTACACACAATCTTTTCGCCACGTTGCTGAGCCCTCTCGCGCTCGACGAGATGCTGGTCGTCGAAGTGGTCGTTCCTGACAGTCGGACGGCAGTATGTGAAAGTGCGCTCCTCGAGGGAGAGTCGCTCGTCGCCGATGCAGTCTGGGCATTGTCCCGCTTGCATGAGGAGAGGGAATTGATCGAGGCTGGGTTCGGGCTCACTGTCCGCTTAGGTCGGCTCGGATTTGAAGGGCGGTCGGGCCTTGATCCCTTGCTGGGCGCGGTCGCGCTTGACTGTCTCTCGTTTGTCGCAGAGGGCTACCATGAGTTGGATAGCCTCGACCCTTCGCACGAGGATCTCATCCTCTGTCAGATCATCGGGCTGGTGG
>NOKP01000004.1:2590762-2680393 GCA_002682825.1 Neonectria sp. B-13 | reverse complement strand
ATAGTAAAACTTATACTTTAACTTTATAATAGAAACTTTTATCTTCTTAAGTTATTATTACCTTAGGCTTAAGTATTCAGCTTATTATATTATTATTTTATCTATTTTCTTTTATACTATTTAATCTTTAGCCTCTTCTCTAAGTATATACTATTAAGGACTATTATATTTAAATAATAGAAACTTTTATTTTCTTAAGTTATTATTACCTTAAGCTTAAATATTAAGTTTATTATATTATTGTTTTTTTTATTTTCTTTTATACTATTTAATCTTTAGTCTCTTCTCTAAGTATATACTATTAAGAACTATTATATTTAAATAAATATAATTTATATAATCTATTTTAAATAGATTTAAGTCTTATTTTTAAATAATAAATTATAATTTATAAGTTTATTTTATAAAATATAAAAAAGATTAAAATTAATTAATATTTTAAGACTAAAGAATTAATTTAATTAATAATCTTTAATTATTATATTTTATTATAAGATAGAATCTAGTTTAATAAATTATAATAGAATAAGTCTTTTTAAAAAACTTAATTCTAAATTTAAATCCTTTTTTTTAATATTATTAATATTTAGATATAATAGTCCTTAGTAGTATATACCTAGAGAAGAGACTAAAGGTTAAATAGTATAAAAGAAAACAGAAAAAACAATAGTATAATAGGCTTAATACCTAAGCCTAAGGTAATAATAACTTAAGGAGATAAAAGTTTCTACTATAAAGTTAAGATATAAGTTTTACTGCCTTAATCAGCTAGAAAAGCTAGATCTTAGAAAAGCTAGATCTTGGAAAAGCTAGATCTTAGAAAAGCTAGATCTTAGAAAAGCTAGACCTTAGAAAAGACTAAAACCCCTTAGGATAAAAGCCCAGCTAACCTCTACACTTTCTAGGCTCTTCACATTCCATCCAACCTTTCAAACAATATAATAACTATACTACTAATTGTATAAGATAACTGCCATCCGAATCGCACTATAACCTAGTAAGCCCTTACTAAGCTATACATATAGGCTCTTATATGACCTATATATTGAATTAAAAGAACATTCAAGCCTTATTTCTATACTATAAATTATAGCTTAAAAGTCTAGCCTAGGGCATATAAAATAGCCTATGATTAACTACTTTAGACCTAAGGAGTTAATCCAATTAGTAGTCTTTAGCTATAATATCCTACTATAAGAGGAAATAAAGCTTAATATAGTAACTGCCTAATGGATTGCAATAGAACAGCTCTTTCTAAAGAGACTAGCTCTAAAGCTAGAAAGGAATAGTAATATTACTACTATAGAGAAGGAGTTCCTTAAGAAGCTATACAACCCTATCTATGCCTTATAGATTATATAGTTAATAGATAATATTATTCTAATTAATCTATAGCTAAAGGAATAATGCATTAGAAACCAAGGGAATCTAATTATCTCTAACATTGACCATGAAGCTGCATGGAGGGATTTGGCAGAGGGAGTTCTAGGAAGCCTAATAGTTATTCCTAGTGTCAGTGGATAGAGGGGGTAAAAGTCAATAATTAGGTTTAAAATCCAAAGATCTATCCCCCTGTTAAGCTTAAGCAAAGGAAACATATGATTTAGTACAATTGCGAATAAGCAGAAATAGTGGTCTAAATAGTAGTTTCAACAGTGAATATTATTAATATATAAAAAAGATTTATTAATAATTAAAAATATTATAATTATATTTTATAAATTATATAATTAATAAATAATATTTATTAATTAATTTATAATTAAAAAGTAATATATTAAAAAGTAAAATAATCTTATTATATAAAGAGATTTAATAGAAAGAGTTCTATAAAAAGAATAAAAGTTAATAATTAAGTTTAAAATCTAAGGATCTATTTCTTTATTAAGCTTAAATAAAAGAAATATATAATTTAATAGAATTATAAATAAATAAAAATAGTAGTTTAAATAATAGTTTTAATAATATAATTCTTTATTTTAAATCTTACTTTTAAGTTTTATCTTTTAACTCTTACTTTTTAATTCTTATTTCTTCTCTTACTTAATATATCTTTAGTCTTAAGTTATATTATATTAATAACACTTTACCCTTTAAAGTCTGTATTTATATAGAAATCACAAGCCTATTAGCGTGAAACTTACCCTTTAAATCCTACTTACTTACTAACTGACCAACTAACCGACTGACTCCCTTATGGACCTCACTGACAGACTTTCTCGCGGACTTGCTTGCTTACTGACAAGGTGGAGTTGTAGTATGATGTGAAGTTCTGAGCTCCTTGCTGGCTAAAGCGTAGGCGGCGGAAGTATGGCGCCACAGGAAGCTTAGGGATGATGGGGCCGGCTGGCTCCTGGGTGACGAACTTGATCGTCTTCGTCTTCGTCGTCGTCGTGGGCATATCATTCCTGGGGGTCGGAGGGCGGTGACCGTTGTGACGACGGTGGTGGTGCGACCACCTTGCCCTCCTCTTCTTCTTCCTCTTCCTCTTCCTCTTCGTCCTCGCTCTGCGGCTAAATCCATATTAGACACACCCCATAAAGGCCAGGTTATCTACCGAATTGAGTCATTTACATACCAAAGGCAGCACCCTCGTGGGCTGAAGCCCGACAAGTTACAACAATATGGCTAGCAAGGCCGCACAATCGACAGTGAAGAGTCATCTAATAGCAAAATTGTTAGTGCCCATGTAGGAGATGTATGGAGGCCATCGTATGGTTCGTCACAAAAGGCCACAGGGGAAGCGATATCAAAAGGGCGTTTCTAGCAGTTGATTGGCTATGTTCTGTCATGTGATTCTTTAACCAGAACACTTCTCCTCACCTGACCACTGTTCCTAACCTGAACATTACTCGCTCTAACCAGAGACCGCCCATTGCACTCCATTCCCTGTCTGGTCGACACCAAGCTACGACATGTTAGGAACGCCACCATCGACCCGAGGGGATGGAACCTGCACCCTATCGCCCAAGTGACGTTCTCTGTCCCGGCAACCGAACTCACAACTGCCTGAGACATGGACATCATCCCATTCTCAGTCTGCCGAAAACAGGGTGTGCCACCTGAGACACTCCGGTGTGATTATAGTACCTGCCGCAACCTTCATTCACTAGGACATGGACTGAAGTTGCAATGGCAATGGACAGTTTGCTTGTCGCACAGCCCTGGACTGCGTCGCTCTTTTGCTTCTTTCACGGTATTGACTCAGCTTTCAAACCGAGGATCCATCGTCAACCTGTATTCGCGGACACCTACTGCTGAGTGGTTCTTTGTGTTAGTAAGCACTTGAGACTACACAGATCTGTCTCAGAATCCACAGAGGAGACATCCGATGGGATGACACGTCAATTGAGGCAACAAAGGGATACTAGCGAGGTGAGACGCTTCCCTCGATGGCTTGGCATGGAGGACCAGGCATGCGGAAACCAGAGCAACGAGAACCTGACTAAAACACGCGGTGCCGACGACCTGCGTTGATGGCGACATATCACAAACCGCCCTACGAAAGGAGGAAGGGGGGAGTCTTGCTCTACTCCTTGTGGCGCTGCGATGCTGCACATGTCCCAGATCCCGTCTCTCGTTGATAGATCGGCTTGCTTCTAACGAGACGAGCGCTAAGAGTCAACAAGCTTAGCTGTCTCATTACGACGGTGAAGGATTATGGAACGGATCGACCCAACCCACACCCGATCCTATTTCCTCAGGAACGCATTGACCTTTTACGTCTTCTCCATAGTCCCGAATGCAGAATAATACAAGTTCCTCTCAAACTGATCGTCTCGGCAGACATTGTCGGCTAGGACCGCCCTTGATCAGCGGCCGGACTTCCCTTCCCGTCGAGGGTCAGGGGATGGCATCAAAGCACTTAACTCGACAGATAGCCTCTTTGGCTAATTGCATTGCAATGCCTTCTTGACCAGCCATGCGAGCTGCAACTTCAATCGTCTTTTCTAGGACGGTGTCCTCATAAAAGTGTCGCAGACAAGACCACAGGCCAATGCCTCTTGGCCCGAGATTGGCACCCCAAGCAGCACAGCCTCCATAGCCTACAAGGGATCGCACGTCTTAGCGACCGTCTACGGCTGAACATATCACTTTGGACTGAACAACCTACCCGAAACTTGGCCAAGGCAGATGTGAGTCTTTGAGTTCCGCCCGCCCCTGGAATCAGGTTGAGGCTCACCTCAGGAAGTACGAATCGGCCACTGAGGGAAGAATAGATCAGGTCGCACTGGAAAGCAACGCCTGTGTGGTATAGAGCTTGTTCGTTGTCTTCCAGGACCAACCACGAGGGCAAGCTCAAAGCCGCCACCGAGCTATTCGCAACTGTTAGCCCTGGTTCATGTCAGTATGCCACGCAAGGAAGGTTCCCTTATTGCTGGTCCCTCTACTGCAGTTAGGATCGGCTTCCGAACAAACGGCATGCCATTACAGAGACCTTCCAAATACCGACAAGATCGTGCCGCTGTGGCATCCATGGCGGAGATTTACTTCAATCAGCACCCTCTGTACAGTTGCTCGTTAGCAGGGTGACAGCTTGACAAGGCGTATTGAGGGCTTATGGTGACCCCTGCCTGAAAAGCATGATCCCTCTCCTGCGATGACGATGACCTTGACGTTAGGATTCGCCGAGACCCGGGATAGCTCGGCGAGGAGCGCAACGATCAAACTCTTGGAAAGCGCAATCCGCTTTTGTGGTCGGTTCAAGACGATTATTGCCACACCCTCGCTGGGTGAAGTAGCCAGCACCAGATCACAAGTAGTCACTGTCCTCTGTCGAAGGAGAATACGGAATACGGGAGGCGGGACAACAAAGTGCTTGGGGGGGAGGGACACGCAAATCGGAGCTGTAAGTTGCGCTACAAGTCAAGCCACTTTACCCGAGGTATGACTACCAACAGTCTCACAACTAGCCCGAGGGCGAGAGGAATGGATTGTCCGAGATGGATCCATATCGAGAAACAGTGGCAGGTTCTGAGCAAGGATCTGAAGCCACACCGGCGGAGACAATTCCCGGGAGCCAGGGAGAAGGGCCGCTGCCTCGGGATCCGCTAGATGCGATTTAGCGACCTGTCTTCGGGATAATGCTTTGTTGTAGACCTGGAGGTGGATCGAGCGCGGTCGATCGCGTCCAATGTCTCACTCGGCCTGGGCTATACATCGAATTCCAGCCAGATCGGGCGACGCCGGCCACATTCTCGGCGTCCGGGGCCGGCTCCGTGTGCTCGATGGCCGGCCGAGCGTGGAATGCTGTAAAGCTTGTGACAAGAATTGTCCCCTGGTGTGCCTCCGATGAGCCGCGTTGCTGGGGAACGGATGCAACTCCAAGTTTGTGACAAAGTCGACAACGTGGAGACAAGGCCTCGTCATCTCACAAAGCCAGCTGAAAGAGGGCCGACTTGGCAGGGAGCTCGTGTTCACATCTGCCACCCTGAGCCCGCAGTGTGCCGACACGTTACGTGCGGCCGCAAGTATATAACCCATATATCTTCGTCCAATGAAGAAGGATGGAGACATCGCAGAAAAGGTATCGATAGCCCTTGTAAATCTCCAACTCCTACCGTCTCTTTTACAATGGCTGCGATGTATCCCTGGAAAAGCTGTCTCCACGCTCCCAGTCGACAATTCGGCCATGGGAAGGTGGTCCAAAGTCCCTTTCCCACTGTCACTGCGGCTTTCTATCACTATGCAGCATCTTGTCCAGATAACGTAGCGGTTTGCGATCTCTCAAGTTCCCCAAGAGAACTCACATATGGAGCCCTTGCCGAAAGGGCTCAAGGCCTCGCCCGCCAGCTCCGTCATCGAGGTGTTAGCCCCGGACAGCGCATCCCCCTTGTTGTGAAGCGGAGCGTGGAGATGGTTGTGGGTATCTGGGCCATTCTGTCCTGCGGCGCTCAGTATGTGCCTCTCGACGGCGGCGTTGTCCCGGATGAAACAATTCGCCAGGTACTGGACCAAGCCCAGAGTGACGTCGTCCTCTGCCTATCATCGACGAAGAACCGGATAACGACTCTCCGCCTGAACCACCTGCTTGTCGTGGTTGATGAAGATGACTCTCCGGACTCAAATGTGGACCCTGAGGATGAATACATGGACCTTGCCACCCCAGATGGCGGTTGCTACGCCATCTATACGTCTGGTTTGTGTCCCATCTCGCGCTCCCAGATGGCCCTCTCAGATGAAATGCTGACTTTCGGTTTCCTAGGGACAACAGCACAACCCAAGGGGGTCGATGTCACACATAGAAATGTCTCAAATCTCGTCTGCATGTCTCCCGGCAACTTGGGAGTGGCTCCCGGCACTTGCGTTGGGTCGTTTCTCAACGTCAGCTTCGATATGGGTGAGTTCAACAAGCGATAGAGTGCCAAATCGTAGCAAGTTTTGGAAGCTGATCACTAGAATAGCGGCCTGGGAGATCTTCGCTTGCTTCTGCAATGGGGGAACACTGGTCATCCGGGGCTCTAACTGGGCTCCAGCTCTTCAAGAGGTCGGCTCTATCTTTATACTTGTACCAAATGGGATGCCTCGCTGACATTGAGACGTTGACGGATAGATTGACGTATTGATCTGTACGCCAACAATACTGTCTAAGATTGATCCAACACAGTATCCGAAGATCAAAACCGTTGCAACTGCCGGGGAACCGACCACACAGAGGTAAAAGCCTTCGGGAATACACATCTCTTCCCCTGCTAACAATTTAATTCAAGCCTTGCCGACCTGTGGGCCAGCCGTGGCGCGTATTGGAACTGCTGCGGTCCGACCGAGACTACAATCGTCAACACCATGCACAGGCACGTCGTCGGGGACGTGTTGTCCATCGGGCAGCCCACGCCGAACAACAAGGTCTATATCCTAGGCGAAGATGGCCAACCGGCTGCCGTGGGTAGTCCCGGGGTCATGTGGGCTGGTGGCCACGGCGTGTCCCGAGGCTACGTCGGCCTTGAAGCCAAAACGGCTGAGATGTACATCTCAGATAGATTCGCCAACGACGGGTGAGTTGGCCCGGTGTTGACTCTTTGACTATGGCTGACAAGGACCATCTAGATCGAAAATGTATAATACTGGTGACCTTGGGTGCTGGCGACCCGATGGTTGCATCGAAATCCTTGGTCGGGTGGATGACCAGGTCAAAGTGAAGGTGAGCAACAAAGCCTGTCTAGCCAAGTTCAAAGACTGACGCAGAAGAAAAGGGGTTCCGTGTAGAGCTCGACGGCGTGTCCGCATCGCTGGCCTCCGCTTCCGGTGTGTCTCGGGCCGCCGCGTTGTTAGTCCTCGGAGATATTCACGGCTTCGTCACCCCGCTGAGCTGTGATGTTGCCTCCATCATGAAGCACATGCAGGAGCGGCAACCCTACTACGCTGTGCCGACACAGATCCATGTCCTGGATGATCTGCCTGCCACCGTGAACGGCAAGATCAACAAGAGGGAACTGCAAGCCATGGCTTTAGCAGAGGCAGGCATGAAGGAGCTTCAGCTCTCTGTCAAGGAAACTCGAAGGGAAAAGACCGGCGTTCAAGTAAAGGTCGAGCTCAAGTCGCAGTCGTCCTTGTCGACCCTGTCAACCGTGTCGGAGAAGCACGACCTCTCGCAAGACGTCCCGAGCAAACGATGCCCACAGCCATTCAGAGGTCTGAGGCATCGCGTCTTCATCGTCTACCGTACGCTCTTCAGCTTGATCGGGGTCCTGAACTTGGGCGCATTGATAAGTGCCATCGTTCTAAATCTCGACCCCGAGTGGCTAGGAACCATCACTGCCATCAACCTCGCAGCCGCGGTCCTGGTGCGCCAGGACGCAGTGATCAACATCTGTTACACCGTCACCTGTTCGCTCCCCAAGCGACTTCCACTCTGGATTCGGGCCCGTTGCGCCAAGATCTACCACCTGGGCGGAATCCATTCTGCAGCAGGCGTCTGTGCAACCGCATGGCTCGTCGTCTCATCCATCCGAGGAACAATCTGTAACGGGAACCCCTGTGATGGAAATCAGATGGGCTCGCTGGCAACGCAGGTGGTGTCGTGGCTCCTCTGTGCGCTCTGTTGCATCATGGTTGGGACTGCGTGGCCTTCATTCCGGAAGCAATATCACAACCTCTTTGAGCGGTTCCATCGCTTCGCAGGCTGGACAGCCCTTGGGCTCTTCTGGGTGCGTACGTTACTGGCCATCGACGACACTCGACAACATCGAGAGGAGACGAGCTTTGGTGTTGCTGCCGCGCGCAGCCCCGACTTTTGGCTCCTGGTGGTGGCAACGTGCAGCATTGTCTCGTCGTGGCTCTTCCTCCGCAAGGTACCTGTCGAAGCCGAGGTGCTCTCCGATCATGCCGTCCGCCTGCACTTTGATTACACTGTGCCGGTCAATGGCAGCTTCACACGCATCTCGCGACGGCCACTACTAGAGTGGCACTCCTTTGCAACAATTCCTGCCCCTGAGGCTACCGAGCATGTAAAAGGATACTCCCTGGTGGTGTCTAATGCTGGCGATTGGACTCGTAATTGTATCCAGAACCCACCCACAAAGTTGTGGGTGCGCGGTATTCCGACGTGCGGGGTGATGCGCATCGCGACCCTCTTCAACCGCCTGGTCGTCATCGCAACGGGGTCAGGAATCGGTCCATTGCTGGGCCACATCGGCCAGTCGTCTTGTCCCACACAGCTCATCTGGTCGACCAGTCGCCCAGAGGAGACGTTTGGCCAGGAAATTGTTGGTATGATCAGGGATAAGATACCGGATGCCGTGATTCACGACACCAAGCGGCTTGGGCGACCCGACCTCGTCCGGATGGGCTTCAACTTGGCGCAGAGCTTTGGCGCCGAAGCCGTCATAGTGATTGCAAACGAGAAGATCACCAAGAAGATTGTGTATGGCCTGGAAACGCGAGGCGTGCGGGCTTTTGGCGCCATCTGGGACAGCTGAAATGTCCTCTCATGCCCTCCTTCATCCCATTACTTTCTCTTCCTTCCGTGTCTCGTGTGCTCTTTCTCTCTACCAGCACTGTGTTCACATACACATTCACACATATTGTCTCTTAAATTGTCGGTCGGCGTGCGTGGTTTCGTCCTCTCGTTTGTCTTATAGAAAGTTGACGTTCCAACCCGTCTGAAATGACTGCGGTTAGTGTTTACGGATATCTACATAGGAAGAGAAAAGGTTGTAAGGTGGATGACATCATGCTCTCACCTGGCGAACAAATTCCAACCAGTCGTGCGTTTATTAGGATGAACAAGTCCTTCGACAATCTACATGAATATGCAACAAAACCGTAGATGGACAACGTAATGGAGCATATCGGCCTCTCGGTAGATTGCCGACTTCGGTGATCGGGTTCGCCAGATCTTCATCTCATTCAGAGCAACAAATAGAAGATGTTTTCTGTTCGACGGATAGGCACGGCTGTTCCCTTCATTGCCCGCCAGGGTCTCTGGGGACCAGCCACGGTAGGCAGGCAGTATTCCCAGTCTGTTGGCCCATTGGCCTATGATCTGCACGAGCCGGCGAGTCCCCGGACCGACAAGACAAAGGCCCCCATCCTCTTCCTTCACGGGCTCTTCGGTTCCAAGAAGAACAACCGGGGTATCAGCAAGTTGGTCGAATCTTCCCGCAACACTATGGGATACATGGCTAACAACATGACAGAGCGTTGGCTCGCGATCTGGGAAGATACGTTTACGCCTTGGTGAGGGACATCCGACCAATCATGGGTACGGACGCACAGAAGGACTCAACAACCAAGCAATAGGACCTCAGAAACCACGGCGAATCGCCTCACAACGCCCGCCATGATTATGTCGCCATGGCCCAGGATGTTGCAGACTTCATCAAAGACCATGGCTTCACCGAGACGACGCTCATTGGTCACTCAATGTGAGATCTCACGACCCTCCAGAACCCGCTGTGGCCCCAGACACGGACTGAGTGATTGACCCTGGGATTAGGGGTGCTAAAACCTCGATGACGCTGGCGCTGCGTTCTCCTGACCTCATCGCCGATATTGTCGCCGTGGACAATGCCCCCGTGGATGTCACACTGACCAGGGACTTTGCCGAGTATGTCCGCAGCATGAAGAAGATCCAGGAGTCCAATGTCACCCGCCAGAGCGAAGCAGACGCCATCCTCTCCGAATACGAAAAGGTGCGAACGCAGCCTGCCGAGCTCCCTCTCGAACCAAGGCTGCTGCAACTCTTAACTGACAGAGAAGCGTAGTCCCTTCCCATCCGGCAGTTTCTACTTGGCAACCTCCACCGCCCTGCTGGTGAAACGGCACACAAGTTCCGCATCCCACTTGACATCATAGGCCGCTCCTTGGATAACCTCGGAGACTTCCCGTACAAGGACCCCAACGAGGTTCGATTCGAGAAGCCGGCTCTCTTCGTGCGTGGCACCAAGAGCAAGTACGTTCCAGACGAATTGCTCCCCCTCATCGGGCAGTTCTTCCCTCGCTTCCGCATGGTTGACGTCGACGCCGGCCACTGGCTCATCTCGGAGCAACCCGAGGCCTTCAGACGAGGTAGCCTTCATCCTCCTTCGCCACCGGCCACGTCCGGTTCATCATGGTGGTACGCTAATAACTGTGGCAGCGGTGGTTGAGTTCCTCCAAAAGCCTGAGTAAAGAAAGCTTTGAGGATAAATTTCGGATAGACAGAGTGTGTGACATGGATCAGAACGGGTTGCTGGCATATGGATAGCCCCGCTATCCCCGGCGAGCCATGCCCTACTCCCATGTGAACGTAGAGTTTTGTGGTTCATGATGATACCGATAGAATGGATAGACAGCCACCATAATATTGTACCATATTCCATCTGGGGCTCAGGAACATGATCATCATCTACATACCCATTCCCCACCGAGTCAATATTGAAGACGAGGACCTATGAGGCCGGCCAGATTTGTCGCGCAACTACTTTACCCCTCCCACGCGCTGCACGAATTAAATGGAATCCCTCACTTTCACAACTTCACGCTACGACGTCACGTTTCGGCCATGTACCCGTTTACTGAAAATTTGACTGAACGTTTTTGCCATTTCAAAGGAACATGACCCGATCCCCTAGCCCGCCTTTGTGATGCTACGCCATTTGCAATGACCGAAACAATGCAAGGGATGAGTTTATTAGCCGCGAGGCCCTATGCCTTCCCCGCGCCATCCAGCCAGTGCCTTTTAAACCTCCTCAAGAACCACCTCCTTGAACTCCCGCTCAACCTTCTGGCCCTGGTCGTCCGTACCCGACTCGCCGTGGAGAGCCATCAAGGCTCCGAGGTCGAACTTGGGCTGCTTCAGTAGCTTGACCTTGCGGATGTGGACCTATCGAGGTGAAAAGTCAGCACGAATGAAGTGAGTGTTTGGCGCACAATAATAAAACGCAGAAGCGCGGTTACAACTTACGTTCTGGAGAGGGTAGATACCCTGGGTGGACTTCTCAATCTCGCGGCCGATGACCTCGGGAATGAGCTTGGAGGTGAGCTGAGTGAGGGTGCAGCTTGAGGCCTCACGCTGGATGATCTCGGTCATCTTGCGTCGGATGGCCCGAATCTGCGACGAGGCAGCGTATGTGGTCTTCTTGATCTGGTTGGGGCGTCGCTTGGTGAAGGCGATGGCGAAGAGGCGGATGAGGTAGTCGTCGGTGGTCTTGACGGTGACGTTGGCCTCAATGAGAGTCTGCCACTTTCGCACAAGGGATCGCAGCTTGTCGGAGGTGAAGTCGAGGCCGTGGAAGGCAGTCAGGCAGTTCTTGCCCTGGACCTCGTCGATGCGGAGGCGGACCTTGCGGAAAGCGTGGTCCTCATCCTTCTGGAGATCGGCGAGCGAGACCTCGACGATGCGGCCCTTGAGAGCGTCGTTGGCGTTCTTGAGACCGGTGGTTCGGTTCACCAGGGTCTTGCCGACACTGTAAATTGATACCGTCAGCCCCTCGTTCCCGAAATTCAGTGATATTCTCGATTCGCGTCGCTACTCACTCTCGCACGTTGAAGGGGTTAGGGGCCTGGAAGAAACGGGTCAGCAAAATCGTCTCCGAGTGCATTGCATGGACAAACCAACCTTGATCGAGTACCAATCCTTGCGGGAGAAAGGGTCCACGGTCTTCTTCTTGAGGCCCTTCTTGCCCTTAGAGAGTCTCTTGTTCCTGCGGCGCGCGTAAGCATGTAATCCCCAGTCGTAGGCGTTGTCGTGATGCTCACTTTCCAACCGCCATATTTGCTGGCTTATTCGTGAACCGTTGGAGAACGTAGGTGCTGGCTGGAGGATTGGTGGAGGGGCGAAATAATTTCAATTTCTTGTGTGCACCAGCTTAGGTCTAAGCGAAGGAGACAAAATTCACGGTCCAGGTTTTTTCCGGCACTAGCGGGCATTGTGGGCGTGGCCCCAGATCACGTGATGCCACACTCAATTCGACCCTGAAATTGCAGCCGAATCTTGACTACATATGCTATTTTGTGAGTGATGCCATGCACATACGACCATAGCTCTTAGAAAATACGGGATCCCGTCCGCTCTCCCTTAGTCAAGCTGAGAAGCGGTGAATTAGTACTCGGGTCGGTGACGACCGGGGAATCCTCACTGTTGTATGTTTTTATTTTTGGCTGTTCACGAATATTCTTACGGCACTGGATCCAGTATGCCCTCATAACCCGACTTCATTCAGCTCTTGGTACATACGACCATAGCTCTCAGAAAATACGGGATCCCGTCCGCTCTCCCTTAGTCAAGCTGAGAAGCGGCAGATTAGTACTCGGGTCGGTGACGACCGGGGAATCCCTGCTGTTGTATGTTTCTTTTTACTCTTTTTGCCCTTTTCGAATGATTATTCCAAGCGCCATCGCCCCCACACTGCTGCACCTCATTACATCAAGAATACAACTCTTAGAAAATGCAGCATAGTATTCGTTCTTGTTTATAGACCATTTGCCTTTATCTTTTGACCTATGTGTCCTAGAAATGGAGTTTCAGTCCCACTACTTTTACAGGCGTTTAATCCAACTCTCCAAGCAAGCAAGAGACTACTGCATGTAGTGAAGGTTTCTACCCAGTTTCCAACCCCCAGTTGGCACCCAAATTTCCTAGCAATAACCAAGGCCAAGCATTGATCATACCTTTCCAGCCAAGTGATGATTGCACTCTGCTCCGCACTCCTGAGCATCACAAGGCAGACATCGTCGACCTCGCAGGCGCCGAAGTCGAATCTTGGAATCCAGTGTTATAAGTGACGCTCAGCAAACGCGCAATACTGCAGCACGCCAGCGTGGTAGATACATCTCTTGAGCGGCTTGTTTTTACCCAAGCTGGTGCGGATGATGGCCTCGTACACCTCGATAGGTTGAATTCCCGGCTGGACAAGCCACGGGCGGCAAGGTCTAAGTCGAGAGGAGTCTGTGACATAGGATGGAATCTGAACTGGCGACGGGAAGGGAAAACCGGTATGTTGGGGTTTCGCGGGCGGAAGACGTCAAAACGTAAGGCCGCACATTACCCTTTATGTAGTTCCCTTATTGAACTGAGTGAAGCATATACTAAGTCTAGAGTCAAGCACCTTTAAAGGGAGAGGGAAGAAGCTGCTCAAGGTTTCTAGGAACAACAGAAGACCGAGGACAATATGATGGCAATCTCATACGAGGACGCAACGTTTTGCACATTACTGAGATTATTCAAGCTACTCCTGGAGTCCTAGCTTATTGCTCACATTTCTCTAACACTAAGGCCACTGCACGCGTATGTTTATCCAATCCCATCATTTCTCGATTGAGTTGGGCTTCTCGGAAATTCCAGTGTCTGGCGCGCCATTTGTACTGCCCTGTCCTCCGTCAAGTAGCGCTGTGGTCTGCTGGTTGTTTCAAACCCAACCACTCTCGGAACGAGGTATTGCTCCTCCCCAATCGTGTACAGCATAGCTTTTCGTAGGTCCTTCACCATATAAGAAGGATTCTCATCAGCCCTCACACCTCGTGATGGAAGCGCATCCCTTCCAGGTTCCGCGGCCCCTAATTGTGTATAGGTAGGTCCAAAAGAATCTGGTCGGCAACGAAGGACGGGACGGGATGGTGCTCCCTCCGGATCTGCGGCCTTCCTGCCGCTATCTCGTCCAAAGAGCTGTCAGTGGGGAGCGTATCGCGCTGGTAGTGTTCTGCGCGTGCTGCCTAAACGAATTTCTTCGTTGTTGTCGTTTGCGGTCCGCCTCTATCTCGAAAGGCTGGCCGTATCCCCCTCACCGGCCTCACCTCAATCGTCCGCATCTTTGTCGAGGTCCTGCTTGTCCCGGTGCCAGTCGTCAAAACTTGGGAAGCTGAAGTAGTAGCCTTTTCCCGAGTTAGTCTTCAAGTCAGAACTCGAATCAGGACGATGGGTTTGATGAGGGACCAACGACGTACCTGACGGCGAGTCAACCAAGACAACGTCTTGGCAGCTGGTGGGCGACGACTCGGAATCCCCGCGACATATCACAATCGCGTCTACCTGGTGAGAGATAGGTTCTGGGGTAGAAGAGTGCTCGAGATGAGTCGGTGAAGACGGAGAGTAGACGGCGACGCGGGTGAGGAGGTCGGTTGCCTTCTGCGGCGAGCTAGAGCTGGCCATAGGTCCTCGGATAGCATTGGATGTGGTGATGGAAGGCTCAGTGGCACTGGACCGCAACAACCGGGGCCGCTGGCGCGAGGCGTTGTGCGAGGACGAGTCACGTCGGTGTGCCCTCACGGCATTGCGGGTGTCTCGAGAGAAGGATGCCATGGCCAGTTCCAGCAGGTATCGACAACCAGGTACCTGGGTCGGTAGGCAGATGGATGGATGGATGGATGGATGGATAGATAGAGAGTTCAATGTAGAGACGGTTGGTACAATAGTCGCATGCACTTTGAGGAGTCGTTGGGGAGTCCACTCTGCATTGAGGTGAAGTTGGGAAAGAGAAGGTGTTGGCGACGGCGACGGTGACGGTGGCGGCGAAGGGCGGTAGTAATGGTCGAGGTCGATGTTGAGGTCGGGGATTACGCGGAAGGAACTGGTCGTCGGAGGTGCTGGGAATATCAACCTCGGCGGCAACGGGACCTGATGGATGCCACAGGCTCACGCAGGCTCGCCGCCGCCATTCAACCGTCCGTCCACCCACCATCATCACGCAACTCCTCCCACATCCCACTTCGCAGCTCTCCCAGGCAAGTATCCTGGGCTGGGAGGTAACTTAGGCCAACAGGTAGGCCAGCAGGTAGCGTAGGCGTGCTAGACTACCTGCTGGCCATACCTGCTCGCCACTTGTCGGCTCATCGCTGCATTGGGTGCCAACTACCCAGACTATGTGTCTCGAGGTGTATGGCCCAGCATCCCTGGCTTGGGCGACGCCGGGGCTCGGAGCCTGCAGGCGGGCCTCCCGTGCATGCGCATGCGGGGATTCTCCAGCACCACGAGGCCAGCAAGGCCAGTCACGGCTGGACACAGTGGATGGAAGAGCTCCGCCGTCAGCCAAAGGTCGGTAAGGAAACGAAAGAAAACAAAAGATCGAGCCAACGTGCTAAGAGTCTGGGACCGGTGGAGCACCGGGAGCAGCTACCGTCGCATTGCTACCCAACGTGCCAACCACCCACCCCGACAACCGACTCGGCCGCCGTGATCTGTACTATAGTAAGTGGGGGGAGGGATGGCGGGTCGGACAGCGGCAACTAGGACCAATTCAGTACCGGAGAGACAACCGGAGCATTGACGTGGTGGTGGTACACTGGTGGGCTAGACGCTGCCAGTGGTGAAGTGTTTTGCGGTGGGTGTTGTGGAACTGGTGCGTTGAGGTTGGAGTGGTGGTACCTGAACACCACTTCCCAAGAAGACCCAAGGAGATGGGTACCTACAGTACCTCAGGCACCGCACCACCAAGTCGCCGCACCCATACCTGGGAGTCGGGACTCGTCAGCCGCCCCCTCCCGGCCAAGCCTACAGCCACGCCGATTATTTCCCTCATGGTACCGAGTAACTTAACTTGCTCGAGCATTCGTATTACCAAACTCGAATAATGCTTGTAGTAAAAATTACCGAAAAGCCCGCTGGACTAATGCGAAACCGAACTCTACCAAGCCTTCATCGTCCCAAACCGCTGGAGTGTGGGGCTCCATCTTCCTTTCTTTGTTTGTCTCAATGGTCACCCGAACGCTCACTCCTACGATGTAAAGCCGGGGTTTTGTGTAACCGTTCATTGCCCGCCGACGCCACTACCACTGCTACACTGCTACCTCTGGCCCAAAACTCGTACTTATCAGCCCCAACTCGCCCCAACGCACCCCTCAATCGTCACAGTGGGCGGATGGAACCGTGGCATCGTATGGAATCTGATCAATCAAGAACAGTCCAGGCGCCAGTCCGACCTGCAGGTTGCCCACTGCTGACGCACGCAACAACCGCCACGCCAATCGCCTCAGAACGTCTGTCGCTCAGTGGTCGACGCTACCATCGGAATCAGCAGTGCACATAAATCTCCTCGACTGACTTTCTTACTCTTCCCACATTCTGCCCTGGACTGCCTGGAGCTCCTCGGCTGTCATTCGTTTGCCCGTCGTGAAGTAGCCTTCACAACCCGTTAGCACCCGCCAGCCTTCATCGCTTGCATGGCCCAACTTACCAGCCGTGATCTTGGCGTCGATCTCAACTCTAGAGTCAGCTGGAATCAACTCCGTAGGAAGTTCGACCCGCTCGTGGATGGGAATCCTGGTCGCTCATTAGTCCGGCCGCCCTCGGCTTGGCCCAGCTCAGCGCGTGGACTCACCCTTGGCCAACAATGGCATCGTGCTTCATGCTGCAGGCCTGTTAGAGTTCGAAATCGGGATGTGCCAACGATTCCGGCCGAAAGGCACTTACTTGCTCATGCTCAGCATTCTGTCGATCTTCTTGATGCCCAGCCAATGAAGGATGTCTGGCATTAAAGCCTGGAATCGCATATCCTTGACGCCTGCAATGTTCTCGGTTCGCTTGAAGTAATCCGAAGCTCGATCTTCCCCACGCTTGCGGGCGTTGTAAACCACTGCTTCAGTATTAGCTCCCCGGCCTAAAACCCCGACGTACCTACCTTGGATAGGACGAGACTCTATACTCACAATACTGTGCGACGTTAGGACCCACGTATCTACCCGAAGAACAACATATCATACCTTGGTAACTTCTCCCAATGCTCGGCCCTCCTTTCGGAAGTAAATGACGACACCGCTTCCGCCATTCTGAGCTTCCTTGACAGCCTCCTCAATACCGAAAATGAGATAAGGCCGGCAGGTGCAGATATCAGACCCGAACACGTCGCTTCCGTTGCACTAGATCGGTGAGTTGAGTTAAATGATATTCATCAATAGGAACATACCTCATCGTGGACTCTCAACGCCAACCTAACAGACTCATCCGACATCTTAGCGGGGTCACCAAAACAATAGACCGTGAGGCCGCCTAAAAGTCTGTTAGCTTCAACTCCTAGAATAGCTCGTGTTTTTGTAACAGACCGATTGGCGGTAGGAACACTTTAATGTCGGCACGAGTGATCAACTTTGGCTTATTAGTCACCAGCATCCCAATACTACGAAGGGTCCCATACCTCCGGATAGCTTCCGCCAGTGTGTTCAAACAAAGACCGTCGCAATGTTCCTTCGTCTACCGCACGTTAGAACTCAAAAAGTCAAAACAGCGTTAACTCATACCAATTCCAAATCTTTCCGCAACTCCAGGAAGATACCAAGCCTAAAGAACAACTGGTAAGTACAACAGAGCACACACACGGAGAGTGAACCTACAGGCTCAACCGCAAACTTGGTGACGGCGAGTTCGCCGAATTCGTTAAGGCACACCTTGCCATCGGGGACCCTATAGCGAGTCAGTTGAAAACCCCAGACCCCGGCTATCAGATGGATTGAACATACAGGCGCCCGGCCTTGACACTTTCCGCAAGTTCTGGCAGCTAGTTTGGGCTTTTGTTACTATACCGGACTTTATCTTCACGGGGGTGTTCTCTTGCCTTCATGTGGGCCTTGGTGATGGCAATGGTGGGTCGGATGTCGACTGTAGCGTTCGTTAGCCAGCCATTCACATGAATATGGAACTTGGGAGCGGTTACTGTTGTCCTGCCCCATGAGATCCTTGAAGAGCCATGGAGAAAGGTGACCCCAAGGATCCATTGCCACGATCTTTTCCCGGCTTCCCCACTGAGGAAAAGGGCCAACGTCAACTGTTGGTTCGGTGTTGGTATAGTCAGGCCTGTGTGGGATATTGTCAGCTCCCACATGCTTTCACAGAGAAGTAGAGAAACAAACCTGTGTTCGCTATCGAGTTCTTTACTGGCCACGGCTAGGGCATAGTAAATCGAATATGAACCGCCACTAACATGTCGTCTTAGCGGGGGGGGGGGGGGGGGGCAGGATCATTCACGAATACTCACTGGGCTAGACAAGTGGGTTAGCTCATGCATATGGCTCACGGTAAGAATTGAACTAACCTCCGATAGCTAGATAATGACGGCAAATGTCAGCAAAACCTTGTATAAAACTTCAAAGGACGGGCATTGACGCACCGTTTCGGCGGCGGATGGTGGAAGGCGCCCTCGAGACAACAATTGGCCCACGTTTCAGCGGATCCGAATTTCCCCAGTCCATTGGGAGAGGATTGATTCCGATTTGCTTGGGATACGTTCTGATTAAAATCAGCACCCGACCGAAAATAACAAGACAAACGACAAGGAGTCCTACGTCAGAATGATGCGAGAGGTGTAACCCGGACGTTGCCCAGATGCGGTCGAAGAGGACGATGGTGCTACTTGTTGCGTGACCGCAGCTTCAATTGAGGAGTCTGCCACTGTTGAATCGGTCGCTCCGCCTTCGTTGCTGGATTCTGGATCGAACACACTGGGGACCGAGGCGGCGATGGCAGTGGCAGCGATGGCATCTTGAACATCGATCGCCGGTTTGACAGACAGAGATTCGACCGCGTTGACGAGAAGAGATTGCGTCCGCTGGATCTCCCGAAGAGCGTCCAGGACGCCAGATTGCTGGTCGCTGGGCTCCATGGCGAGGCGTGGCTGGTCGCAGTGGGCTAGCGGTGGGAGGCTATTCACAGTAAGTTATAGAAGGGTAGAGGGGGTGTTTGGAGGCAGGAAGATAGCGACGCGGGTGAACGAATGATATAAATGCTCAACGGCGAATGAACAAAGGAGGTAGGAATACGGTTTAGAAAAGAGAAAGGGAGGAGAGAAGAAAAAGAAAAGGGACAAAGCTGACGAGATGGAAGAGCGGTCGACGACATGAGGTAGGCCGTACCTCCATGTACCTTCCGTTCCCTGAAACCAGCCTTACCTCACCAATCGACGTATGGATCACGCGGGAACACACACCGACCTAGGTCCTGACCGTGGATAGCTCCCCTACCGGGGCCAGTCGCCGCCTACCGGAGGCATGCCTAACGCAGTACCACCATCATGAAGTCCTGATGTAATGTACTACTCTTGGCCCCGATAGTTGGAGAGCGACACCAGCGTACTTCCACGGCAGGCCAACTGTCCTCCTCAAAGCATTCAAATTCAGGTACAGAGAGACTATTCTTTGATTGCCACCTTAGGCAGCTTCCTAAACTCGGAAAGCGCGGGAGCTCTTAGAACCAAAAGATAGGACCAAAAGCCAAGTATCCCGTCAGAAGCTCTACCTCTATCTACCTACCTACCAACACAACACGATAAGAAACCACATGATAACCGGAAAGGCGGGATGCTGAGCTTCCAAGCCTCGCCCCCACTACGGGCGGAGCTACCCCGCCAAATCGCGGTCCCCCCTGCAGCACGCTGGGACCGATTACCGGCCTTATCTCAGCATGAGGCGCCGTTCACATTCTGGGCCACGGTTTGTGATTTGCAAAGAATTGCATACGGCATTTATTCGGAGAACCGCCTCCTAGCTCAGAGTACAGTAACGAGGGGTTTCCCATTGGCCGTCGACGGAAATTGACTTCAAACCTCCTCTGCCAAGGTTCGGCTTCGGATTTGACTCCCACTTTTAGAGGCCGAACTGGACTCTATGGCGCCTCCTGTCATAGTCCATCTAGACTCGATCAGCTGCCTACCTAGGCGGCGCGCCTCTCAAGCTGTTTGTTAGTCCCAAGCCTGCAGCCATCGGGCGGGGCGCGGTAGGCAGTTAGGTTACTCGGAGCTCGCCGGCGGCTGGACGGGGCTCGGCGCCTCCCCCGCTTGATGCATACACTAGTAGCGAGCGCAACTGCGAGCGGTACGAAGGATCTGGAAGCGGTACCTTCACCTCCAGGAAAGAAGCACACGGCAGTGAGCACGTGCACTGAAAAGTGGCATCCATGTCGATAAGATAAGGCGCACCACCCTGGGCGCGTGTTTGCTCCACTGGACAGCCAAAGCTTGACATCAGCACGATATCGCAGTCAAATTCTTGGATTTGCGGCGCATCAATCTGCCGACGTCACCATGGGCAAGCGCAAGTCATCTTCCAAGCCTATGGGCCCGAAGAGGGTTCGTTGAAGTGTCCATACGTCTTGCGCGCTCACACTGACGCTTTGCGATCGCAGGCCGACCCGTTGCCAACCACCTTCACATGCCTCTTCTGCAACCACGAGAAGTCCGTCACGGTCAAACTCGACAAGAAAGCCGGCGTTGGACAGCTAGATTGCCGGATCTGTGGCCAAAAGTTTCAATGCGCTGTCAACTGTGCGAACCGCCCCGTTTCAGGCCTCACGCGCATACTCGTTCCGACTGACACCTAGCTAGATCTGTCCGCCGCGGTGGATGTTTATGGCGAGTGGGTTGATGCAGCTGGTATGCCTCGGGACTTGCTACTCCTCGCGCATAGGTTTAGACACTAATTATTCTCACTAGATGCGGTGGCTAAGGAGGACAATGCGGGGGCTGGCTATGGTGGCACCTCCCGAACAGCCGCGTCCGGACGTGCGGTGGGCGGCCGAACTACAGCTGACGACAACGACGACGACGATAGACGGTCATATGATGGTGATGGAGTTGGGGCAGATGACGATGAATATTGAAGGTTGCTTTGAACTGCTGTTTCAAATCCAATGCTTGTTCCAACCGGTGCCCGACGCTGCGCGCTTCTACCCTCACGATATGGACTAGGACATGACCACCACGGCGGCTTCTGCATCAAATGGTATAAAACCTGTCCCCAAAGTCTCCAAGGCCGGGAATTATGTAGCTGTCGAAAGGTCAGCATGCGCATAAATGGGATATGGTTTCCATACTTCTTCTCGTCCAAGCCCTGTGTATATCGGTTAGTCAACAAGCACTCGAGTTGTCAAGAGAGAGAGCAATATGACGTACCTGGTCAATGAAGGCAGTGACGACTCTCAATCGCGGAAACTTAGCAGAGAAGGCCCTCACGCCTTCGGGGCTAGCAATGAGGTTAAGGAAAAGAATATGATCCTCGGGCACACCGCGAGCCATGAGGACCTGGACTGCCATGGTGGCAGATCCGCCTAAAACTTGATATTAGACCAGACTACTCGGTGACGAGAGGGATAGATAACGAGGAAGTGACTCATACCGGTAGCGAACATAGGATCTAGTAGAAGCACCCAGCGGTCGGCAATGTCCTCGGGGAGTTTATCATAGAAAAGTTTGGGCTGTGCCGTCTCCTCATCACGCTGGATTAGGATCTTGCCAATACGAACAGAACGGCAGCAGTCGCGGAGACCCTGTTCCATGGCCTCGCCGGCCCGCATGATGGACACGCCGCAAATCTTGCCCTGGAACATGAGACCATTGTAGGTTCGGCCTACCGGGGTGGTGACAGTGTGCTCGATGACGGGCAGATGGTTGAGGCCCTCCTCTACTAACAGGCGAATGATTCGATTGGAGTAAAAGATGAAATCTGCTCGGTCCGTGGTCTTGCTACGAATCATCCTAGACGGACACTCAGCACGTCGTGACAGAGAACGGGCGATGGGGGCAAACCTACGACAAGAGAGCGATGAGCTGGGGGGTCTGGGGTAGCACATGGACATTTTCCAGAGCGACGTCGACAGAGACAGTGGCACTAGGTTTCTGGTTTTGCGCCCGGTATACAGGGCCGACGGATTGCGTGGGCGCCTTCGAAGTTGTCTCGTCTGTCATGGTGGCGAGTAGGGTATAACCTGATGATGGAGACAGCAGGTCTGGTTGTAAAGGCAGAGGAGGGAGGAGGGAGGGAGGCGGTCTCGGTACAGTGTCGAGCTACTATGTCAAAAGTTCAGGGTCAGATTTGGGGACAGCAATTCAAGGCCAGAACAGCGAGATAGGGTTGAAGGCTATCGCAGAGCAGCAGAAAACGGAAGTAGTGCGGAGAGAGGAGAAAACCAGTATCAACATGAGCATAAGCCTTGACAGCGAGCTCATGGAGCTTCAGCCGGAACTCTGCTCTTTATCGAGGCTCATGCATATGCGAGAAACGGGGGGGGGTGGAGGACAATGCCTGCGGCGCGGGGGCTTCCAGCAGTAGCAGCATCCAGAGCGCCCGGAGCCCACCGCGCATTCCACTCTGATAACAACCAGATACGGCAGACCACCTCGGCGACCTGAGGAAGAAGACTCCGCCCATGTTTGGCGCACAGGACACAATGCCCAGGCACCTAGATGTCCATTCGTCCTAGGTAGGCAGGTTGTTAGACGCCAGGCTAAGGTGCTGAAGACACTGATTGAGTGAGTGCCTGGATGTCAAGACCCGTCTCCGGCCTATTCGTACCCTACCAGAGAGTACCGACCCTAAGGTCTCCTCCGCCCCCGGCTTCAATTAGAGTGTGGGTGCTCGTCCCCCTAAGGTTGCACCACTTCTGTTCACAGCAAAGCTGTGGCCAGTGCGACTGCTTGTTAGTGGGGGCATCTCGCAACTTGTCACAGGGCGGGCACCGTTACACGCTGACCGACCTGGAGGTGCCAGAGCCGCACGCAACATCAACCGCAGATTCGTCTGACACGGGCCAGCCACCTCCAAACATCGCCATCAGAGCCTCAATCTCCCCTCCTTGCATCGAATTGCACCACCACGCGTGCCTTAGGCTTGGGCCCTTTTGATTCTCCTCGGCGACCTAGCAATCTTCGCCCCCTCGCTCGACGCCAACGTTTCGCTCATCTATGGACGAGACCTGATATCCCGTTGCCGGCTTTCCCTAGGGCATGGTCGCGATGGCATCACGAACCGGTTCAGCCATGCCTGCACAAAAAAAGCTCGTCACATACGGAAAGGCATCGCGCAAGCGACACCTACGCGACCCGATCCCACTGCGAGCTGCCGAATCCATTGCTTCATCGTCAGATCGCCCCTCTGCTGCTGCCGCCGCCGCTGTTGCCATCGAAGATGTCGCAAGGCCGTCGAAACCACGTGGCCCAGCACCGCCTCCCGATCCATCGCCGAGGCCATCCACCAGCGATCGCTCAGCCGCCCAGCATGGCCGTAATCGCCCAGGGCTTGCATATGAACATAATACCGAATCGCGAGACGACGCGACCACGAGAAAACGGAAGCGCCCCCAAGCGGCCCCTTCCGACGCAATTTACGACATTCCAGCAGCTCCGTCGCCACAAAGACGACCAAAGCCTCCTTCATCAGTGCCGCGACCTCGACCGGTCGGATCTTTGAAGAGTGGCGCTAGCAGTAGCTCTGAGCCTCCGAGACGAACAACCACAACGAAGGACAGCTCCAGAAGTACAAACAACCGAATCCGCCCTCTTGATAGTGTCGCAACCGATCTATCAGGCAGTAGAGATCGCCCGGGCCCGCCACCGAGGACGAGAGACCACGGCGATCGTGGAACAAGCTCACAAACCCGTCGCCCTCGCCTGATTGACGCTCTCGCCGCCCAGAGATCCAACAGCCCAGAGTCTGATTCATCGCTAGAAGATGAAGGACTCACACAGTTGTCTCTCTTTAGCGGACCGGGAACTCCCTCACAACAGCCCCCAACACTGGCCCGAGACGACTCAATCTCACGGCCAAAAGCTCGTCCTGGTGTGATTCTGCAAGGCAAGAGGGTTAAGTACACCTACGGCGAGACCCGCACTATACTCAATGACTCACAGAAGACGGTCGATTCTGGCATGGGTAGCTGTGAAGACGAGTTAGATGCATTGCTAGCGACCCCCCCGGAGCTTTCCCAGCCCGATCCCTTCTCGTTCGGCGATGACGACGTTGATCTAGATGGGGATATTCGACCCGCAATCAAAAGTGTTCACGAGCTACGACGAGCCGGAGCAAACAATCGCTTTGCTGACGAGATGGAGGACCTCCTTGCTAGGATTGGAACGCCGAGTAGTGGCCTTTCATCTTTGAGGAGGAATGCATTGCTGGAACTGGCCCAAAAGTTACAGCGCAAAGACTTTATCAGCCAATTCCGCGACCATGCCACCCGTGACAAGGTGGCCATAGATGTTGGCCAGGAGGTGGATGTGGTCAGTGGATTCGCACTGACGTCCATACTCGTCACATTTTTGAACTTCAACCCTGCCGCACATCTCCTTCGTCAGCTGGCTGAAGACGGACTCGGGAAGATGCTAGGTCTCCTTCTTCGTATACCCGAAGACATTGACGCGTTGGCCTCTCAGAAGAAGATGAGGCTCTCAGGGGCTACCAAGAGGTCTTTGGGCGAGGTGAAGACAATTATGATGCGCATGGATATTTGGCAAGGCCGTCGTCTTGAGGAACTCTCCCCGCAAACCCTGGGCCTACAGCTGCTGAATATCTTGTGTCGACGCGTGGATCCGGGATACTCTGCAGGGGTAGTCAAGGACACAAAGCGTGACCTCACTGCCATCATGGATCATTACACGGATGCCGATGCAGGTCAGGATGCAGTATTTGCTCTCGTGGTGTCGATTCTGGAGACACAGTCTACACTGACCATGGACAACGATGATGAGGTCTCCTGGATCCTGCAACAGACGCCCAAGATTGCACAGTTCTTATCAAATGCTCTGGATAAATGGTCAGAGAAGCCCACTGGCATGCAGTCCACGATAATTAAGCTCGCCATCAACACGTCGAACACGGCGCAGGGAGCGGCGGGGCTGAACAACAGGAATTTGCTCTCGCGACTGTCAAGCCGCATCTGCGCGGGTTTCAAGTCAGCACAGGAGGCGGTCAGCAACCGTAGCTTACGCAGCGAGTCGTACGACGGGTTACTGCTGATACTGGGTGTTATGATCAACATCCTAGAGCACTGTCCGCCTGCACGAGAGAACGTGGACGATGGGTCTCTGGAGAGCTTGTTGACTCTCTACGAGCAAAACAAGGCTTCCACAAGCGAGGTAAGTGAATCGATACAATACGCATGGAAGCATAAAGATGACGCAGACGCTGACAAGACGGCAGGCCGACTCGGTGGAAAAATCACAACTCAGCGTGGCGGTTGGGTATCTCGCCGTCCTCCTTGGTTACTTGTCTCTAGTGGGATCGGTGCGGCGACGGTTGGCTGAGCGGACTGGTGGAGAAGGGGTCTCCGGGCTGATAGGGTCGATTCTAGAGTTTATTGGTATGTATAGATCTGTGGATAGTAAGGTGCACGAGCTCGAGGGACTGGTCAACGAACTTCAGCGGATGCGGCGGATGCCGGGGTGACGGAAAGCCTAGAAAACCTGTTTGATACCTGAACTTGTATGTCGTTGATAATGACGATGATTGTGTGACATGGAGCTGTGCCGTGGCATGTTGGATCAGTTCGGAGATGAGGGCGGCCATTTAATTAAAGGTAGCAGAAGACGGTGAAGACGAGAAGCGAAGCATGTCGTAATTGCCATGTTGTTGGTCAACGCACCAGCCAGCAACACAACGAGTCGGACTCGTTCCTTTGACCAGTGAGTGACCAACGGGATCAAGCAACAATCAAAGCATTCGTCAACTCCTCCTAGTACTGTTTTCCTTGGCAGAAACCCGGTCACTTCCTACATGCATACCGGCTCACGGGCCAGGCGTACAAATGCGGATCTCGTTATGCCTATAGACATACCGTAGGTATTCCAGCGATGGTGGGGCAGCGCCACCAAGCTGGCAAGCACTGGCACCCTGGGCGGTTTTAGGAACCACCCGCAAGATGATGATGCAAGCGGAGGAGGAGGAGGAGGAGGAGGAGGAGGGGAGGGGCGATGGATGGAGGGGACCCGGTGGGGGCAAAAGGCAATCCCGGAGTCGCACATGGCTCTCTGGCTGCCGCCTTGCTGCACCTACATAGTAGTAGCATCAGCACCAGCGCCATCCCAGCAGAACATCAGACAGTATATATCTACACAACATACAGCTGGCATTGCAGCATCCGGCAGACGGCAGACGACGACATACCGCATAGACTAATCCTCCCACACGATACACGCGTATAGCACACCTCGGCGTTGTGTCCTCCCCTTTCGACAACTGTCGGGTCTGTCGAAACATCTTCGCTTGCCTCTCCCTTTGTTCCCCTGCTGTGATTGCGCCGTCGCAGTCGCTTAATACACAATGCCGTCCCCGAAGCAGAGAAAGGTCGCCATCGTCGGTAGCCGGTCTGTTGGTACGTTTTCCTCCCCAATGCAACACTCGCTCTTCCCCAACAGGTGCAAGGCATGCGACGATGAACCTGAATTGGCCACGGAACAGAAGTTGACCCGCGATAGGCAAATCGTCCTTAGCCGTGCGGTTTGTCGACGGACATTTCGTCGACAGCTACTACCCGACAATCGAGAACACGTTTAGCAAGACAATTCGGTACAAGGGGCAGGACTACGCAACCGAGATTGTCGACACGGCCGGACAGGACGAGTACAGCATCCTCAACTCGAAGCATTTCATTGGCATACATGGATACATGCTAGTGTATTCTGTGTCGTCGCTGCCCTCGTTTGAAATGGTGCAGGTCATCCGCGAAAAGATTCTTAGCCATCTGGTGAGTACTTCCATTGCCGAGACTTTACATGGAAAACCGAGAGGGCGGTATTGCTAACATCATGTACCTTCGCCTCCAAAGGGCACCGAGTCAGTCCCCATCGTCATCGTCGGCAACAAGAGCGATCTCCGTCCCGAACAGCGCCAGGTCACCCCGGAGGACGGCCAAAAGGTGTCGGAAAAGATCCAGTGCGGCTGGACCGAAGCGAGTGCGCGATACAACGAGAACGTCAGCAAGGCCTTTGAGCTGCTGATTGCCCAGATCGAGAAGTCGCAGAACCCCGGCGAGGCCCCGGAGAAGGGCAATTGCCACCTCATGTAGGAATCCACGACGGACTTGGCCTTGCCAGGCTGAGGGCACATAACTGGAGAGTCGTCGCCCAGAGGACTGAGGACGGGCACCAGGGTACCAGGGCACCAGAGGGCAAGGACGGTCTCGCCCACAGGCGCAGGATGAGGTTTAATCTGTTTGTTTGTCTGGAGTACTTTGCCGACTTTCCGCCTTGCCTACTTATCGTCTAGAATATACGTTTGACTTGTAGTAACCACAACCACAACCACAACCACAACCTGACACTCTGAGTCACTTCGGCTTTCCGACCGAGAGTGTTCGTGCATTTTGTGTGACCAAGTCCCTTACGTACAGTGTATTCGTATCAAGACTGGCGTATTGAGAATTGCTACGGCTCATCCACCACCGTGACAGCCCACCCCGGCTCGATTGATTCCTTGGGGTGCCGGCATCACCAACAACCCGGGCCGGGAAATCTCGGTGCGTGTTGGAATAGGGACATCCAGCGAAGGCTGCACAGGGCCCAGCTCTGACCCTGCAAAGATCCATGGAATCATCATGTGAATGTACTAGGTTGGTCTACGCACAGGAGCTGCCGGGCCTAACCCAGTTTAGCGGCCGGTCCCGTAATCGGTGACTCGAATCCTCGATGGCTGCATGGACTTGGATACAGGCGCACCGCGCACGGGGAGCCGCCCCGTTATCTGCATGGGAACCGAGACCCTGGTTCGGCAGCGGCTGGCCCGGTGTGGATCAGCATTCGTTTTCATACCAACGTACCTGCCTCGTGCGCTTACGGTCTTTACCTGGGACCAGCTTTCAAAACAGAAGGTGGTCACCTCTGAAGGGGTTGGAACTCAACCAGGTTGCTTGTATAGGCGGCCCCAACTTCATCATCTGTCGCTCTTTCGTCATAGCTTCAAGGGGACATTGTAATTGTTTGCCTTTCTTTGTGTCTACCTCACAAGGTGCACCTATTGGCCAGTATTGCGCAGTGACAAGATGCAGGGATGTACGAAGTACCGCTCATGGCTGTCAGAGGTGTACGTGCACTGGTGTCTAAGCCGCAAGTCACACGCCTCACCACCACGTCCAACATCGGGCATTGACACTTTGAGGCTTCCTGCTACTCTTCCCTCCTTCATTTCCCCAACATTCTTCACCCGCTGGATAAACTGTACCGACTGTCACTCTTTATTTCTCTCCTTCATACCACATTTTGTTTCGTGTTTCTTCAGCCCAGACTTCGCCCATATACCCAGCCTGTGAACTCAGTCAGGGGACATCCCCTCTGCCTACCAGCTTATCTACCATGGCCAACTACTCTGAGCCAACTCCCAAGTGCCCGTTCTGTGGCCTCAAAGCTGGCGAGGGAGAATACGAGCTTCTCCTAGTGCGCATGAACCCCCGCAAGACAAGACGTGGGGTTTCCGGCTAACTAAGACCTCTATAGCACATCGAGACGCTCCATCCCGAAGGCCAGCCACCCTTCGCTGTCGCCGAGGAGCCAGTTCCATGCCCCCAGGATGGCTGCGGTGAGATGGTCCCCCAGGACGAGCTGGCTTATCACATGGAGCTCCACGACCTTGAGGCCAGGGACGATGTGGCAGACGCCTCAGACCAACCATCTGCAAGTCCCGCAACCGCTTTCAAGGAGCCTGACAGGGCAGTACGGGATTCAACTCACAAGAGGCAGCGTGAGAAACAAAGCAGCACTATTCAAGCATGGAAAGCTCTCTTCGGGGGTCCAAAGTCACGACACAGCCATGACAGCAGTCATCGCACTCGCCACAAGGCAAAAAAGCTTCCCACCACTGAGCCGCCTCTGAGTGACCAGATTTCCCGGGGCGATGCCCAATTAGCCCAACAAAGCCAACGATCCGCCCGGCTAGGGGTCCGTGTCTTCAAGTTCCTCTCAAATTCTCCATGGCTGACGGCATGTCGCATAGAAATCAGAGTTGGGTCGCTTCGCCCACGAGCATCAGATGCCTCCGTGGCTTGTCGACCTCCTCCAACAGGAGGGCCAGGTCATCAACGATGGTGAGATATTGGCACCATTCTCTCTGCTCCATAACCACATGAAGCTCATACTTTGTGATCAGGCGTGATGCCCGTCCTTGGCCAGCTTCTCGAGCAAAGTCCTTCCACCCAATACGCATATCTATGTCACCCGCGAGTACAACACGTCTCAAAGTTGCGGCGAGAAGGTACAAATACGAAGTTGGAATGAGAAGGGCCCCCATGTTGCATGTTGCATGTTGCTAACTACAGGCGACACAGGTGGTTTCTGCGGGTACAGGAACATTCAAATGCTCGTTTCTCACATCATCGGTGCGAGATCAACTGGAGCAGAACTGTTCGGCGCAACCTTCCCAACCATTTTTGAGATCCAGGATCTTATTGAAAACGCTTGGGATAATGGCTTCAATACCCAGGGCCGCGTAGAGACTGGGGGCGTCAAAGGAACTCGAAAGTACATAGGCACACCAGAGGTAACCATCCGTATACCACTTCTGTCAGCCTTCGGCAGTACCACGCTTACAACCAGCAGGCCCAAGCAGTCTTCGGTAGCTTGTCAATACCGTAAGTTAGGATACTTTGTTATCTACAATCCTTCGCCAAAGCTAAGTCGATGTTGTTGCAGATGCTCGGTCCAGGCGTTCAAGGACAAGGAACGTGGCAAAGCAAAAACACTCCTACTCGAAGGTATCGAACAGTACTTTCAAGGAGGAGTGGAAGACATAGAAGCAAGAATTCATCTTACTGGGCTTCCGCCAATCTACCTTCAACACCCAGGTAATACAATAAAATGCCCAGGAACTGCAACTTGCTGACCATGTGCCCAAGGGCACTCTTTGACGATCGTGGGCATCGAGAGACAGATGGATGGCGAGCTTAACCTTCTCGTATTTGACCCCAGTTTCCATGACTCTACCAAGATCAGGCATCTAGTGGGCAAAGCCTTTCGACACAAACTGTCGACAGTCGATCAGGCATTGCAGCCATATCGACGAGACGCACAATACCTCCGCAAGTACAGCGAGTTTGAGGTGCTCTAGTAAGGCTCTCTGGTTCCTTTACACACGCGACAGAATCACTGACGAAGTGTCAATAATAACAGCCTAACGAATGGCGTTGCCGCCTCCTAGCAGCATCGCGGCTGTCTTTTCACATTGTTTTCCTCAAAGTTGCTCCTTAAACCAAGCCTGAAGCTTAGCCAGAGCGAGACCGCGATGAGATATCTTGTTCTTCTCCGCCTTTTCCATCTCAGCAAACCTATCAAATGTCAGTGCTGTTCAGATTGAGTGAAGGAAACCGCACGTTTGGCCTTCGTATTCGAAAACAGCATCCCATCCTAGGCACAAGCAGTTAGTTTTGGTCAATGAAGACGAAGTCCTTTGAGGATCTCACCGAAATCTGGGGGTCCTCGTGCGGGAACAATTGTGCCCTGGAAGAAGCGTCAGTCAAAGCCAATTCAGGTTGAACGGTTGCGTAGAAGTACCGGGCAGCGGCCCTGGAAAAGAATGGGCTGGTGGCCAGGCCCTGCGGAGTACCCAAAGGTACAGACTGCCTCAGCGGATTTATCGGTGTACGCAGCCAGAAGGTTGTTGAGACCTTCGTGTCCGATAGAGGTCATGAACCATTTGCTTCAAAGGCCAGATACGTCAGTAGACAAAATACAGGGCAACGATAGGTTCTCGGCGTTGTTGGTTAACACACATGTACGGGCCAGGAAGCCCTTTGAGGGCGTTGTAACAGAGCGAGGTATCTTCAACAAGGACAGGGCCTTGGACCTAGGCCATGGTGAATAAGATATCGAAGCAGTGGACAGTAAACTCCTACTAGTTCGGCTGCCCTGCGGCATTTAGACTCGGTAACCTCTTCGAGGGTGCCCTGGACTTCCTCGAGGTCCAAGTTTTGACTCTGGACTTCGATCTCGGGTTCGAGGATTGCCTTGACCTCGCGCAACTTGTTGGCGTTGCCAGAGATGAAGTTGACGACAGGAGCCATTTCTGGGTTCGGTGGCGAGGTTAATAGGTAGTTTGTCACAAAGTCTTAAATTGATAGGAGTCACGGTCACGCCTAGGGGGTAGAGTTGAACAAGAACGAAGAAGGAGGATGAGTCGTGGGACGCGAGATAACCACAGAACCCACAGTTAGGTCTTCGTCCGGGATGAAGTATGCATTTAACGGGGCTGTGGGTCCTTATACGGAGTCACAACGAGAGATGTATGATGGCCGTAAATTCATCTTCATTTGCGAGGTAGACAAAACAAGTAGTCTACTTGGTCTATATATCTACCTAGTGATTTGTACCAACCGACAATTGGTTTCAGAATGCGCTTTCTCTCTATGTCTTGTTGTGTTTTAATTTTGTTTTATTGATTGTCCTGCTTCCACTGGTTGACCCACGCCTCAATGCGGTCAACATTAGACTCCATCTCATCCGTGTCGTTGCTGGTCAGCTCAATGACAATCTCGCTATCAAAGGCATCGCGAGCCTCTTGGAGCAGTACCTCCATGATCTCGGAGTCGAGGTTCTCCTGGAGTTTGGACTCGGGATAATTCCTATTCGGGGGGTCAAGAGAGAAGATGTCAGCCACAAGGGGGGGAAAGGTCACGCGGTGGGCGATTAATTGCTCCGGACTGAACTGACCTCGCCGTCAACCGGTCGTACAGGATCGTCGAGTCGACGCGCAGCACCACAACCAAGTCGATCCAGCTGCGAGGGAATAAGTCACAAGCGTGCCAGTCGATGATGCAGCCGCCGGCCTTGACATCGTCCTCGATGGCGTCTAGGAGCTGTTGTCGCAAAGAGACCAAATGTCAGCGCGGTGAATAAATTCAGTGGCTGGTTCTCTCACCTTATCTTCATCGACAATCCAGCTGTGAAACTCATCGCTCCATCCCTCGTGGCATTCCTTGTCCTTTACTACCTGGTTCACAGACAAGTGACGCAGCCCTGTCCTCTCCGCTAGGCCCTCACAGTGCGTCGTCTTGCCAACCCCGGGCGTGCCTGTCACAATAATGTTGGGTGATTTGCGCATTGTGATTTGCGATGCGTTGCGATGCGTTGCGATGCGTTGCGATTCAATGCGATCCGAGGCTGCAGAGATTGGAGGTACTCTTCTTGCCCACTGAGTTGCCACCCTGTGGGCAAAACCGCCTCATGCATGTATCGGGGCCGTTCGGATCGCTTTGATGAATGTCACCCGGCGCCGACCCGGAGACGATCCGGGCAGACACGGAGACGGCCGCCGAAGACTCCAATTGAACAGGCAAGACCACAAAACTCTTGACAGGGCAAAACAGAGTTAAAACAGAAAGGGTTTGCGTAGAGGGGGGGAAACATTAACAATAAATCGTTCTCTCTCTCTTCCTCTCTCTTTCTCTCCCACTCTCCCTCGCTCTCTCCGATATAACCGTGGTCTCATCTTACAAACAGAGCCAGCCCTGGCCTCCTTTCCCGCTTGCGGCAAAGTAATAATTGGCGTTTCCCTCTTGAATACATGACGGGGCGTTCCAGGTACGCGGGGTAGATGGCATATGTGATCAAGTCCTCCAGATCCGCTCCGACCACACCGCGTCAGAAATTTCGACATCAAACACCCTGAATATGCGTAGCGGCTTCTATCCGTTATGTGCAATCGACATCGACATCGACATCAACGTGCCTTTCATCCAGCTTTATCATCTCTCTACTGCTCAGCATCCACCTCCTCCACACCAGGCAGCTCGTCATGCTCGTCAAAGTCTTCGCCATCCGTATAGTCTAACTTCTCTTGCTGAGCAATGGCCTGCGCCGAGACAATTTCCGCCAGCCTCTTCAAGCGGGGAGTTTGGAGCCCTATTACACTTGTGTTAGCTGAATGCGCTTACTAGTCAGTCGAATGTGTATCGATGGTTCACTTACAAGAGGGTGTGTAAGTCTCGAGTGCAGTAATGACTCTGGGCTCGGCAATCTCGTAGGGACCGCTATCGTCCATATCTACGGCTTGCAGAAGGAGCACATCGCTCTTCTCGGTCACGCGCGACGCCACCGCCTTCATGATCTCCCCATTAATCGGCTGCTCGTAGTCGGCAACAAGGTACTGGTTCAGGAGCTTCTGAATTTGGTTCGGCGACAGCCTGGTACGGGTTAGTTCATGTTCAAACTGGGTATGGAAAATGAGGGGAACTCACATCCAGCAGATGTCCTGAATGATCTCGATATCATTCAGGGTAGCCTTCTTCAGTTGGAGAAGCTTAGTAGCTTGCTAAAAGTTGGTTAGCGTTACTGTAATTTCATCCCATGTTGAATGTACTTACCATAAGGTGCTCCAACTGGAGGGTGCCTTCGGGCATGTCATGGCTCTTACACCATTCCTCAATGCGCGTGATGTTGTAGTTGATCTGGAGGCCACGCTTCCAAGACAGGAAGTTTCGTCGCATCAGCAAATCGTTGAACGCCGTCACTCCAACAAGGCGCAAGAGCTCTGTGATCGTCTGTGTGATGATGGAGTCCTCCAAATAGTACGCCTTCATCGCCCGGAACACACTGTTGAGAAGGCTGAGCAGGTTGTCCATGCTGTAGGCCGGTGTCGAGTTGGACTGCAGGAGCTTGCCCAGGAATCGACTGCTTTCGTTGGTAACGAAGCCAGGCAGTGACTGAGACTCGATGATGGCAGGGATGATCATCTTCTGCAGCTTCTTCTTCAGCACCTTCATCCAGGTGTGATAAATGTTAAACTCCAGGCTTTCCAAGTCATGCTTGACAATCTCCAAGAGACGGTCGTACTCGTGATTGTCCGACTTCTGGGCCTCGTACCAATCCTCGGCCAAGAAGACAAACGAGAGCATCTCGTGGACGTTAGACAACCAGAAGGAGCCAGGGTTGATAGCCTCATCGCCATCGTGCTGCATCACCTCCTGCTGGATTGACTGCATCACGTTCGCCAGGAAACGCTCTGATTCCTTGACGAAGCCGTTGTTCCACATCTCTGAGGTAACCAGGTTGATGAGGTACGAAGGGAAGAGCACCTCCTTGTCGGAAGGTGGCGGGGTCGTGTTGGGGGAGGGAATCTTGAGGTTCCGAATCAGACCCATCGTCACCTCCTCGTTCAAGCCATCCTCGTCAGCAAGAAGACCCTCAAGCTCAACCTCGATGTTATCGACACCAGGAATGAAGGTTGTTCCGGACAAGTTCTGGCGATGGGCCGTGCTGGTAACAGCCATCGAGACTGGTCGAGGGTTGTAAGCACCGCTGAAGCGGTCCAGCTCGCGAGGCTCAGCACCTGCGCTGCGGCGCTTCGGCTTCTTCGATGAGACCAGGTTGATGAGTCCACTGGCCGGTGCAGCCACGGATGAGCCGTTAGCCAGCTCTCCGTTGACCGGTGCATTCCTCCGCGCCATCTCGAGAGCATCCCTAAGAGCCTCGAGTTCTTGCCTCAGGCTACCGTTATCCTTCTCGTGTTGCGTGCTTGTCCTCTTTGCCGTCTCCAGCTCTGTGTTGGTCGTGCGGAGGGACTCTCTGAGCTCCCGCTCTTCGTCTTGCATCCTCTTGATGTTGGCTGTTGACTCGTCAAAGGCCACCTGGAGCTTCTTCATCTCGTCCTCCATTGCCTGGAGCCTGGCAACGGCGATACCCGCCTGGTTGGCTTCGGTCTGCAACTCCTTGGTTCGGGCCTCAAGGGCGTTGTGGCGGTTCTTCCACGACTTGATCTGACCTTCATAGTTCTCCACCTGAGATGCTAGGCTCTTGTTCTTCTCCTTCATGGATCCCAGGGACTGCGTCAACTCGACAACCTTGTTTTCGAGCTTATACGAGATCTGCTTGAGATCACGAGCCTCTTCTCGAACCTTCTTGTAACCCCTGCGGGCAAGCTTACCGCGCCAGAGACTCTGGATAAGCGTGATCTTTTTGCGGTATTGTCGCCACGCCCGCAGTTGTTGTCGTGACCTCCATACTCTCTGGATCACAATCGCGGCATTTCCAAGTCGGGTTTCCATAATTTCCTTTCTGCGCAAGTATCCCTTGGCTGCCGATTCGAACAGCACCATATCCTTTCGGATGCGCAGGAAGCTTCTACGCTGCTTCTGTCCGCGCCAGACTCGCTGGATGGTGGTGGCTGCCCTGATCGTCCGTAGCTCATTAGCCTCCTTCCTCGCCTTCCATGCTCTGATAGCTGACTGGGTTCGGACCACAGCCTCGCGGGCGTCGAGGTAGCGGCGGCGGTAGTACTTGGCTCTCAGGTTCTTCTGGATCATAATAGCGCAGTCGTTGAGACGCGTGGTTCGAAGGTTCTCCAAGAAGGCAAGCATGCCAGCTCGGAAGAAGATCTTAGTGAGGCCAAGCTGGTACTTGTCCAAGCCTTTACCGGTACTAGCTCCCAAGGCCTTCTTCAGGATAGCATCGGCCATGTCCCGAATCTCCGACGTCCACTGACTAGAGGGGACGAGCATATAATACCGGAGGGCAAACTCCTCGTAGGTCCAGCGAGTCGGATAACCCGCGCAACTAATGCGGACAGTCTCCAGGACACCACAGGCACGAAGCTGGCTCAGCACCATAGGTCCCTCAAACTTCCACGCCTCCTTTGCTTCGTTTGGCTTGATGCATCGGATGTAGTGGACGTCAGTGTTGTTGATGGTGCTCATCAACTCAATCAGTGAAGAACGGAAGATTCCACCAAGAGTCGGCTTCCGGTTCACAGCCACACCAATCTTCCTACCACCAGCGGGCTTGACAGCGTTTGAAGACGATGACGCTGCGTCCTTTTCTCTGACAGCCGAGGCAGCCTCCAAGACCTGCTTCAGGAAGGCGTTTGACGTGGCACGCAGGACGGCCATATGTTCGTCGGGAACGGTATCACGGTTCTTCTCGATGAATCCTTCAGATTCGTAGGTAACATCGATGGCATAGTGGCAGACGGTGAAGGCAGACTTGCCAAACCTGGGCTTCTTGTAGAACTTGTGCTTATCGGTGGAGAAGTTGTGATGTAGCTTGGTAACAAACTGCTCATCCGAGCCCATGGGAAGTCGAGACTCCTCGTCAAGGAGAGAGAGAATACCCATCCTGCCTTCGATGAGATTGATACAGGGCTGGTTGTCGGAGAAATCAATAAAGGTCCAGTCGATCTGCTCTCTGAGATATTCCTCCTGCTCAAGCTTGAAGACGTGCTGGTTGAATTCTTGCTGAAGCTTCTCGTTGGCGTAGTTGATACAGAACTGCTCAAAGGAGTTCTTGGCGAAATGCTCAAAACCGTAGATATCCAAGACACCGATGAAGGAGGTGACACGGCTCAAGACATCATCAGTCGCCAGGCTGTCGTTGATAATGTCTACAAGCCAATCGAACATACTAGAGTAGATGAACTTGGCGACAGAGTCACGAACAACAATAGCCTGGGCCTGGCTCAAGTTGGAGGTGATCTTCTCACCACGTGTGACAAGTTGCTTCTTGACAATCCACTTGGAGAACTCGGTCGCATTAACACCGAGGATAGCGCAAGCTCGTTCAAGGGAAGGCTCAGTCGGCGCAAGCACGCTGTCATTACGCGATGCGGTGATCTTGACATTACCCAGGTGCAGAAGACCAGCCAGAAGCTTGAAGATTTCAGACTGCTGGGCATCCGGAACTCCAATAGTTGCCAGGGACTCTTTCGTCGCTTCGAATTCGGCCTTGTCGTCCACGCCATCAATGGTCGGGGAGTTTCCTTGATTCAGATATTCGAACTGCTCGACAGGGAGAATGTTGAGCTCCTGTCGCTCCTTGTCGGAGGCACCGGCCACAAGCTGATAGAAGATGTGGTAGTTACGCTCCTTGAGAGGCTGGAAGACGAGTCGCGAGCGTTCGAGAAGGTACGTCCGGATCTTGGCGCCAATGATGTTGGTCTTTTCGTCAAACATGATCTCGATGTACTTTCCGAATCGGGACGAGTTGTCGTTTCTAGTCGTCTTGGCGTTACCGAACGCTTCCATGATCGGGTTGGTTGCGAGAATTTGCTCCTCAGTCTCGCTCATGGTTTCATGGCCGCGCTTGCGCGCGCCTGGCTTGTCGGGAGACTCTCTGGTGGCAAAGTATCGCATGATATACTTGGCACTAACAGTCTTTCCGGCTCCAGACTCTCCAGAAACGACCACAGTCTGATTCTTGCTATCTCGGATCATGTCACTGTGATAATTGTCAGCATCGATATCCGTAAACAGGAGCTAAGCAGAGGGGTCGTACATGAAAGCCTCCTCGGCGATAGCGAACAGATGGGGAGCCTGGGTTGCTCGTTGCTTTCCAGCATATACTTGTACCATGCCAGGGACGTAGAGGGAGTCAACTCGTGCGAAAGGGTTCGTGGCAATGAGGACAATGCCGCTATAAGTGTAAATCTCCTTCTGTAGATATCGTAGCCGGATCGCTTGCAGGACTAGGAGAGATATGTCAGCACGGCACAATAGCTACGCTCCATTGCGTTCTGCAGCGTCTGGGTGGCAATGGCAGGCATACCAGCGGGCTCGTTAAGATGGGACAAGTTTGTAAGGTCATCACTGGCTTCGAGCATAGTCGGGTTCATCAGAGGGGGGAGGGCGGGATCGGAGCCACTTTGCAGCCCCTCGGCGGAGACTGTGATGGTCTTGGTCTAGAAGGAGAGGGAGAACGATGTCAGATACAAGCAGCTCGGGTGAGTGGGAGTGGGAGCATGACGCACCTCGCCATTTTCGAGCTGAAATTCGAGCTTGACTTTGGCGCCATCATCAATCTTGTTGATAAGCTCAGAGGCGACCCAGCCCTCGGCGGCATCGGGTTGCCAGGCTCTCGTGCCGACATCGTAAGTCGATGCCATGGCGGCGGTGGTTTGGCCCGGAGGCGCGGGACCGGAGGCGACAGAGGCTACAAGAAAGCGGCGGCAGGACTAAGGGGCGGAGGACGAGGTGGGACGGCGGGATGCATTCATGAGCATGCGGAAGCGGTGAGAAGCGAAGTCGGCCGAAGGTTGCGAAGGGTTCGAAGCTGCGTCGATGGCGACGAGAAGATGGGCAAGGCCGTCTAGCGTTGCGTCGGTGTTGGCGATGCTGACCACAGCCGCCTTGGCTTGCGCAGCAGATAGTCGGACTCGACTATCAGTTCGGTGTCGCTGAAGACACGAGGCTGGATAGGGCGATCTGTCTGTCCTTTGAGGGCGGATCGAGGAGGGAGAAGAGACTGACGGCTCTCTCTTTTTTCTCGTCTTCGGGGGATAGGAGCTCGCCGACAAGGGGTGGTCGAGCCAGGAAGTCGCACAAGGCAATGGGAGACAAGGTAAAGAACAAGCTGGAGTTCACAAAAGTCTGGACTGGACGGACACAGTGAGTGATGCCAGCACGCGTTTTGCTCCTGATTCAAGGACCAGGTGCTGCAGCCGCACGGGGCACAGGGGGCACGGAGCACGGGGGGGAAGAGGACGAAGAACAGGGGGTCTAGGCGGGTCCCTTAAGTTGCTAGGGAATGCCGTACCTGGGGGCTGAAACACAGGTATATGAGATGCCAATTCACAAGCGGACAGTACATTTCTCCCTGCAAGACGATACCTAATCTACTAGACTCCAGAACCCCCAACCTCAGCTTCCAGAGAAGCTGGCCTCCACAGCATTAGGGGCTCTAGGAGCGTGAGACGTCCGCGCGGGCCAATGAGGGGCCGACCCGTCCACGTCTTTTTTGGTGTCTCTAAAGAGGCGAGACAAGACATGGCATTTTCCAATCAACCGCCTACAGTTGGTACTCAGGTGCAGTCGGCACTGTGCTTCGGTGAGGGCGCTGAGCGGAGTGGGGAGCGAGATGAAGGTGAGAGCATCCCTCTGCTAAGAACAAACAAATGTCCAAGTCTAGGTAAGTAAGTGTAAAACAAAAGAGAGGTGAAGCGGCATAAAATTAGAAATAAAGGGCACGGCCCGATCGTGTTGGTGTAGCTAGCCTGGTTGAGAAGATGGGTTACGTATTCATGCGAATACCTAGGTAGATAGCTAGGTTGCTTGCCAGCAGCAAGCACAAATGGGCGGTAAACAAGTTGATGGCGCATTCGCGGTAACGTAGTGATGTACAGTTAATTAGGAGCGAAAAGAAAGCACACGAGAATTCTCGTCAATAACCCCTGTCAATGTTTTTGCGGGTTGTTCATACATACGTAGGAACTCATGCCCCCTTTGTCGATAATTTACTCGCATTGAGGTTCCCAACCCGGCGAGAGTATTATTAGCCTGGCTATTTTTGAATTGGCAGAGAGCGTGACTACAGGGAGAGCGTTATACGCACTTGAGATTGTCCGTGGTCCGCGCAGTACAGGAGCTGACGGGAGGCATGGTTGGTTGCCTGGCCCGGCATCTGAGCTGGTGGCAGACGCACAATGGAAGGCCATGGAAGTCGTTGCAAATATGCGAAATGAAGAGTTTCCTTTCCAGGGGTTGCTTGTTGGAGAGACGATGCGTAGATACTTGGCTTAAAGTACTCCGTGCCCGTAGAATATTCCACAACACGGACCTCCAGCCGTCGCCGATCCATGGGAGGCAGAACTCCGAGTCGTTGGTCACTGGAGCTGTGTTATGGCGAGCGGTTTCAACTAATGACCCCCCCCCCCCCACACACACACACAACCCCAGTAGTTGACAACAGCAAGGGATTACTCCCAAACCGCGTTCAGATTATCAAGACGACTGAGGTACTGATGCAAATATACCAAAGGTACATGAATGCGTAGTAGATGGGTGGTGCTATTTGACTTGTGTGAGCGAGTGGCTCGCTCTACGGAGTGCTCCTTCACCGGTTCGTCATGGCGCGCCCCCGGCCAGCCGGACCGGGATAGTGCTGACCATTCATCCGAATCCTCGTTGAACTCTCAACTCCATGTGTCCAACTCCACGCTGCCATCTTCGCATCCCCAACATTCACGCCATCCCTGACGTCAAGGCCCATCCACCCGCATGCTTTACCTCCAGCCGCACATGCTGGCTGAGGTCCCTGCAGTATCTCTCACCAACCACCACCAACACTCGCCTGCCGCACCGGAACTTACCTCGGGTACTTGTCTCCGCCGAAGACTCACAGAAGGTAGAAGAACGAAGAAAGATTGCTATCGAAGCTCGGGATTGGGGCATCTTGGGACATCTCGGGGCATGTTCTAGCGCCCACACTGCGCCAACAGAGAAACAAAAACACATAATTATCTCATCGCTGATACGGGTCGGATCCCTGATGCGTTGAAGCATCCTCTCGCCCGTTGCGAGGTCGTTGAGTTCCATGTCTATGTACAGTGCATCTTCGCACTTGGCACCAGCCTCAGGCACCAACCCCAACCATCAAAACACCAGCCCCCCCTGGAATTCCATCTCCTGGCGCATGGTACTATCCGCGGCTGGCTCCCGTCTCCCGAGTCCCGATACCCGTTTTGTTCACGGTCCACGGTCCACGGTTCGTAGTCCGTGGTCCAAAATCCAACCAAGTCCACAGTTCAAGTCCAGAGTCCGTCCGACCTGCTTCGGGACTCATCTTACACAGCACGCCCGCCCACCGCTAAATCACAAGGCCAATCCCAGCCTCGATGGTCACACCGTCTTCCAATGTGATCCCGTGGGCCGGGCCTGCATCCAGAGTCGGCACCCTGGCGTCGCTAAGTGCCATCGATCCGCAATATTCGTGCGTTTTCAGGAACCACCGCAAGTTAGGGTATCGCCATCGGCCATCGGCGACCCTCGCGCCCTGGTCCAATTTTCTTTTTCTTCTCCGTAGCGTGACTCGTCTTTGACAACGAGAGTTCGACGTCGCTCACTGGCCCATGCGAAGCGCATACCTCTTAGTACAAGACTCGGGTCAGAATTCGTGCTGTGGGTCACTATATTAGCTTCTGGTTCCAATCCCTCTTCGTCCGGCCTGAATCACTTACAGCTGAGTGCCTCTAGGCTCTCTTGGATATCCTTGATCTGTTCGTATTTGACGCTGCTGATATCAGCCATCAGGTAGGCCACCTGCATCATCTTGGTCAGCTTGGTCCTGTCCGCACTGCATACAGGGTCCTTACATCGCCCCTGCTGTCACTGATCTGCTTATCAACGTTGTGGTCGCCGAGAATCTCGTTGACTAAATTTCAGTGTAAGCCTAGGTTCAATCCTACACATTGCCTAAAACAGGCAGGCCATGGGTTCTTTCTTTACCTTTTCGGAGCACACCAGGGACATTGTGGTGGATATAGATGACACGAGCGTGCTCGGGCTCATCCAGAGTAATGGATCGCATCTGCACCTCGGGGAGGTTGACACTGCCCAGAGTAATACCCTGGTTAATGTATCGCACCAAGGCGTCGGCAACTATAGGGCAAGGTCAGTCAATATACATGGCATTCAACAATGTCTTGTCATGCTTAGACTTACCCTCAATACCAATGGCACGCTGGGCCTCTTCAGTGCTTCCACCAATGTGAGGAGTAAGAATGAGGTTGCTCAAGCTCCTCAGATCATCGCCCCAGGTGTTGAGAGTGCTGTTGAAGTAGTCGCCGTTGGCGGCGGGCTCTTGAGGGAACACGTCGAGGGCAGCTCCGGCAATCTTACCCGAGCGGGAGGCCTTGATCAGGGCAGGGATGTCGACAACGCTGCCACGGCTAGCGTTGATCAGGTAGGAGCCGTTCTTCATGTGCTCGAAGTGGGAGGTGGTGATCAGATTGCGGGTCTCGGGGAGATCGGGCACGTGGAGGGTGACAAAATCGGCCTCCTCGAGGAGCTTCTCGAGAGTGGGCACCTGGCGGGCGGTTCCCAGGGCCATTAGGGTCACGACGTCATAGTAAATAACGGTCATTCCCATGGCCTCGGCGAGGACGGAGAGCTGCGAGCCAATGTGGCCGTATCCGACAATGCCTAGAGTCTTGCCACGAATCTCCCAGCATCTAGAGCTGACCTTGTTCCAGGTGCCACGGTGCATCTCGTTGGAGCGGTCGCCGAGCTGGCGAGCAAGGGTAATGATCTCGGCAATGACGAGCTCGGCGACACTGCGGGAGTTGGCGAAGGGGGAGTTGAAGACGGAGATGCCATGGCGGGCGGCGTATTCGAGGTCGACCTGGTTGGTGCCAATGCAGAAGCAACCGACAACGAGGAGGTTCTTGGCCTCGCGAAGAACACGCTCGGTGAGCTTAGTCTTGGAGCGGATGCCGATGACGTGGATATCACTGGAGGAAAGGAATTAGCAGGTGTGACGAGAGAAGTTCCGATTTCAAATTCAACTGGTGAGGGGCACAATGATGACGAGGGGCATTGTTTTGGCAATGAGGGGCGCCAGATGACGAAGAAGAAAAATTGACGGTCGTGGCGGGGTAAGCAGCAAGCAGCGGACTCACCGGATCTTCTCAATGAGCTGGTCCTCGGGAAGAGAGGTCTTGAGAGCCTCGACCTGGTAGCCTTGACCCCTTAGGATCTCCTGGCCACCGACGTTGACATTCTCGAGCAGCAGGATCTTGATGTCCTGGGTGTTGAAGGGCTTGAGAGTCTTGGGAACGCTGCGGTGGGCGAGAGCACCACCCCAGCTGCCAGAGGGGGGAGACTGGAAGGTGGCAGTGGGCGAGGCCGAGAGGTTTTGGTCCCAGCTGTGGGAGACGGATTTCTTGAATGAGGCCGAGAGGTTGGACTGGATATCCTGGGCGGAAGCCATGATGACGGTTGTTTTGGAGAGGAGTGTAAGGTTGGAGTGGAGGGGCAGTAGTTTGGAGAGGCGGGGTGGCCGGAGGAGCTACTTTAAGTATTCGAGAAACGGTTGCAGCCTTTCGGATTCGTAGTCTGAGTGTGTAAATGGGGGAGAGAGTTGCTTGGCTGAGGCAGTAATGGAGGATTATTTAATTGTAATAGTAGTCAAGCTCAAACCGGCGGGCCAATGGCTCCGCGTGTTCGCAAGTGGGCTGGCTGTACTGACAGCCGCATACACACAAGTGAGTCTGCGACGGGCCGGCGCATGCATCGGAGTCGGAGCCCACGCATCGAGAACCTTGCCCCGACTTCCGAAGACCACGCCTGAGTCATCATCAGTTCATTGTCTTGACTACGTGCGGCAATGGAGACATGGTCGAAATGGTACCGAAGGAACAGGTCGTGAAGGGGTTCCTGGGAGCCCAATTCTCCTTGTTGGATGGACGGCATGGTACCTAGAGGCGATGTACATCCAGCTACGTACGAGAAACGCACCCTTGTTGCCGGCGGTTTCCATGCGCATGACGGCCAAGGTGAAAAACTTTTTCTCAATTTTCCCCCCTACGTTGCCCGACAGCGGACAAGCTTGGTCGAGTTAGATGCCCACGGGCGCGGCGCTACACCAGACGTCGCCACTCCCAGGCCCAAGGGAATGCCGCAAGAATGCCGCAACTCTCCAGCTACTGGACGGTAGGGCACCGCAATGGCAGCCCCGCGATCCACCCCGAGCGCCATTGCCCACTGCCGCCATGCCGCCATGCGATGGCGTCAATCCCTCGCTGAAGACGTGGTGTATGTACGGCGCAATTAATAGCTGCGTGCTGCGTTGCGTGCATACTAGTAATTAGTACACTTCTACCTCGAAGCCAGTATTCGTACTCGTTCGTGGTAGGCCTGCCTGCCTCTTGGCGTGCCTTTGTTTGCTTGCGGGCCTCCCTTGCAACTTGCAACTTGCAACTTGATGGGCGTTTCCGCTTCCAGCAGTCCCGCCGCTGCCCGCATGCTGCCCTGCACTCCTGGCCGCCATTTCTTTGCGCTGCAATGTCAAGTCGAGTCCCGCTCCGGGCTCCAGCGGCGACCGCACGCGGAGCTTTGTTGCCAATGGTTGGTTTGCGACCCTTGCGTGCCTGTGCTTGCTGCATGTTCCTTGCTCCGTCCTGCTGCCCACATGCGGCCGACGCGGAGGTGCACGGCGGCGGCGGCGGCGACGGCTTGTCTTTGTCAGTGACAGACTAGCATACCTAACCAGTCATTACAACACCAATAGGCTGAAGAACCATCAAAATTCACCAAGGATAAGTTGAACACACAATTACTCACAGACACTTCTCGTAACCGTTACCGGCCTCCGCAGCACCTTGCCGGAACGCATCATGGGAGTCACGGAACTTCCCTCCATTGAGGGTCAAATCCTGGCTTCTCTTCCGGGTCGCATTGTCTACCCTATAGCATCGTAGGTACCCTATGTTTATTTCGTCTAAGGCAGGCCATCACTCTTATTGCCATACACAAGACCCACGGGCTAACATGCTTACTTACTAGTAGAGTTCTATCCGCACTGGTGAGTCCCATCGGCACTTATTTGCATCTTACACGAGTGGATGGGTGGGAGAGTACAATCGATGAGAATATCACGTCTTGTGCTTCGTGAATCGTACCCCGTACAAGTTAAAATCTCAGCACATCCCAGGATCACTCACAAGCCGCGGAGAACGAGACTGTACACCAAACGCGCACCCAAAGTGGCGACGGATCATTCTCTATTATGCACCCAGAAAACCCTTCTCCCTTTGAGACCTTCACTGCCTTACATCCATGCCGGGGGTCGAATCAAACACATGGATAAAACGACGGAGCAAAAAAAAAAAAAGAGAAACCCCGAAAAAGACTGCAAAAACAAGGAAACAAGACCACGGACCTACTCGGCCCCCTGGCTGTCTATCAGATGGTCCCCGTAGCTTTGCGACTTTGGTTCCCGCAACGATGCCTATCAACCAACGAGCTATCTTGAAACGGCACTGGCTCGATTGCCGACCTGCATCGACCGCTTCCCCTGCTCTGTAGCCTTTCCCGCAAGCCTACCGACCGCATCTGCCTTGATCGGGGCTCAAATGAATCATGTCATGATATGTTGCGTCGTTTAGCTCTGTTTGCACTCAGCAGCCTCCTGCTTGGGCTTGCCCGACTCGTCCTATCTGTCTGTTAGCTTTCGCTTCTCACTAAGTCGTCACCAAAGTATTGGCACTTACGTCGTCGTCGGACTCCTCCTCCTCGTCATGGTCCTCGCTAAGGTCATCCTCATCATCGTCCTCGTCATCATCGAAATCGGCACCGTCCAACTCATCGTCAGAGATCTCCTCAAAGGCAAGGGCCTCGCCAGTGAACCAATCAATGGCGCGGGGAATGAGCTTCTCCTTGATGTCCTCGCCCAGCTGGTAGTCCAGCTCGAGACGTTCCTCAATGTCCGACTCGGCATCATCATCGTCGTCGTCAGTGGGAGCCTTGGGTGGCGAGAAGAAGTTGAAGAATGACTCGGTGGGAACAGTCTTCTTCACGATGCGGGTCTGCTTGGTGTCTGGCGTTGTTTATTAGCTGGGTTGCTCAAATTTGAACAAGCGGGGAGAAGCTTGACGCTTACTCTTATTTCGCTGCTTCTTGCTCTCAACGCGGACGGTCAGGTCCTTGCCAGGAAGCCACTCAATCTCCTCACCATCGGCGTGGTCGTAGATGAAGTCACCACCGTAACCGCTCTCGTTCTGGTAGATGTAGGTCTTGGAGAGAGTCTTGTTCTTGAAGTAGCTGTTGGGAGCGAACTCGAAGATGAGACGGAAGCCGGGCTTGTCAAGGTACTCCATGCGGATGTCGGTGAGGTGCTTGAGGGCAGCCTCATCGCGGTCGGTGATCATCTCGGCCAGGGAGATCTGGTTCTTCATGGCAGAGAGCCAGAACTCAGGGATACCGGCCACGTTCTCGGGAACCTCAGACTTGGTCTCGGGCTGAGCGGCCGAAGCATCCTCCTCTGCGTCGGCGTCGACCTCATCCTCATCCTCCTCACCAGCCTTAACCTCCTCGGCGGTAGGCTCGGCGGTGCCGTTTACGATGGTGGAACGCTTCTGGTAGAGGGGAGAGAACTTGGCAAAGTACTTCTTCTCCAGCTGAAGGACCTCCTCCTGGAACTCGGCCTCAAGCTTGGAGTGCTCCTTCTGAATGCCCTTGAGACCGGCGACACGACGGCGGACGGGAGCAGGCAGGGACTCGATGTAGCCCGATGATTGGCCCACGAGGGAGCCGAGGCGTCCCTGGATCATCTGGATGAGCTTGGGGTTTTGGGCGAAGACGGAAGCCGCGGCGGCACGGTCCAGGTCCTCTGCGGCGGGGTTAGACGACGTCAAGTAGGTTGGAGAGCACGGCACGAGGCGCGTAGAGGGCGCAGCACACGGCACATCAGGGAGACAACTCACCCTCCTTGATACTGGCGACGCCGGGCTGCTGGGCGTGGGAGGAAATGGGGGCGTTGTTGAGAGGAGTGTTCTGCGGCGTGCTGGATGAAGGTGGGGTAGTTAGCAATCGAAGCGGGCACAAACAACGGCCAAACGACGAGAAGAGGGGAACGAGGCGAGAATAAGAAGAGAAGAAGACTCACGGAGCAACAGACGTGTCCTGTCGCTTGCCTCGGATAGGTTCGGCCATGGTGCTGGATTAGATGCGAGCCAGAGCAGCGGAAATAGATGTCGTGGAAGTGAAGAGAGGTTGAGAGGAGAGAAAGTTGAGAAGGCGATGGCCGTTGACGTTTGCTAAATTTTGGTGGGGGGCGATAAGTCGAAAAAATTTGGGCACTGGGCTGGCACTCACAGCTGAGTTGTTGGGCCACCCAAACGCTCAACTAACTGGTCGGTCGGCAGCCGGTAGAGGGGAGAGGGAGGGTCGGTCTGCTGGAGGAACCAGCCACAGGGGGACAGTGCCCGTTGGGGAGTATTTGCACCGTCTTCCCCAAGCTCCACTCCGCTCCACTCACTCCAAATTCCCGGATGTTGGCGGCACTCGATGGCTTGCGAAAGGTCCGTGAGTGCCCGGGAAAGAGCCCTTGAGGCGAGAGAGTTGAGACGCTGTGAGCCTGTTTGCCTGTAAGCCTCTGAGCCTGAGCTTGTGAGCCTATGAGGTGAAGAGCCATTCGTGCGCCGGCTTACCCAATACGGACATGCGTACAAGCCCATTGGAGACGCAGCCTTCTGGAACGATGGACGGCTTCACGGAACCCAGGTACACTTGGTAATTACTAAGACTACGGCAGCATGTGGTACCTTCCTGGTATCCAGCCAGGAGGTACTCCATTCGTGCGCGATGAACCTTGCTTGATTGGCAGTCTTGTGATTATTTTTGTTAGTCGTGCCAGTTGTAGTATTAGCCTTTGTCTCTCCCGAAACGCTGGCAGGGCAGTCGGTCCCAATTCCGGCTGACGCATCAAACCGAGCCTGGAGAGGAGTCTAAGCAGACCAAAAACAAAAACTCCACACGCAGTGACAACACAGTAACAACCTTTTGACATGGACGAAGTGAGGCTCCTAGCCGAGAAGCAATCGCCACTTAATTAGGTTGACTGGCACCGTGCAAAATCCACAGTAGATACTCCATGCTTCCACCGTCTCTTTCTAGATTGGAGACGGACGATGTGACAATGCCAACCAGCAGAAGAAGGCATTGATTGTCCTGACCTCTCACACGCCAGAGTTCGAAAAACCGCCACTTTGCATTATTCAAGTCATGTTTCCCCCTTCGCCTGTTAGGCTGGCTGACCCGCCAAGCGACAGGAATAGCCTAGTAGGTATCAAGTACATTTGTCTCCACTATCAGTTCTGTTGTAGTAGCCTTGCACAAAGTGAACCACGAGACTTGGCCAATCAGCGATTAACCTACCCCGGGCGTCTCCAATGACTGGGTGGAGGGGCAAGGCACCACTTTCAGCCTTGGTCAACCTTGGACGAATAATTAACGACGTAATCGCACCGACATAATCGCATCGTCGGAAATAATCGAGTCACCACGAGGCGCCATCTCATCCCAGCTCCCTCCACGCAGCTGCCTCAATTCGCCTGCGCAATGAGAGCGAGTGATCAATAATATCCAGCCATGGACGAAAACACTCCTCTCAGCCCTGGCGAGGGTGACGATGATCACATTGGCTATAGGGGCAACGCGCCCGCCCTCTACCGCATCGGCTCCAACATGAGCCGATCAAGCATCTTTGAGGATGTCGAGATGGCCCATGAAGAAGTACTGTTAGCCCCATCTAATTAAGCTAGCCTCCCTGCTGACTCCCTTCTTCTCCCTCTAGTTGTATTCCGGGCCTGTTGCCGAAAGTCTCCCCACGAGCGTGTCTGCCTTTTCCCATCGCAGACCACGTGCCGACTCGACGACTAGTTTTACCTACTACGAAGACGAGCCCGAAGTGTTCCCGGATACTGCTAGTTCTCATGGAATAGCCAGGCGCTCCGATGACTACATTCGACGAAGTATTTCTGACATTGGAGACTTGGAGTTTGGCGTCGTCGACGACGACGAGTACGACCAAGATGATGCCTCATCCGATCGCGACGACGAAGCCTCCCATGACGACTACGCCCTCCGTCGTCACTCGTCAAGTCATTCCAGGAACTCAGTTCATGCGCATCTCCTGCGCAGAGATAGCACCACAACATTTGGAAGCTTCCGCCACCGTGGTCGTACGAGCCAAAAACTTTACATGGTGAACGAGGATCTCACCATTGTTATTGCTGGCTTCCGGACAAACCAAGCTGGCTACATCTTTTATGTCCTATCATGTATCCTGACTGGTGGACTCGCATATCTTCTGTTTCGGTGGATGCCCCGATGGTACGTTGCTGTCCTTGGTCGAGCATGCCCATTGGGAGACTGCGAGTGGGTTGTCATCGAGAACCAATGGGGCGAGCTTGTAACCATGCAAGTACGATCGCAACTATATGGTCGTTCTCTGTCAACTGTCTTTGGTTTGCCCGAGAAGCTGTACTCGGACGCTCTGGATGATGATAGTGACCCTATCATTGATGACTTGCGAACTCTGGATTACCGTTATGTCCGTCTCTGTTATCATCCTCTTAAAGATAAGTTCACGTTGTGCAATGGCTGGAAGGACCCGAACTGGACCGATGTACGACTTACTCGTGCTGGGCTTGACAGCGACGAGAAGAGCGTCCGCGAAGTCGTCTTTGGTAACAACCTCATCGACATTGAACAGAAATCGATGGGCCAGTTGTTAGTGGACGAGGTAACTTATTCCAACTGTGTCTTGGTTTTCATGAGAATACTTTTATTGATTTGCCTAGGTGCTCCACCCCTTCTACATCTTCCAAGTTGCCAGCCTTGTCTTGTGGTCTCTCGACAGCTACTATTATTATGCGGTCTGCATCTTTATCATGTCCGTTGGAAGCATCGCCGCCACATTAATCGAGACTCGAGCGGTATGTTGAGTAGATCTGACCCTTGCACTGATTCCTTGAGTCTAATTAAACAGACTATGAAACGACTACGGGAGATTTCCCGGTTCGAATGCGACGTTCGAGTTCTTCGGAACGGTTTCTGTAGGTCGGACCGTTACCAACACATTTGCACCGCGGGTATGCTGATAATATGCGACTAGGGAGATATATAAGTTCAAGCGACCTTGTTCCCGGCGATGTGTATGAGCTCAGCGACCCTAATTTGACCCTGTTCCCAAGTGACAGCCTCCTACTCGCCGGAGACTGTATCGTCAACGAGAGCATGCTCACTGGTAGGCCGTACTGTCTTTTCTTACAGACAATTGCTAACGTGATCATAGGGGAGTCCGTACCTGTTTCTAAACTTCCTGCAACCGACGAGACACTTCTCGGCATGGACTTAGCGGCGTCATCCGTTTCCCCCGATACAGCTCGTCACTTCCTTTTCTGCGGCACCAAGATTGTTCGTGCGAGGCGACCACAAGAAGACCAGGATGGCGATGCTGTTGCGCTTGCGCTTGTTGTTCGCACTGGTTTCAACACTACCAAGGGTTCTCTTGTGCGCTCAATGTTGTTCCCTAAGCCATCGGGTTTCAAGTTTTACCGTGATTCCTTCAGGTACATCAGTGTCATGGCCATTGTCGCCGGCATCGGCTTCGTTGTATCGTTGGTCAACTTTATTCGACTTGGTGTTGTCTGGCACCTGGTTATTATCCGCGCGCTTGACCTCATCACAATCGTCGTACCTCCAGCGCTGCCTGCTACGTTGACCATCGGAACTAATTTTGCACTTAATCGGCTGAAGAAGAAGCAGATATTCTGCATCAGCCCTCAACGGGTCAACGTTGGTGGCAAAATTGACATAATGTGCTTCGACAAGACGGGAACGTTGACCGAGGATGGGTTGGATGTGTTAGGTGTTCGAGTTGTTCGTCGCGAAACGAATAAGTTCAGTGAGATTATAACGGAACCTCAACTTCTGCTTGCGGAGGCTACGCATCACGGTTCGCAGAGCAGCTTTCGAGCTGCTCTCCACACCATGGCTACCTGCCACACCCTGCGGTGTGTTGACGATGAGCTCGTGGGTGATCCTTTGGATCTCAAGATGTTCGAGTTCACACGATGGTCGTACGAGGAGGGAAAACAGAGTACGGGAGAAGGGGAAGAAGAGGAACAGGGTGGGCTTGCTCCATCAATTGCGAGGCCTCCTAATGTAGGCAATCCTGAGCAGTACTTGACCGTGTAAATCACTGACAGTGTCTCTAGGCCAACCTTGAACTCGGTGTGCTCAAGTCGTTTGAGTTCGTCTCCCAGTTGCGACGAGCCAGCGTCATTGTTCGCCAATTTGGCCAGAAGAGTGGCGACATCTTTGTCAAGGGTGCTCCTGAGGCGATGCGAGAAATCTGTCGCCCCGAAAGCTGTGAGTCCTACGAGTACCTACCCAATACGGCCAGTTACTGACCCTCTTTGGCCAGTTCCGAGCGACTACGATGAGCTCCTGTCCTATTACACCCATAAAGGATATCGAGTGATTGGATGTGCGACCCGACATCTGAAGAAGTTGAGCTGGGTAAAGGCCCAGAAGATGAGCCGGTCTGATGTGGAAAGCAACCTTGATTTCATCGGCTTCATTGTGTTCGAAAACAAACTCAAGCCTACCACTGCCGGCGTGCTGGAGGAGCTTCTGGCATCCAACATTGGCACAGTGATGGTGACCGGCGACAATATCTTGACAGCCATCAGTGTAGCGCGAGAGTGTGGTCTCATGACCCGCACTGCCCACTGCTTTGTCCCTCGATTTGTTCAAGGTAGGTCGGAAGAGCCTCGAAGTAATAGAAGAGTGTGCTAACTTTATAGGGGACTTGCGAGATCCCAATGCACAATTGCAATGGGAGAGTATCGATAACAACCTGTACTGTCTCGACGAAACTACGCTGCTGGTGAGTATACTGCTGTCAAGATACAAAGACATTCCCTAACATGAGTAGCCCCGACCCGCTCCACCGGAAGGCGATGCATCGCTGCCGTATGATATCTCGAATCTGCGTAACTATACACTGGCTGTTAGCGGAGATGTGTTTCGCTGGATTGTGGACTACGGATCCCCCCAAGTACTCCAAAGAGTGAGTTTATTTACGACTACTGTTTGCTCCGATATTTACTAATGGCGTTACCTAGATGCTTGTTACTGGAAAAGTGTTTGCAAGGATGTCGCCAGACGAGAAACATGAATTGGTCGAGAAGCTGCAAAGCATCGACTATACTTGCGGATTCTGCGGAGATGGAGCGAACGACTGTGGAGCTCTCAAGGCAGCGGACGTCGGCATCTCACTGTCTGAAGCCGAAGCCTCCGTGGCAGCCCCATTCACCTCGAGGGTGTTTGATATTCGTTGTGTGCTTGAGGTGATCAAGTAAGTCGGCACATGTCGTCCATGGGTGTGCAAGGCAGCTAACACGAAACAGGGAGGGCCGAGCTGCTCTGGTGACGAGCTTCAGCTGCTTCAAGTACATGAGCTTGTATTCGGCAATTCAGTTCACGTCGGTCACCTTCCTCTACGTTACGGCTTCGAACCTCGGGGACTTCCAATTCCTGTTCATCGACTTGCTCCTCATTTTGCCCATTGCCATCTTCATGGGATGGGCTGGGCCAGCGCCGACTCTGTGCCGAAAACGACCAACAGCAGACCTAGTTTCACGCAAGGTCCTCACCCCGTTGCTTGGTTTGATGGCTGTCTGCATTGCGTTCCAAGCTGTGGCCTACGTGACGGTCAAGGAGCAGCCGTGGTTCATCCCTCCCAAAGTCAACCATGAAGAACCCGACATCAAGAACTCGGAGAATACGGCGCTTTTCCTGGTCTCGTGCTTTGAGTACACCTTCTCCGGGTTGATATTGAACGCCGCAGCCCCGTTCCGCCAGCGGACTAGCCAGAACTGTGAGTGCCGACCTATTCCGAGGTGAAGAATGAAAGATGGACGATGCTGACCGCCCGCAGGGCCATTTATGGCGACGATAGTCATCGCGCTGCTAATATCGGTGTACATGGTCCTCGCCCCGGCCAAGTGGGTGACGGATTTGATGGAATTGACGAAAATGAGCTGGGACTACGAATTGTTCTTGATTGGGCTGGGCATTGCCTACATGCTGGTGGCCTGGGGATTCGAGCAGTACCTCGCGGTACCACTGGCGCGGTTGGTCGGCACGATGAGGCAGCGCATCACGGGGGCATCGAAGAAGCGCAAACAGTACAAAGTGATTCTGGAGTCGGCTCGGATGTAGATAGGACGGATTGCGTAAGTTAAGTGTTGGTACTACCTAGTTAGAGCTACAAATACAAAGTACGAATACGACTCAGCTGTAGCTATAACTCTGGTGGAACCAAATGCAATACCTCCCGATTGCTCTGGAGAATTAACCATTTACGGATCGAAGTTGATCGGGTCAACAACTGCTCCTACATGTCATGACGTACTCGACTCCGGCATTGCATCGATTGGTACCCACTCTGGACCGAAGCTGTCCATTATCTAGACTATCGTGTATTACAACCAGCATTCAACAATTCCACTTGACAAATTACGACGGCTGTTGATCGGCGTTTGCACAGAATCAATCAATATGGACTACAGTCAGTGACCTCTCGACCCCCCTGAATCGCATTGCATGATGATGATGTTGACCATGGATAGACTGGATCTTGGACGGCGGCTACCTGCCACACTCGGTGATCCGCCTGGGCATCCGACGACAGCTTCGAGATCGCATCCAGTCCATCCAGAGCACATCTCTGAGCCATGGCGTAGAGACCAAAATGGCCTACATGGACCGCCTGCGCACCCAGCCGATGGCCATCGAGACGGAAAGCGCCAACACGCAGCACTACGAGGTTGGCACCGGAGTCCTCGCGGCGTGTCTGGGCCCGAGGATGAAGTATTCTTGCTGCCTTTATCCCGAGGGCAAGGAGACGCTGGCCGAGGCTGAAGTCGCCATGCTGAAGTCTTACGTGGTCAAGGCGGAACTGAAGGATGGCATGAAGATTCTTGATCTCGGGTGAGTGAGTGAAGCGAAGTGAAAGAAAAAAAGATGACATGAGGAGTTGAGAATGGAAGCTGACTGGACATGGGCCATGAATAGTTGTGGATGGGGCTCCGGGGCTCTGTACTTTGCCGAGATGATGCCTAAGTCGCATATCACGGCCTTTTCCAACTCGCGGACGCAGAAGGAGTATATTGACACGGCGGCCAAGGCCAAGGGCCTCCTGAACCTTGAGGTCATCACGGGCAACGTTGTCGACTACGAATTCGAGGCCGAGTCGTTTGATCGCGTTGTTTCCATCGAAGTAAGCCAAGGTTCACATCCCGAGCCCAGTCACTAACCAGGAGAGTCTAGCTGTTTGAGCACATGAAGAACTACGAGCTTCTCATGGCCAAGGTTGCGCGGGCACTGAAGCCTGGAGGCAAGCTATTTGTGCATTTGTTCGCCCACCAGACAACGCCGTACGACTACGAAGAGGGCTGGATGACGACGCACTTCTTCACGGGCGGTACGATGCCGTCGAGCGATCTGCTGCTTTATTTCCAGCGGAACCTTCAGATCCAGCAGCAGTGGTGGGTCAATGGACAACATTATTCGCGGACGTGCGAGGTATGTATCTGGTGCATCTTTGCCTCTTTTATTTGTGCCTGTTCTTCTTCATTTGATCTCGTGGCTGACCTTCATTCGTCCGCAGGACTGGCTGTCCAACATGACAGCAAACAAGAAGCAGATCTGGCCGCACCTCGTAGAGACGTATGGTGAGGAGAATGCGTTGACGTGGTACAACCGGTGGCAAATATTTTACTTGGCGTGTTCGGAGCTATTCGCATACGAGGGAGGAGACACCTGGGGTGTCGCACATTATCTGTTCGAGAAGCCGGGCGCGTGAACTGTTTTGTAATGATGTTCCATTTTTTCCATAGGCCCTATGTACACTGCGCCAAAGCCCCCCGTTGTTAGGCTGGCGCCAACCATGTCGAAGTTGTAGCAGGAATAGAGTACAATAAGCCGTCGTTTAGTGATCCCAAGGGTGCTTGAGGCCCATCAGAACCGCACCTGTAGAGTTTCGTGAGCAATTATAAGCAGAGGACAGCCGGTAGGCGGGGAAGACGGTGATTGTATGCATACCTTCCTTCTTGGCCCGGTACATGATCTGCAGTGGGAGCAATCGTCAGTCACCTTGTTCGTGATGGTTCGAGAACCGGCCCACGGCTGTCAGAACTCACCCAGAACCACATGCCAGCACCCAGCGCCGTAGCGGTGAATCCGTAGATGCGCGGCAGATGGGCCACCGGGGGCTTGGGAGGACCCACGGGGATGCGAGTGTGGTGGCCAGCCATGATGTCGATGTCGAAGTCGCTCGGTTGGAGGGGAGTATCACGGCCGGAGGAGCTGGAGAGAAGGGCTCGAGTTAGCGGATTGAGTCGAGATATCGCAGTCGGCGGAGCGGGAGCCAAGCAATTGACGTACTGGGAGGCCGATTGGGGCGATGGCGGGGCGGGCGACGGCAGCACAGCTCGTGAGAAGGCGATGGGTTGAATTGACGGCGGACGGCAATGCTCAATCAATCAATGGTGGATGGAGTTGTCGAAGGCCCAATTCGGGCGAGGCGCTGCTTAGGTAAGGCCCGCGTCTGATTGGATAGAGCCGCCGTTTATGCCCATACCGGGACCAAGGAGCGCTGCAGCTGAAGACGCTGCGCTATAAAGCCCGGTATTCCTCTAAAGGGGTGATGAGCCGCGGGGACCCCACTAGGGGTACGTACTATCCCGGCCCTGACTCGGAGGCGATGCGACTGACGACGTTCATCGTGTTGGTCTAAGTTACCACATTGCGCCTGTCTTCCAACCTCTCCCATCACCAACACTCAACACTCAACATCCGTCCCTGCCACCGTTTGTCTATCTCTACGCAACAACTCCAACTCTTGTTTGATTGCTTTTACTTGTTCTACTGAATCAGTCCTTGGTCTCTTTGCTTTCTTTCACCCTCCTCCCATCACCGAGCGATGTCATCTTGAACCAGCTCTCGCGAGACGTCAGCATCATCCTTTCGCCACCAGCATCACCAGCATCACCCCCGAGCAGGCCTCGAATTCACGGCGCATATAATACCAACCACGAGAGACGGTCACTTAGACACAGCATATACCCACGCATCACCACTATGGCGACGCCCGCTCCTAGATTCAATACCAAGTCGCCCACCATCCGACGCATTCGTCAGTCCCCCCCTCCATATTCTGGTGTACCGCAACATCACTTCTTCTTCCATTCACTCTTCAACTCACTTAGAAAAACGCCCCCAATCCCTCGCTCCACTGGTATTCTAACATGTCACAGTCCGCGAAGCCGCAGAGATCTCCGGCTCCCCATCCGCCGACTACTCCGCCGAGCCCCTCGAGTCCGACTTCTTCGAGTGGCACTTCACCCTACGCGGCCCTCCCAACTCCGTCTACAGCAATGGCATCTACCACGGCCGTATCGTCCTGCCCCCGACATATCCCCTCCGTCCTCCTAGTTTCCGTTTCATGACCCCCAGCGGGCGCTTCGAGGCCAACCGCGAGATCTGCCTCAGCATCAGTGGTCATCACGAGGAGACATGGCAGCCTGCTTGGGGCGTTCGGACAGCTCTGGTAGCGTACGTAACCTCCCCCATATTTTCCGTGAACACGACGGCAACTTGCGACTTATGTCACCTTGCAAATACTGACATTCCTTACTGCTCTAGCCTCCGAAGTTTCATGGAAACCGATGCCCGCGGCCAACTCGGCGGCCTTGAGACCACGGATGCTGTGCGTCAGCGGCTAGCTGCTGAGTCGTCTGCGTTCAAGTGCGCAGCATGCGGCAAAACAAACGGCGAGATTATAAAGGCGTGCGAAGAGAGAGCCAAGGAGGCCGCTTCAACCGTCCAGGAAGTTGAGGTCCCCAAGGAGCTGAACATGGGCTGGCGAGATGAGATGGAGGCAAAAGGGAAGACCAAGGCGAACCCCGAGCCCACAAGCGACGAGGCCGAGGCCGCTGAGCTTGCCGAGGGCTTCGTTCAGACCGCCCCAGATCCTGCCACCACCGATCCTTATCCCGCACCCCCCGCCGTCCCGGCGAGTCAGTCGGTTCCCCGGCCCCCTTCGGAGATCCGGAACCCCGCTCCCACCCGGACGACACCGCTTCCCGCCGTTGCCGTTGCCGTCGCTCCTGCACCGCCTCAGCCTGCGCGGCGAGCTTCCGACGATGGTGTGCCGCTCTGGTTGGACCGACTCATTGTGGTTATGGTTGTGCTTCTGGTTGCCTTGGTGCTGAAGATCCTCTTCGCCCTCTGAGGGATGCTGTGTTTTATGGGCATGCGTTACTAGCGCTGGGCGTCTGGCTGTTATTATCATGACTAGGCAAGCGAAATAGATATCCAATTCAGTGTTTTGCTTGTTGTGCACCTGGTGCCGTACTGTTGAGCGCCGTCCCTTTGCCCGCCGTGTCTCTTCCTAAAGGGGTATCATGGTAATTGTACATGGCGTATGTCTTCCCAGCCAACTTCTCCATTATTGGACACTGTTTCGTCGTCTTACACGCGTCAAGACTTACTCGTCGCCTGTCTTCTCGATTGCCATGCCACCACTAACCACCACCACTCTCCCACCATGGTGCCCAGTCCATCCTCCGAATCCTTCAGCACACCTGTTGCCTTTCCCCAGTCAATGATCATCTGTGCTTCGAACTCTTCCAGGACTGGCTTGAGCGCGCTGCAGATGCCTTCAATCGTCATGAACCCTCGCGTGGCGTAGATGAAGCAAAATGCCCCCAAAACGTGCATCCATCGCTCAGGATCTCGCTTCCCGAAGAAGTCAATCCACTGAGGCAGCTCGCCCCTGGGACCCTCAATCGGCGGCCCCGCCTTGATTGATGTTTTGAGCACCTCTATATCCTCGTCGTACTGATACACCGCCGTAGGGACAGCCTCGATGCCGAAGTGGTAGTAGGACTTTGGGTATTTCCGACTTTCATAGTTGCCCGGCTCGAAGCCAAACGGGATGTGCGGGACGTCCACTGGCACCAGCCTGATCCTCTGAGAGGCGTTCAGATTGGTCAATGCCATGACCGATCCGTCGTTGAGTGTGTATGGTACTCTCATCGTCTCTCCACGACGGAAGACACCGTCCAGCTTGGCCTTGAAGGTAGCTGCCTCTTGGTACTTTGTCTGCTGAGCCAGCTTCCCCAGGACGTACGTGTATGATTCGTTCAGCCGATACGGTCTTCCACCGAGTGGCGGCTTCTTGCTCCTGCATATGATGCGTTGCCGAGTCAAATCATCAATTGCTTGCTTCAAGAGCATGTTGTTCTTGGTTACGTCCCCGTTCGCCAGTGTGGAAAACTTGTCCTTGATCTGCTGCACCGAGTACCGCGTCTCATCTGTACAGCAGAGCGATCTGATCCAGGATCTAGTCACATCGAGGTCCGTGACCATGACGGCTTGATCGTTCCCGCGTCGCATCTTCTCCACCGTAATAGCGCCAGGCATCGCAGTCGCCGCCTCAAAACGCGCAAACACCGAAGTTTGGGGGTGGAAGAACTTCTCTCGCCAGTCCTCCTCTGGGCCAAGTACTACGTCTTGGGAGGAAAACCTTTCGCCCAACAACCCTCTAGTCGACGGCAGTTGGACACCGTCTAGGCGTGGCAGTTGAAGGGTCCACGCGATAATTGTCGGCCAGTCGCATTCCAGGGGCTCATCAAAATCGATTTCAGGCAGCTCGCCCTTCTCATACGCGACTAGGAACTTGTCCTGGAAGTCCTGTGTTAGTTTGGCGACGTACGCCCCCTGTTCTTTTCGAGCAGACAACCAGAACCGGCGGAGCTGGGTCAACTTCGTTGCCGGGAATAGTTTGAGCAACAGTCCCCAGTCAACCGCCTTGTCAGAACCTCCCAAAAGGACACGAATGGCCACGAAGGCGGCTAGAACTTTGTCTGGCTCCTCGATTGTATCGTTCACCGCGGCACTGTCCTTGTCGCTCTTGGGGTTCCCTGCTTCTGGGGGCAAAGACGTCAAGGGCCTTGTCAACAGTGGAACTCGCTTGTGTTTCGCCGACTGTATTTGTCCTTGTCGTGTGGTAAAGTGGAGTTTGTTCACATAAGACGTTTCGAGGTCAAGCAAAGGTCTTCGGAATGAAGGCCAGGCAAAAGGGTCCTCGTCGTCACTTGAAGCCGAATCTTCAGATATCGCATCCTCTTGGGCAGAGACTGGGAAGGATTGCGGCGTGAGCTGGCGCTTTGCAAGCCATGACAGAGGCTCCGATGGTAACGCAATCTTGCTGGCCCTTCCACTAAAGAACCTAACGAAGATGTTGTGAGGGCCTGTTGCATTAGGGGGGCTAGTGATAAAGGACTCGGCCCACGACCGCTCCACGTCCATGCAAGCGAACAACCTGTCCGTGAATCGTTGATATTGTCCGGCACTGGTCCTGGGTTGACGCTTGAGGCCGCTGTATGCAGTGGTTCGATGTTCAATCTCCTCGACTATTTCCGCCCAGGAGAACCAGGTCGTGTCTGGCATCCAGCCTTTCAATGTGTAGCTGCCATCTTGTGTCTCAAAATCGAGAGCGCTGATGTATGGCCATATGCCGCTCGAACCAAAGACCGCAATCGCCTTGTCGAATGTCGCACACACCGGCCAGTCAGCTGAGACCAACCGCGGATCTATATTGGCATCATCGTCTTTCGAAAGGCGTCGACGCTTGTAAGATCGTTTTGGAGTATCCTCACGCAAATATGTGTTCGGCTCCAGGAACTGGATCCTCTCCAACGGCTCCTGGTTGAGCAAGTGCCCAGATGAACCGGACCACATCGGCTGTGGGATGTAGTCTTGCTGGTCGGCATGAGCCCATGAGATGGTCGTTTTCTTTCGAGGGTTGACCGGGGAAGAGGTGATGTCTGCTCCCCTTGCCCTTCGGCGCTTTGGTGGCAGAGCATCGTCGTCGTCGTCAACTTCATACATAGCCCTCTTTGCGGCAACTTGGGCCGCGTAGACTGGAGCATTCAGGGTTTCGACTTCATTCCCAAGCTTACGTCGACCTCGTCGACCCTCTCCCACCGGTTCTGGGCCAGGAGGGGCTGTGAATGGTGGCGGGACGTAAAGCTGAGGGTACGCTTCCTTGATCGATTCAATCAGGTTCGTGGCTTCTGTTGAGAACGGATCATGGGTCCCCAGCACAATGATCTGACACTTGGAAAAAATTCCCTTGCTGTCACGAAACGCATGGAAATGCTCAGCTGCGGTTTTGGTCCTGAACATGTCTCGAAGCGCGGCCTGATATGCCTTGACCGTGGGAACCGTTGCTCTGGGGAACTTCTCTTTCCATCGTGTTGTGATGGCATGCCACAACCCTCGCCCTCCAGGAAAAACTCCGGCCTGTTCCTCCAGGATTTCTTTGACAATCCCGGAAATGCGACTATTTAAGGTGACCTTAGGGAGAAGGCTATCAATGGTCGAAGGTGTTGACTTGGCCTTGAACCTTTCGACTGCACCAGGCCCGTTGCTTAGTTTGTCGGTCAGCCCCGGTGACTCAGGCTGTACTTCTTCTGTCGTTGAGTTGTTCTCCATTTGGTAATTCTTTCGAAATGTTTTTGGGGTATTGGAGCCCGACTTGGGACGATCAGACAACCCCAGGACGGGACGCAACTGGCCATCCTGACTGTGTACGAGGGCTCCACCATTGGTGTTTGAAATCGAGGCTTTGTCTGGTGTATCAAACCCTGGGGGACGTCTCCAATCTGGAATCGCTTGGAACGGGCTGCCCGGAAGGCTAACAGACGGCCTTGAAGACAGTCCTGTTGCGGCCGCGGTACGTTTTCTGACTCGAGGTTGAGCTGGGGTTAGTTCTTCCCCTCCCAAATCCTTGTGTTGGTCCTCCAAGCCTGGGTCTGGTATCACCGCGTTGTTGGTTTTTGGAGTTTCGGGAGCCGCATTTAAGGGTGTAGCAGGGTCATCCGTTTCTGAGGATGCTCGTTTTCGTCCACGTCGAGGCGTTGGCTGGGCAGATTCGTCATATGAGGGGTTACAAGCAGTCTTCGACTTTTCTAGATGGTACTTCAGACCAATGTCATTCTTCCAGCTACCACCACATTTTTCGCATGTCCAGGGGCGGACATTCGAGACATGCTCGGCGGGCTGTGCTGACTGGCTTCCACGTGGTGGCCGGCCGCGTTTCTTGCGGACAGGTGGGCCTGTTTCGGGCACACTGATGTCGTCTGTAGGTGCGGCTGGACTCGGTATCTCGACATCTCCAAGTTTCCGTGTCGCCCTTGTTGCTCTTCTCGCTTTGGATGGAGTTGCCACAACTGATTGTTCGAGTAAGCTCTTCAGAGCTCCGGGCGAAATCTTCAAAGTTACAACAAGCTTGACTAAGTCAGGAGACTCACAAGTTTTGCTTGTCTCATCGGGTGTGCTTTCCAACTGAACGAGGCTCTCCTTCTGAGAGGTGCTGTCTTCGTGGGTATCGGTGGCCTGCTTTGGCTTTTCGAGTTGTTGCTCTGCCTTTTCTAACGCTGGTGGGGGCGTATCAACTGGCTTGACTGGTGGTTTCTTCTTGGGACGGCCCTTGGGTTTCCGACTTGCTAGCCCCAGGGTACACAAGTCGGTGTATGTAGCCGCAGGTTTACTCGTTAACGACGTGGTGGTAACCGGAGCGAAGCCATAGGAAGAGCCTGGCGATGAACCCGTGATATTGCTGCCCTCCCTCTGCGGTGACTCTTGACCAACAGGAGGGGGGACAGCTTCTTCAACAAAGTAACGGTATGAAGCTATCTTTCCAACTCTCATGTGCTCGCTTCGCAGTTGAAAGTGGCTTAGATACGGCGGCTGGAGATTGGGAGTGGCCAAGGCGGAGGTCATGGAGGAGAGGTACCTGCTGAAGGACGGACCCAGAGTTAAGCCGTAAACATCTGGATTACTCAACCCTGCATCCCCGAGCCGCTGCGCCATCTCCACGATGGTGACAGGAAGTGGCTTGTCCAGTGACCAGGGAGGAGAAGAAGAGACTTCCAAGGCGTTGGTCGATTGACCAAAGAGTGTTTTCCCGTCGGTACCTTCGCCAGCGGTAAGGTCTGGGTTCCTGGAGGGTTTCGTTGCGCGCTTTCCCGTAGCAAGGTATATAGACCAATCTTCGGCGTTGAGATCACGGCCGTACTTGATGCAATCCTTGAACAGCTTGTCGCCGAGCTTCGCGGCAACATACTGAATAACGCCTCGAGAGTTGAGAAATCGGCAAACCTTAGCCAACACCTTCATCTGCCAACGCATTCCCAGTACTCCGAGCTTGGACTTCAGATCTTGCATCCGCAAGACACCCCATTCCTTGGATATGGCCAAGATGGTCGTGGCCAACGCCGTGTAGTCAACGGATTCGCCCGTCCACCGGATGTGCCATGGAACCGGGTCAAGGTTAGCGGCCAGAACCTGGTGAGAAAGGTTCATCTCTGCGCGGGGCTCATCGAGTGCATCCCCATCCTTGGGCAGTGGCGGAGCAAACAGCTTGAGCCACATCTTGCTCGTCTTAGTGCCTCGGACAAGAGTAGTCCTCTTCGCGATATAACCCTTCTTAAGCAATGCATCTGTTCGCTTAGGAACCGATCGCTTGTCTTGGTCAACGAGGCGACCGAGGTCGCCCTGCAGAATGCCGTGCGCCGTCGTGGAGGCGATTCCAAGCAACAAGAGCCACTCAGATCTGGGGACTCGCTTGTAGTCGACGGCATGACCTGTAAGCGATTCCCACATGGTTTCTTCAGAGGTGTACACGCGGGTATGGCCGGTAGCCGTCTGGTCCTTGGTCGTCTCTGAGGAGGCGGCATCTTCTTCCTCAGCAGTCGATGGTGAAGGTGGTGGCAAAGCGAGAACCTCGTCTAAGGAAAGATGGTTGTGCCTCCTGTCCGGACCAATAGATACGTCCCTTCTTGCTGCCAGCCATTTCCAAATGGTGGAGGCAGTGCGATGGCGAAAGCCGGAGCCCTCATCTTGAAGCTGTGGATTCCTTCCAGGCTGGTCAGGAGCGGCGTGCTGAGTTCCCGAAGGATTATGGATAGCATCAACGACGTCGCTCACAGAGCACCCTAATGGAGAGAACTGAGTCAGCCTGGGATTCTCATCATGACCCCCAAACCTGAGCTGGATTTGACAGTGGCAGCGGTCGCATCCACGCAGCCACCATCAAGGCCGGCCTCCACGCGCGAAGGCAATTCCTGGAGGTCCATCTCTGCCGAAGCCATAACAACACTGACTTACCCTGCTCGCCGCCGCAGGAAATGAGCACCAAGAGCGCCGCGATCAAGCCCTCGAGCTCCGAAGCCATGGTCTCTCAGAGTCCGGGATGTTCATTCTTAGCGAGAAACGCACGTTAGAAGAAAAAAAGCGACGATGAGAAATGTGTCTGGGGCGAATTGAACCGAGGACCTAGCGCGATGGTAAAAGACTGTAACTTTTTTTTTTGCCTGTTGCTGCAGCTTGATGATGATGTGGGGATGTATGGCGGGGTGCGCGCGCGTGGCGGATGCACGCTAGGTCGGAGGAGAGCATTCGCCCGTCTAAAACGGGGACCCCGTTCGACGAGGAATGATGACATAAGCCCGCGATGCAGCGATGAGTGCAAGACTCAACAACTAAAAATACTGAGGTAATCTACTCCATTCATCAGGGCTCGCATGGGAGAGTTTGGTCCATAATTGAACAGTCTAAGCCTAAACAAATAGATTCACACATGCTTTCGCGGAGGAACCCGGGTATCAACCTTGCGCAACGAGAAACGGCTTCCAGTCATCTTCAACTGCTCTCTTCAATATCTCCAGCTTCTTAGCACCAGGTCTAAGCCCGGCCGCGCAGCTTGGCCTGTTCGTGCTCCCGAATCTTCCTGTAAGCATCCACAACGTCTGCCCTGACTGCTTGCAACTCTTCGCGACGTCTCAAGCTACCCGAAGCCTTGGGGATGTTTGCGACGTCCACACCAGCGCCGCGCGCAACCTTGAGCCGCTTCACATTCTTGTTTAGCTCCGGAGGTGCCTTCGCTGTGTCGTGCAGTCCAACCCTGGCTTCTGCTCTGTTTTTCTTCAACTCCAACCACGGATCCTCCTCGGCTTGTCCACGCCCCGACTTCTTCTTCTTCCTCTGGCTAGTCACTTCATCCAACTCAGCCTGGGCCTTGGCCTCCATTCCGCCTTCCTCACCATCCACTTCCCGTTCCGCAGCCTGCTCGAGCTCCTCCTCTCGCTGGTCCTTGATCTTTTCGTCCTCGGCCCGCCACTGGTCGTAGAGTTTGTGCATCTTTCGTTCTTTCTTCGTGCGCATCACTTTGAAGCCAGCCTCATCCTTGCCGTCCTTGATCACAGTCTTCTTGGCGAGGCCAGCCAACGGGAGGCTAGCGTTGACTCGGAAGGAAAAGGCCCTCATGTCCTCGCCCGGACGGATCTTGAGGTCCTGGGCAGTGGTCTCCTTTGCGGTCTTGCCATCCTTGCCGTCATCGAGGCCTGATCTGACCTTCTTTCCATGTGCCACAGACATGAGCCGCCTAAATGATCGCGGCACATCGTTATCCTTGCCTTTGCCCTTCTTTCCCTTCTTTGGAGGGGCATTTTCGGATACGGCGGGAGTCTTCGCATTCTTCGCATTCTTCCCGTTCTTCGTATTTTTTCCATTATTCCCATCCTTCGCATTCTTCGAGCTCTTCAACGTCACTGGGAGGGATCGGGCTTTTTGAGTTGGGGGGAGATTGAAGCTATGAGTGCAATTGTTAGATGCGCAGTCGCAAAATTCATTTGGGGTTTAGCCTACTCTGCATCGTCGTCTCCTCTCTTCCTCTTGTGTTTGTGAGGCATGGTCGGTGAGTTTGCGTAGAGGCTGGGGGTCTAGTCCGTTGTTTCTATTCTCGCGCTAGGTCCCGTTTGACTGGAGAGGCGTGGTCGGGTGTCGGCGGGAAATGCAGGGAGATGCTGTGTTTCTTTGATAGAATGTATGGGGAGAAAGTCAAGAGCCTGAAACCATCGAGAAAGATTCTCCAAGAAATTATGTTATCAGTAGCCTCCGTCTCTTATCGGGCGTTTAGTTCCCGTCCAGGTCCCACCGTTAAGGTACTTCCAGCTACAAATGGACTGCCTCTGAGAACACAGCTTTAGAGTACCTTGACGGCACGGTAAAGCAGAATCAGGTACGTACAATTCTATTCCGCTGCAACTGATTCTCATTCAAGCCTCTCGCAATTGAGATGTCACACGCAACTCCTCCACTTCACTCATCTCCTAAAATACAGCGACTTTAGCGCATGCCGTATGTCGACAACGCCTCAGGTTTCGCCTCGCCTATTGCCGCTATTTATCCGTTTGGTCTCATAATTTTGTGACATAGCCACCAACTCACAAGAAAGCCGACCCGGCCTGAGTGGGGCGACCTAGTTATGCTAAACATTCGACGATGATAAGATGACGTTGACAGTCTTGTATCGTCGTTGGCGGCATGAATGACATTGAGATCCCTGCAACTTCGTTCTTGGCTTGTCGTGGTATACTCTCCTTGGTTGGACTGATAGTGCTCTCTAAAGGGTGATGAACCAAGCTCCACGCCGTAGGAGGAGAACCACTTAATCGCCAAACATGACGCCCCATCGAGCGGGCGTAGGTTCAAGATTAAGGTATTGTTCCATTGCCTTTAGTCTCATCGGAGCCGCATTCTCGTGAGTCTACTATCACTCTATCGCCCTTCCTCTCACCGCTCACGCATAGAAGCACAATAGGTCTTATCTTGACTCTAGTCCTCTACCTCGCGCCAGCCCTCTGGAACTACGACCGTGAACCTCCCACAGAGAGCTCCAATCTCCATCTCCATATTGGCAGCGCGACTCCGATTCCATGCAGCTCCCATAATGACTACTGGAGAGAGGTGCCGCTCTATTCAGCGTTGTACGCGGGCTGCATTGGCGTCGAGGCTGATGTCTGGACTTTCCAGGATGAGTTGTATGTCAGTCATGACAGAGAACGCCTTGCAGTGAACCGCACCTTGTCCACCCTGTACATAGATCCGCTGTTCAAAATACTTGATGAGAAAAACTCCGTAAAAGGCGCGGTACTTCCGGTCCGAGGCATCTATGATCCCGACCCGAGCCAGACGCTGGTTCTCTTGGTGGATATCAAAGCAAACCCCGAAACCACATGGCCACTTCTGCTTGAGCAGCTTGAACCTCTTCGAAATATGGGCTGGCTCAGTCACATAAAGAATGGAACGCTCGTGCTAGGGCCCGTCACGGTTGTCGGGACGGGAACGACGCAAGTTGAGCAGGTTGAGGCGAATCCCGCACGGGATATCTTCCTCGATGCGCCCTTGTCAAAGCTCGACGGAGATGCATACACCAAGGCCAACTCGTACTACGCCAGCGTTTCCTTCCGAAGGTCGATTGGGTTGATGGGGCCTGGAGGTCTGCGGCAGTCACAGCTGCTCAAGGTACGGGACCAGATCCAAAAGGCTCACAGCCGAGGACTTAAGGTGCGATATTGGAGTCTTTCCGCATGGCCGTTGTCTAAACAGACTCGACTTTGGGAGGTTCTTGTCAGTGAGGGCCTCGACATCCTTCACATCGATGACTTGCTTGGTGCGAGAAAAGTCTTGGTCAGAAAGTAACAACATTTGCATCCTGTCAGCTTCATAAGGGAACTGCACAATATGAGTTGTTCCATGGCCTTCTTTGGATGTTGATATGTCAGGATACGACAGCGACGCATGTGAGATCAGCAGTTTCCGAGTACCCGGGATATCGCCGAGTAACACATGCCGTGTGTCCCGATGTAGGATACACCGGGGCCAACCCCGCAGATCGTGGGGAATGACAGCATAATTACACTTGAAGAGTCCAGACACTTGGAACTTCGAGTTGTTCCTGATCAATTCCCTGTCTTCTTTCATCTAAAGAACAATCAGTCGTGTCGTGCCGCCACAGCACCCCTACATCAAGATGGCAAACGAAGGCCGCATCGCAACCCTTGATGTAAGTCGACCCTTCGGTGAGTCTGTGCGACGAAGTTGTGCTCATCCGAGTCGTAGTCTAGCATCGCCGATAGGCTTCCAGCTTATTCCAAGTCCCTTTTCGAGGCCAAGGCGGCAAAGGGCTTGAGCTTCGAGGCAATCGCGAAGCATCTCGACCGAAGCGAAGTCGCCTGTGCGGCATTGTTCTACGGCCAGGCCACGGCGTCAAGCGAGGATGTCGAACGGCTATCGAAACTCCTAAACTTACCCATACACTCCCTTACAGCCCAGATGACGGGGTTCCCTAACCGAGGCCAGGCTGGCCCTATGCCTCCGGTTGAGCCTCTCATCTACAGACTGTACGAAATCGTGCAGAACTACGGTTATGCGTACAAGGCCATCCTGAATGAGAAGTTTGGGGACGGAATCATGAGCGCCATCTGCTTCTCAACCACGGTCGACAAGGAGGTGGATGAAGCCGGCTCACCGTGGGTCGTCATCACCCTAAAGGGCAAATGGTAAGATGATCCACCGGCATATCAGGTCGAGACTGTGCTAACGTTCCAAGGCTTCCATTCAGTCGCTTCTGATCAAATTGGACAGGGTCTTGGCAAGCTTGGCTGCCATTATTCATAGGTAGTGCCGACCGGGACTTGGCGATCAGTCGTTCGTACTGGCGTCTCGTCTAGCAGCGGATGGAAACGATAATGGAAAATTATAGGTCGGGAAACTCCATATGCCGCGATTGGCTGCGTTCCGGTCGGTGGTTGCGTTGGAGGCTGAGAGAGGCGTTGAGAACAATACGAAGATGACATAAGGTTATACACGCCGCACCCACCATGAAACGGCTCCCCTGAAAGCCGTCAGCCATTCTACGGGTGTGTGGCTTTCTATTCTTCTCGTAAACGGTCTCATTTTTGACTTGTCCATGTGACGGTTTTGATCTGCACAATATGGCAAGACGGACCAAGCTCGCTGCACAGAGTCACTAGCCACGGTCGATTTCCTTGTCCCCTCCAAGCCCAACATGAAGAACAATATGAAGCACCAATCACGGACCAGCTGCCATTGCAACGCCCATGAAAGTCAGGAGGTGGTCGATATGGCATCAAGGTAGGCTCGCGATTAGGTATAAAGAGGACGGTGTCCGTCGTCCAAGAGGAAGTCTTCTGACCATCAACACACAGCAACACTCTCCACCACAACACTCTTTACCATTCTCAACACTGAGTTTTCACAGACTTTCCTAAGTCACTCAACACCAACCTTCAAAATGCCTTCCACCAAGACCAACAACACCAAGGACCAGACCAACAACTACCCCCTTGGTTGCAACGTCATGGTCAAGCCAACCACCCCCGGCTATCCCCTCGGCTGCAGCGTCATGGCCAAGCCCGGCAAGGACCAGAACCCCAGCTATCCCCTCGGCTGCACCATCATGTAAAGCCTCGACAATCAACAGCAGTGCTTTCTGGGGCCTCGGGTTAGCAGAGTAAAACCATCACCAACCCAAACAACCAACTTCAAACAAAAAGGATCGACCCAACTATGATCAATCCACAGCACTACTCAGATACTCGGGGGCATGGGAAGAAAAGAAGGATCCAATCGGCTTAGTTTACTTTTATTTTTATTTTTACACAGATATGCTCTGGGTGGCGGGACGCCGGCATTCAGAAGCTACTTACATGGAGTGTCTCTAGTTCACTTGGTTCCGGGTGGACACGGAACACGGCGATGGTCAATCTTGGGATATTTGACACATAACTTAACTTTCTAATACAAGCCACGGGAAAACGATCGTCTCCTCTCCTTTCATGACAGTGACTTTAACATTGATGACTAGAAACATCTTTGATAATATATGAACTAATGCAAATTCAATCAAGATTTAACAAGAGACGGCCCAATAATGAAGCAGACTCTACATTCAAGCATAACCGTGTATAAGAACCCCCCAAACCCTATCTAAATACTCTTACACTGTCGCTGTGCTTGGAAAATCAACTACCCTAGACTAGAGCACATCCCCAATTCGGGATTAGTTTGGCGCAAATGCACAGAATGCACGGAGGTTGGCCCCGCTAAAAAAAAGTCAAGGCGGTGAGCACAGTCCCGCGGCAGAATCCTCGAGATTTTTCCAAACTTGCACCCAGTTGCGTTTACTACGAGCTACAGCGCTCCCAGGCCCCGACAAACAACATTCCTCTCACCTCATACAAAGGCCATCTTCCCACCATGGCTCCCAAAAGCAAGCTCAAGTTGGCGCTGGCCGCAGAGAAGGGCCTCGATGTCAAGAAGCTCAAGCTGAAGCGCAAACAGAAGGCCGCCAGGCACGATCGCAAGGCCGCCGGCGGGGCAGCTGAGGATTCCGGCGCCGACGAGAACGAGGTTGAGGTGGAAGATGTCGAGGCTGATGTCGCCGAGGACGACGACGACGATGATGATGAGGAGGAAGAGGATGTGCAGGTTCGTATTTACAAACAATTGGCCCCAGACTGCCGCTAACGAGCCGCCTTTCTAGATCGACTTAGACGCCCTCAACGACAGCGACACTTCCGACTCGTCAATCGAGCTCGAGGACAAGATCCCCCGCAAGCCCTCAAAAAAGAACCAGGCCCTGCAGCAGATCAAGGCCCCAGTCAAGGAGGATGACGACGAGGAAGAGGAAGAGGACGACGAGGACATTCCCATGTCGGACCTCGAAGACCTCGACGACGCTGACAAGGAAGACCTCATCCCCCACCAGCGCCTCACCATCAACAACACGACCGCCCTGCTCGCCTCTCTCAAACGCATCGCCATCCCCGCCGACAAGTCCGTCCCCTTCGCCAGCCACCAAACCATTGTCGCCCCCGAGGACACGGCTGAGTCCATCCCCGACGTCTCCGACGACCTCCAGCGCGAGCTGGCCTTCTACTCGCAGAGCCTCGACGCTGTCCGCCTGGCCCGCTCTCGTCTCCGCGCCGAGGGCGTTCCCTTCTCGCGCCCCAAGGACTACTTTGCCGAGATGATCAAGGAGGACGCCCACATGGACAAGATCAAGGCCAAGCTCGTCGAGGAGGCCACCAACAAGAAGGCCGCCGGCGAAGCCCGCAAGATGCGCGACCTCAAGAAGTTTGGCAAGCAGGTCCAGGTCGCTAAGCTCCAGGAGCGCGCAAAGGCCAAGCGCGATACTCTCGACAAGATCAAGACGCTCAAGCGAAGTAAGTTTTCTCCCACTCCACTCTACCCTACCCGTAGGTGTTTTATTGTGTCGTTAACTAACACACCCCCCTCTCTCAGAGCGCCAAGAGTCCAGCGGTGACACCGGCGGTACCAAGGAGGCCGACATCTTCGACGTCGGCGTCGAGCAGGAAATCAAGAAACAAAATGGGCGCTCCGGTGCCGGCCGTGGCCAGGATGCCAGCGGTCCCAACCGCAAGAGGTCGAATAAGAACGAGAAGTACGGCTTCGGCGGCAAGAAGCGTCACGCCAAGTCGGGCGACGCCAAGAGCTCCGGCGACCTCAGCGGGTTCGATGCCAAGAAGATGAAGGCCGGCGGTCGCGGCAAGGTCACCAAGACGCGGCCGGGCAAGGCGAGGAGGAAGTCCATGGGTCCGAAATAGAAGGAGGTGACGGATGAGTGAGCTATCATGATGGCGGAATGGAGGAGAAAAGCGGATGTTGTGGTTGGTTCATCTTCACGCCTGGTACAGGCCATTAGTCGTACAACCGAAGAGGGCTGGCGTTTATGGGTCCTTGATGCGTGTAATTCAATCCCATTTTGCTAGACGTCGTGTATTGCCGTGCGATTGAACCGTGCCCCTTCCATGGGGTTGACTGCAATTGGAAATCTCGTCATGCCGTTGAAAAATCACTCGCTGAAAACTCTTCGGATAACTCAAGTGATAGCTTCAAAATGATTGTTTGCAAAAAGCACATAAGACGTCAAGTTTTGTTTTGAATTCGTTGATCCATTCATCTATACCCAAAGGAATAAGTATGTAGAAGATTCTGAGTAGTGACTGGGTCATTTTTGCCGCAGTCCACGTCAACAGCATCCCGTATGAGGAATCTGCCAACCGTCCATGTCCCTCCCATCTGGACATCCACCCGCCTGGTCAATTTGCACAGCAAACCTGCGAATAAACCACTTCCTCCGCTGTCCATGATCACCGTCATCAATCATATCCAGATTCCATACCCCAAAGAGCCGCAAGCCGCGGCCCCTTGAGATCCACCCGTAGCGATATCTATATACCAGACAGGTAGCGCCGTCGTCGTCGTTGCCTACTCAGGGCCAGCCCGTCCCGATGGAAGAGCCACAGATAAGATATATCATCTGGAGTTTGTTGTCCCCAACTCAAAACGAGCAAGAATTAGAAGCGCAAAACCCAATAGTTAAATAGAAGAGAGAAAAAAAACAAGAATGCCCCCAAGTCAACAGTTCATGCCCAGCCGATTGCGCCAATTAAAACCAGTGGTATCGAGAGGAAACGCCATGCGCTCATGACACGCTTTGCTATGCAATGCATTCGCAACCTTTCAAAGACATTGTGAAACAAGCATATATGCTGCGGAATGCGCCGAGTTTGATGCTGTCACGGACCGTCGCGTGATGTGCCGACCGCTTACTGCGTAGCCGCTACACACCAGTGGCGGTGGAAGGCCCAGGCGCTTTTCTGACACTCCTTGCTGCAGTACTTGGTCCGACGACATCGACGGCACTTGGCAAACTGGCGTGTGTACTCTTCCCACTTGCCACACTGGTAGTAAGCGCATTGCCTAATGCCCCCACGGGTATCGTCCTTGCGGCAGAGGTTCCGCATGACCACGCCAGCCCAGTACTGCATATCGGTGCTGTGGTACCGGACGGTGAACTTTTCAACTAGAGGGAAAAGATTGAACTCGTTGGGAAGCAGGTACTCCTCGTCATCGGCATCCTCATCGTGGACGTCGGGGACATCCTCCTCACCGTCGAGCACGGCGAGCTCCTTGCCAATCTTGAGTCTGGGGACGAGGTGGCTCTTCTGGAAGTATGAGCGAAGGCCACAGTACTTGGAGACGTATGCCAGGAGTTGGAGGGACATGAGTACGTCCTCTTCGCGGGGCATGGCGGCCAGCATCTGGGGGTTCGGCACAAAGTGGCGGTCCAGCAGGTAGCGAGGAACGGTGGAGGTCGGCATGGGTGGCTGAGGAGGGGTGACCATGGCAGGACGGTTGGGAGACAATCCAATCGCAGGGACGGGTGTGGGAGTGTTGTTGGCGATGCTGCCGTCCATTGGGGTGCGGTGGGTGATGTTGAAAGTGCCGGCATCCTGGTGCGTCTCCGACACGGTTGGGGTGGTCAGATCGAGGGCTGCACCGGCGAGCATGGCATCGCCATCCTCCATAGTGATGTCTTGAATATCAACGGCGGACTGCATGTCGCCGGTGCCAGTCATCTCCGTCTCGGGTGACTCGTCGGACGGCATACTATCGCCGTTGATGTCGTCCGTGTCAGCTGTCGAATTTTGATGGCGGATTGAAGGGCGTCGGCGGGATCGACCTGAAGGCCCAAGGGCCGAGGCTGGGCGCACTGTGGGAGACCGGATCTGAGGAGGAGGGAGAGGCGTCGTGGGGGAGGTAGGCTGCGAGGCCATGTCACTGGGCCCGAACGGAGCCATGGAGGCGAGGCGGTCGACATCACGGACGGGTCTGACAAAGCCCTCAACCGTTTCTGTTACTGCTGTTACTGGAACGGCAGTGGCAAGGGGTTGCATAGTCTGACGGGGTGTCGAGGTCGTGGCGTGACGGCCGTCAGCGGCCCTCAGGCTTTGATGACGGGTCGGGGTGAATGAGCCAGGGCGGTCCGGAGTGGACAAGGGATATTGAGGAGTAGCGAGGGCAGCATCCAGGGGTTGCTGCTGAGGGGTGGCGGTGGACGGGCCGGCGTAGGTGGCCGAGACGTCGATGGAAGGAGGAGGACCGTGGCGGCGAAGTGGCCTTTGGTCGACGGCATCGACGCGGGAGGTAGAGCGGTGGCCGAAGGGGGCGGCGACGGACGAGGAGGATGACTTGGAGCCTGATCGATGCTCGTGGCTGCGGTGGCGATGGTGATGATCGTGAATCTGCTTCTGCTTGGCCTCCTCAGCCTTTTCACGGCACTTGTCGATGACTTTGATGTAATTGTCTAGGATGGTGGCGATGACGGGGACCATATCAGCCTCGACGACACGGGTGCGGACATTTTCCGTGCCTCTGACGCCAATATTAACAACACACTGGAAGGCGAGATTCCACTTCCACATGCCCATCATATCCTTGCTGCGTCCCTGCTTAAGGATGCAGACGAGACGCTCGATGCCGCCATCGACGGTGAGGATATCGCGGATGCGGGCCGACGAGGTGGTGAGGTAAGCGAGATGGTTGAGGGAGTTGATGAGAGGGAGAGTGGATGTGCAGTCGAGTGCACGGCGATCGTAGAGGGCAGTGGTGATGCCGACTGACGCCTTGTTGACGTTGGGGATGCTGAAGTTGACTTCCCTCATCTTTGCTGAGCGGGGCGATGACCGGCCGAGGGAGAGTGAGGGAGGTGAAGGAGGAAGAAATTGGGGATTTTCGACGCAGGCAACGGCGGCGAAGCGAGGGCTCGCACGACGATGCAGGGCGGGCGTGCTCTGCTAGCCAGTGGCGGAGTGGATGAGGTAAAATGGCGATGAGCGAGAGGTATGAGAAGGCTCTGGCAGCCCCTCGACGGGGATCGACCGAGAGGAAGAGTCGGGCAATTGAACAGGCCGTAACGAAGTTGAGACGAGACGAAGCGAGATGGACGACGTGTGGAAGCGAGTAGGAGGATGGAACGATGGTTGAGTGGGAGATGAGGAGACGAGAGACGAGAGACGAGGAGAACGGTAGGCGACGGTTAACGGAAGATGGTACGTCGAAGTTCGAGTTCGAGTCGAGGCGGCGGACGGCGTGCGAGGTCGAGGAGGGTGTGGGAGTGATGGAATAGAGAGATGGGTGGATGGACGGATGATTAGAGAGGAGGAGGAGTTGAAGAGGCTGGTTTGGGTTGGGATTGGTTTTGGCAGGGTCGGTAGGGAGGCCGAATCGGGCACAGGGGCGGCGCCAGCGCGAGTACAGGTGTAGGCGGTTTTAGGCGGGATGGGGAGGCGGACAGCGGGCAGTTGTTCACTGTCGTAGACTCGTAGGTACCTAGGCTGCGTGCGCGCAGGCCGGGGGGCGCCAATGTTCTGTGCGTCAACGGCGGCGGCGGACAGTGGGCGGTGGAGAGACAAAGAGGGACCACAGGTCAGCACGCTGGACGGCTGAAGGCTGAGGAATGGCGGGAGGCAAATATTAGACTACATGGAATTAAATCCATTTGAGTGAGTCGATGGAAGAAAAACAGGTGATTCCTAGGCGCGACGAAGATGATATTGGTAGAGGAGTAAAGAGTCCAACCGTGAACGGGAGAAGAAATAAAGGGATTTGTTGAGTCTGGTTCGTGTACTTTTTTCCCTTTCTCTCCTTTCTATTTGCTCTCCCTCTTACCGGATGGATGGGCTGCTGCCCCCCCCCCAAAAAAAAACCCTGCGAGCGTGAGAAGCCCGGAGCTGAGAGGCCGGTCGTCAAGAGATTGGATGGATGCATTTGGCAGCTCACGCGGTTGCTCACCCGCTCACTGTCGGCCAGTGGGTTGATGGTGGTTGCAGTGCTCCAAAGTCCAGGCCCCCAGCACTAGTAGGCTGGACCTCAGGGTCGGGTCAGTTCCATCCAGTTCAGTTCCAATGGCTGCGCTGTGAGCTGCGCTGCGGTACCTCGATGGACAACGACCGGTACCGCTCCACAGAGGTAGGTACCCAGGAGCATGTGTTTCAGGCACAGGCAAGCTCTGCGGCTGGGCCGCCAAGGTCCGCCCGCGCACTGGGGGGACCAATGCGCTAGGGCCTCGCTGGTTTGTAATAGGCAACGGGCGACGGGCAATGGGCAAAAATTGGTGGCATCAGATTAATAGAGGGTTTCTTCGGAGTACTGAGCCTTGGAAAATCGGAGGCAAGTTACCTTTGCGGGAGGTCGGTACCCACGGACCGAGCACCAGGTACCACAGGTAGGTCCTGTCTTTTAACTACCCGTTCCGCATGTCTGCCGTTCTCGGGTGGTTCCAGCGGGCGGTCCCTTCCAGCTCAGCCAGCCCAATCTCTCGCCGACTGAAGCAGAGAGAGCCTCGCTGAGCATTCAAATCTTAGGGAGAGGAAAAAAAACCGCTGTATTTTCTTTTGTCTTTCCTTTCCTTTTTCCTCTGCCGTCTATGAGACTCTCACAGGCAAATAGGGGCAGCCCAGTCACCGACCTGAGGCATAATCTGGGGAAGTAGTAGACTACGGAGCAATATACGGAGCAATAGTTCGGATTACTGCTCGGAAGATGTACCCTTTCGGCTGGGAACGTAGATCCAAGGGAACAACGAGCGTAGGGCAGCACCACCAAAGAAACGAGCCGATATCACAGGGGGGGAGGGGGGCGGCCACGAAGACGCCCAACCACACAACCATTTTCGCTCCCTCACCGACTGACCCAGCCAGACATTTCGCCTCGTGCAAATAGTCAGTTCATCACCAGACTTGTAGATACGTGTACGAAGAACGAATACATATTCGCATACGGATCGCTCCTCCTAAACTCCCTGTCGAGGACACGGGCCGACCAGCGCTTTGCCTTGCCTTATCCCGGCCGAGAGCTCCGGGGCAGGGACGGAAGAGCAACAGAAGGAACTAAGACACCAATCCACACCAAAGGGCAGCGTGTGAGCGTGCGTCTGCCTACCTGCAAAGTTCGTCGGGTCTCGATTTTCCTCAGGGTAAGCGCGCTGCGCGTTGGGTGCATCAGGGTGCACCAAGGTGGGTGGATGCTACTGACGGGCAGCGAGGGCCGGTCTGGACTCGCACTGTAATCGATCAGCGTCGCCACTGGACCCTCCGGCGTGGTATCCACTGAACTGGCTGCCCTCTCGGCCTCTCAGCGCCAAGAGCCCCCAGGTGGGGGTGGCCAACTGCACACCATGCACAGTGTGCAGTTACTGGCACTGTCCCGTCCCGTGCGGGGGCGGCGAATTCGGGGTCGCCCTCGCGGCCAGCTTGTCTGTGATGAAGGCTAACATGGACTGTCTATTCAGGAGGTAACTTAGGTTGTAATCCGAAACCATTTGCAAAAAGTCATGTAACAAGAATGATGCAATTGACCACAGCCTGAATTCACGTTGACCCCGTCTGACAGCAAGAGGATTGGGCAGATCTAGAAGCCAAAGAACGGCCTTGAAAGCTGTCGCGTCTGCCGAGTTCAAGACGGAGTGACTCAACCCGAGCTCTAGGGCTTCACGCCAAACACCTCCATCGTGCCCCGAGCCTCATCTAGAACACGTAATATAGAAACACACACAAGAGAGAACATTAGACTCAGCTTACTTGCTGCTGAAAAATCACTAAAGTTGAAACTAAAGACACAATCATCTGGAGTTGCACTGCGCATAACCTCAAACACAGCGCATGAATCAAGCCCGCGCCTTGGCATGAGACATGACACGACACGACACAGCACAGCAGCCAAGGCTCCTGGCTGCTAGCTGCCAATGGGTAGAGAGCTCAGCTCGGCCAGGCTAATCACTAATGAATGAGCAAGAGTGACGAGAGCGGCGGGATGGGCGGATGTATCGTGACCATGCAGCTGAACCGGCGGCACCCGCGCACACCATCTATTGCCTACTAAGCTGGTGTTTTGTAGGGCTGCTGAATAATGATTAACTATTACGAATCTTACTGAACTGTTCTATGTACAGTCGTATTCTTGGATCTCTCTCTCAGACAATTCTCTTTGCCTTCTGGCTTTGCCTTGTGGTCTAAAATCATGACGGACAAAGCTGACAGCGGGGTTGATTACCTTTCATCCTCTCATCTGTTCGCATCTTATGACGTCCCTCTCGCCACCTCACAAAAGGAAGACGCCCAAGATGGCCTTTTGTCTCCGCGTGGCACCTGTGACGTAGCGTCGGGTATGGCCGAACGTCCAGTTCGCACCCACCCAGATCCACTCCCAGGAGAGACTACTGCTGCGGTTCGTAGATAACCTTCCAAGGAGTAGACCGCAGCCTAGGTATCATGTCCTCCCCGTAATCGGCCACACCGCGTTGGCTGCGCCGGTATTTCGAGTCATCTCCAGCACTAGACTCTCCTCGCGGGCCTTGGTGAAACATGTTCCAGGGTCGGACTTGTCAAGCCCCGCTGCGAAAAGAGAAGGACTCCCTCTAGGCTCTTGGACGGCGCTGGGCTTTTCTGTGTCCGCCTGGACCCCGGCTTGATTGGGCGTGTTGGTCGCATTGCCGCCGTCTTGCCTCGAAACCGCGGCGCTTAGCATTCAATCGCAATCCCAAAGCATCCAACCAGGACCCAGCGACCAACACCAATTCATTTGACGCGGATGCGGCTCGCTTGTTTCGTCATATTTCCTGGGCCATGCCGTCGACTATTGGGCGGACTACGCCGTGACCAGCTACGTTGTGTTGGTCCCCGATGGCGCCTTGCACAAAGTGATCTTGAGAGTTCCGACATAGGGGCTGGCTGGTAGAAAGGAGAAGGATGAGGAGAATGTCGATGAAAGAGAGATTGTTGCAGCCAATAAAGTGTTGGCTTCTTCTCTGGTCCCGCGACTCTGCGTCTATCCTCCCATCGCGAGTCTCTCAGTCGCCGCTGATCTTGGCGTGCCGGAAGTACTTCATCCCAACCCACGCCGTCAACACCCAGACCCAGGCCATGATGCCCGTCAAAATTATCAGCGCCGGGTAGTATCCCACAACCGGCAAGGTAGGGTCGTCTTCCAGCTCCGGTGGTGCGTATGGCGTCTTGCCCACGTCCCACGCCCAACTCCAGACATCGAAGCAGGAGCCCATCCCAATGACGAAGACAAACCATGTCACGCACAGCACCACCCATCCCCACCACTCCGTGTCCGAGTAATCCCATTCGGTGTCGTGCACCGGGAGCGTGCTCGTGGAAAGCCCGCTGTAAGACAGGGGCGATTTCGCCCTGTGAATGGACCTCCGCCTTTGTGTTGTATCGGCGCCGAGGCCTCCAAAGTAGGAGTCCGGTCCAGGAGTCATGGCTAGGCTCTGCCTCAGGGCAGCTGAGTCTTTGGGGATTTGGAGCATATCCTCCTCGTCGGTAGATGTATATGAGCCGTGGGTATCTTGGTCCGGTTGCGATGCCGAGCTGTTCGTGGGCAACGTGGGAACCCTGGACGGCTCGACGACGCTGCTTGTTGCAGGGAACGAGTCGGTCGCAGGATGCGGTGTGGGTGCCAGGCCGTTATCGTAATCCACAGGCGTAAGTTGCTCTGGGCTCTGGGTCTGGGTGGTGGTCGTGGGATCGAGACCAAACGCAGCAGCGTGTGAGGTGTTGATGGTCAATTGCTTGCTCTCCTTCTTCTCGCGCTGAGCTCCACGGCCGAGCAGCGCGACCTTCCTAAGGGATCCTCTGCGGCGGCGAGTCTTTACCTGCTGCTGAACGATGGCGGAAGATGCACGAGGGGTCGACCGAGAGGCGGCAGGCGTTGAGTCGGTGACGTTGCGGTCTGGCCTGGGCTTGGAGTCTTGCGAGGACTTCATGAAGGGGAACCGAGACAGGAGGCCAGAGCCAGAGGGTGCCCTTCGGTGGGAGGGAGACGGAGTTGGTGACGTTGGAGAGCCATCGTGCTGGACTCGACCGGTGCCCTCCATGGTGGTGTTCGCAGGCGGGCGACGGGAGTACTGCGGACAGCTCACGGACCGTTGGCGTTGGCGTTGGCGCAGGCGCAAGGAGGCGCGTAGGAAGGATTTCGAGTTTGGAACAGGGTCGATCGATGCAGCGGACGAAGGTCGCAATCCACCATAGTGGGGAGCTCGGTTGCTGATCCAGTAGCGGTCGTTTGATATTTGGTGGCTGCGATTGGTGTCGAGTGTTAGATGAAAGGGAAGTAGATTGATTATCAAATTGTTCCTGGCGTTGACGAGACCGGATGCACTGAACGGCAATATTCGTAGACTGGATGATGTGGCATGGATAATGTGTAGTCTAGCCGTCTATCAATGAATTGACGATGAGGCTGATGTGGCCCGCGACGCCACCCACCGCGGCGTAATGTGACTAGGGACCCAGGTACCCAATCTGTCCAGGGGAGGGGGAGGCTAGAACGCAGTGAGCCATAGCAGTCCAGCGGCTTGTTGCAGTGACTGAACCCCCCCTGAAGGAGATGCCCCAGTGCCCCGTGGGCGGTGGAGGGCGTAGTATCTGTGTGACGCGGGATCTAAGCACCCGGGCTCAAATCAAGCCTCCATCCGGTCCAACAGGTCTCCCATCGCGGCCCTGCCGACGCGACGTCAACGCTGCATCTGCCGTCTCCGTCGAGATCTCCGCCCCTCGCATCGCGCGAAGCTGCCTCCACCCCCCAGTTCTCCGTCGCTGGGGATTCGGGAACAGAATAGTGAGACAATTCAAAGTCAATGCCCAGCCACAACTCCTCTTAGCCTCCTCCGGCCATCTGTCCAGGGATAGCACGGCGCTTCCCCTTTTTCGGTAGCCGCACATGGAGTCGGGCCATCCGGGCCATCCAGGTCGTCGCCAGCTCCAGATCCCGATCTCCACCCCGCCGAGAGTTGTTGTCGACGTCTACGATCAAGATCACGACCACGGCCGGGACTGGGATCAGAATCAGGACCACAATCAGGGCCAGAATCAAGACGAGAGCCACGGCGACTACGACGACAATCGCGACGGATACCATCACAACTTCCGTGACGACCCCGAGCCCATCAACATCGACTCTGACATAAACCTCAGCTTCAACCTCGAGCCCGAACCCGACGTCGTCAACATCTATTCTACCTCGAATCTCCTCTTGCCTCCCACGTCCACCTCCGTCCCTACCATCGCCATGGGCCCCGACGGCGCCGACGCCGGTGATGCGGCCACCTTGAGCCCAACCATCCCTTCCCACGCTCCGAGTCCCTTCAACTTCAAGACCCAGGTTATATCGACAGGTCCCGTCAAGTCGGTACGTATCCCTATCTCAGTCCCCCCCCCCCTCCATCTCCGTTCCTCCAGATACCATCGCGCCGCTTGCTAACGCCTCCTCTCTGATCAGAATATCGGCCAACGTCGTGGCCACAGATACAAGCATAGCAGCATCTCTAGCCAGCACCAAATCTTCCAAGAGCCACCGCCGAGGCCACCGCCCGTCCTACCCGCCTCCCTCCCAATCCCTACCGTCAAGGAAGCCTGGAAGAGCATGACCAAGGACCAGCGCATTCACCTGTATTGGAGCCTCTGCCATCTCGCTGTCGCCACGTACGTCTTCTTCCGCTCCGACGGCTCCCTCGCCACCACAGCGCTGTCGCACCTCGTATTCTTCGACGCTGGTAGTGCTGCCGTGTGCGTCGTTGTCGATGTCCTCGGCAACTTCGATGTCTGGCGCCGGAGTAGCATTCGCCATCCCTTCGGCCTCGAGAGGGCCGAGGTGCTCGCTGGCTTTGCCATGTCCATCTTCCTCCTCTTTGGTGGCTTTGACCTCGTCTCCCACACCCTCAAGCACTTCCTCGAGTCCCTTGGTAACCATGAGGCCCATCATGGCCACGAACACGGCGAAGGACCCGACACTTCTATCGATTTCGTATGCGGCGCCGCCATTATCAGCACCCTCGTATCGGCATACGGCCTCCGCAACCACGCTCGCATCGCCCGCCTCATGAAGGTCTCCTACCTCGCCTCGCTACCCAGCGTCCTTTCCAACCCCTTTCACTTCCTCACCCTTTCCTTCTCTGCCCTCATCGCCCTGCTGCCCCTGCTCTCCATTTCCCTTTACACCTGGCTTGACCGCCTCATCTGCGCCGTCATCGCCTTCGCCATGTTCAGCCTTGGCATGCGCCTGGCTGTCGCCCAGGGCCTCATGCTCCTCATGTCCTACGGCGGCAGCGATGGAAATCTCGGCGTCTCCGCTGTTCTGCAAGAAATCGAGTCCGAACCTAGCATCGTCTCCATCGACGACGCCCAGTTCTGGCAAGTTCACTACGGCCTCTGCATGGCCAACCTCAAGCTCAGCGTCGTCAAGGGCTACGATGAGATGTCCCTCAGCAAGCTGCGCTATCGCATCACGGGCTTGATCCAGAACCGCTTGGGCGGGGGGTACGGCCACGGCGGCAATACTCGATGGGAAGTGACATTACAGATGACTACGGATAGGAGTACCTAAGGAAGAAAGAAAATACGACTTTGTTTGATATTCAGTAATTGATGAACATAATGCTACACTGTGATGGGATTGATAAAGACTACCAGAACATTTACGTGCAATCCCTAACATCTACATACGCTATCCAAAATCAATGTTACGAGTCACAACATTAATAGGAAGATATATATTCTATGGTTGACCTAACGCTTTAATAAAACCTACCCATAACTCAAACGCTAAATACTCTAATATGCCCTGGCAACTAACCCGATTTTCTTTTTGATATGATCTTAATGATGAAAGAAGGCTTGAAGTTGCTGTTATCCTGTGACCTAGTAGACTAGGAGGTGAGCGGATGTGTACTAACAATTAGACTACGGGATGCCAGGGGGTCATAATATGAAGTGGGGCATTTCCACGGATTTGCCCATTTTAGCTTAACGTAGATGTTCGCGATAAGAACGCAACCCACGTTGGATGTTCAGCCAGTCATTGACGCGGGGTTACAGGAGCTTCACTTAGTGTTCATGGCCTCAACTGGGACTTTCGTATGAATTAAAAGGATTCAATTCAATTGACTGCCTTGCGCGAAATCCACACCTGGATCCAGCATGAATCCAAACATGAATTGTTGAGTTGAGGAGGGTATCCTTACATGCACGAAAAACATCAGTCGCCAACTAGCGCAACAACATGCTCGTTCTCCTAGAACCCGAAGTAGGCTTCGAGGACACAGGCAAAGGCCAAAGACGAAGGAGACGGACGGGACCGTCCCCAGCGTCCGCCAGGAGGGAAATGCCCCCCCAGTACAAATCTAATCCCAAAGAGAAACGACTCCCGTAACTCCCGATGTATCATATCTCGTGGCGGCTGGCGCGTGTCGGAATGCCTCAGAACAAGCCCCATCGACCACGCTCCTTTGCGGCCTCTCGCTTGGAGCCAGCTGCCTGTCGGTCTCGCTCGAGGCCCTCGAGTTGTCGCAGGCTCTCCATCTTGCCGAGAACCAACTCGAGGAGTTCCTTCCGCCGGATAACCTCAAGATGTCGACGGATCTTGGGGTCTTCCTTGGCAAACTTTTCAATCTCTTCCTCGGACAGATGCCGACCTAGGCGGAGATCCAGCTCTCGGGGGAAATTGTAGTAGAACTCGGAGAGGAGTTCCACGTTGAGGAAGAGAACCGCGGTGGATGCCAACTTCGTCGCTGCAGCGTCGAGGAAAACCTCGGGGCAGTAGTACTTGTTCTTGGAGGTCGCGCATTGCTTGGACTTGACCGCAAACAGTCGCATCTTGATTATGTCGGCTCTATCACGGAGGAAAACAGCCTCGCGCCCTGGTTTCTTGTTAGCACTGCGTTTGTAATTGTGGGCTCCAAGGCCTTTGCGTACCTTTGCCGAGGAGGGCTGCACTGAAGCCACCAGCGCCGCTCCGCCCGTCGCCTTCGACGATAATGTCACCCTTGCGCGCTTTATCCACGAAGGTCATGACTTCCTTCAACTTCCGTCGACCGCCAACATTGCTTTCGAGGTTCTTGAGGGCAGCTTCACAGTCCTGCAACTCCTTCTTCAGAACGCCGCCCACGTGCTCACGGCCCTGGGACCATTCTCGGTCCTCGATGTCAATGTCGAACTTGTACGGCTTGATGCAGTTCTCCACCTGATCACTAGTGCTGTAGAACCTCTCATTGAGAATCGTGGAAGCTGCTTCCATTATGGCCTCTCGAGCAAAGGGGTGGCTTGCGAAGGTGGAGTTGCTGACAAGGGAATCGATGTGTCCCTGAATCGAAGAGGAGACTGCCGTCGTCGCTAGGCGTCCAACTCCCAGTTTCGTCAATGCCGATGTGGAGGCATCTAGCTGTCGGTGCCAGTAGAGTGAATCTGGTTCAGCCTTGGGTAAATCGGCGAGATTGTCAAGGCCGGGCTTTGCCGCTACCAGGTCGCCAATAGGCTTATTCCAGTATCTAGCTGCAAGCAAGTCGAGAACCTTCTGGTCTAGCTCATGCTTCAGCAGCTCCTGCATCTGGGGTCGACCGAACTCCTCAGCAAACTGCTTAAACGAGTGCTTGAATGCATCCAAGCTCTCAGCAAGATACGACTCAGCCGAGAGCGGGCGGTCATTGTATTGCACCTTGAACTCGTAGGTGGCCTCTTCTAGCTCTTGCCGGATAGCATCGCTGGTGCTTTGAAGGCTAGAAGACATAGTCTGTTCTAGGACGTGCATGAGCTTCTTGCGCAACGTCGTCGTTCCAACATTGACTCCAGCCTCATTACCGTACTCTAGGGGGTGGGACGAGAAGAATGCATTTTCCTGCTTGGCAATGGCTGACAGCAGGTTGGTTGGGCCCTTCTTGAACAGGCCCTGGGATTGCGGAGCCCTCGAGACGACACCAACATAGCCCAATCTGAGAGGATACTGCTGGTCATTCAGGATAGATGCACCCCGAATAGGGTCAATTAGATCCATCTTGGTAATGACACCAATCGTTCGTTCGCCCCGAGGATCGACTCTTCGTGACGCACGGAGGGCCGTAGAGTTGGCCAAATCGACGTCAGCTGCCGAGATGGCGAGGATGACGTTCGGAGCTTGAATGTACTTGTCGCATAACTCGGTGATTTTCTGCTTCAGTTGGAGAGGCTGGTTTTGTCCTACAACTTGAATGTATCCCGGAAGATCGATGAGAGACAGATCGGGGACGTTGGGGGAGTACACCGTGAGGTGAATCGGGTCGTCGGAGACACACTCAGAGTCTGGCACAGCCATGTTGAGCTCGGTGAGCGTCCTCTGAATAGAACCAAAATCCGAAATTCGTCTGAGACCGAGGTCGGGGAATTCGCCATACTCCTCCTTGGACGACGGGGTGTTGACCAGGGTCAGTTCGATAGGTCTGCGAGTGACCATGTTGGTACCCTTAGGGAGGAACTCATGGCCGACGATGGCCTCCAGGACAGAGCTCTTGCCTGAGGACTGGGAGCCAATGACAACAATTGACGGGAGAGTCAAGGTACTGGACTGGCCGACTTTTTGCAGGATGCTACGGATCTCAATCATCTTCTTCGTTAGGACCATCATCTGGTCATCTTTGGCAACCTCGTCAAAGTTTCGGTTGTCCTCCTCAGCAGACTTGTCGTATCCATAGGCGGCAACCGAGGCACCCGCAAGAGCGGCAGCGCCGCTGTTGCTCTGCTTCGGATCACCGTCACCGCCTGGGCCTCCGGAGCCGCTAGTGGTATCGCCTTCGTTGAGTCGAAGAACCTTTTGCAACCAGTCGGGAACCGCAATCTGTTCCTTTGTGCTTTCCCAGCCTCGCATTGTCTGATCGGCTACGTCCTTAGCTCCTCCAAAGAGGGTCGAGGCGGTGTTGGAGACGGTATCCTTGGTCGTGTTGAAGATATTGATAGCAAAAGTTCCAGCCTCTGTAGGATGGGTTAGCGGTTGAACTGGCAAAACTTTTCGGCATGAAATAACATACGGGCGGCTTGATATTGTACCCAAGCGAAGGCGCCGATGGCGAGGCCGCCGAACATGGCGGGCACTCGGACGAACTTGACGAGCAGCTTGGGTAGGAAGCGGGCGAACGAGGCATTCCGCGCAGTGACGGCATTGTGGAAGGAGTTGCCCCCATACCACATGCGCTTCCGGGTTGCGCGGATTGCGGCATCGGCCTGAAGGAGTCCGCCTGTGGGATGGCGATGGAGATGTCGAACGGGATGGACAGTGGCGCGCCGAGTCAGAGGCCGCAGCCCAGCGGCGAAGACTCGTCCGCTCATGTCGTAAGGTCGGTCAAGAATTCGAGGAGTTGACCAGCGATGCTCAGGGTCTGGGGGCCGTCAAACACGCCCGGGCAATGGAGACAATGGGCTTGTGTGGGTGTGGCATCTAAGTGCAAGGTGATGTGTGAAGTGGCCTCAGATAGTCGGAGATGCTGGTGTCATGCATCCAGGATTATCTAACGTACAGACAGGTCTTAAACGTTGGTTGGTCCCGCACGACAAGTCCAACTGTCATGCGCCTTCCACTCAACTTGCCAATGCAATCCGTGCCTCCCAACAGGCCTAGGCTCGGAATTAGGTAAGCATACCCGCCTTCGGCTTGTGCTTTTCCTCCAGCCGTTGAGCCGTCCCAAAAGAAAAAAGTTGGTCTTATCGCCACGTGATCGATCTTATCACCTTGCTTTCGTCGCAAAATTTCTAGTTTCGCGGGGCCCTTTCGAACTTTCAGACGCCTCGTCGGTATACCAACCTAGCCAACTTGCCTCACTTTTTCTCTTTTGCCTCTTCGACGCCGCAACCATGGCGATCCAGAAGAAGCACGGAAAAGGTCGTTTGGACAAGTGGTACAAGCTTGCCAAGGAGAAGGGTTACCGTGCCCGAGCTGCCTTCAAGCTGATCCAATTGAACAAGAAGTATGGCTTCTTGGAAAAGAGCAAGGTCCTTCTGGATCTTTGCGCTGCACCCGGTGTGAGTAACATATCTACCCGAATGTATTATGTTTAAGCTAACGTCTTCTGCAGTCATGGTGTCAGGTTGCAGCCGAGATCATGCCCGTGAACAGTCTCATTGTCGGTGTCGATTTGTCCCCCATCAAGCCTATCCCTCGAGTCATCACGTTCCAGAGCGACATCACCACCGAGAAGTGTCGCGCCACTATCCGACAGCATTTCAAGACATGGAAGGCGGATACTGTCCTGCACGATGGTGCCCCCAACGTTGGTACCGCTTGGGTCCAGGATTCTTTCAACCAGGCCGAGCTCGCGTTGCAGGCTATGAAACTGGCCACCGAGTTCCTTGTCGAGGGCGGTACATTCGTGACCAAGGTCTTCAGGTCCAAGGATTATAACCCTTTGCTATGGGTTTTGAACCAGCTGTTCACCAAGGTTGAGGCGACTAAGCCTCCTTCTTCGAGAAACGTGTCAGCCGAAATTTTCGTTGTTTGCAGAGGCTACAAGGCCCCAAAGAAGATCGACCCTCGATTCCTCGACCCCCGATCAGTCTTTGCGGAGCTCCAAGGTGCGACCCCGAACAACGAGGCCAAGGTCTACAACCCCGAAGTCAAGAAGCGCAAGCGAGATGGTTACGAGGAGGGAAACTACACTCAATTCAAGGAAATGCCGGCGAGTGAGTTCGTCGAGACTCTCGATCCCATCGCGATCCTAGGAAGTTATAGCAAACTCTCCTTTGAGCAGCCTCGAAATGGCGATGTCGCTTTAGCTGCGTTGGACAAGCTGCCCGAAACGACTGGCGAAATTCGCAACTGCTGTGCCGATCTTCGGGTCCTCGGCAGGAAAGATTTCAAGCTTATCCTCAAATGGCGACTGAAGGTTCGGGAGATTCTGGGGTTTTCGACCAAGGCAACGGAAGATGCCGAGGAGGTGGCAGAAGTCGAGCCTATGGATGAGGAGCTCCAGATCCAAGCGGATCTGCAGGCGATGAAGGACAAAGAGAACTCCAAGAAGAAGAGAGAAAAGCGCAGGGATAATGAGCGAAAGCAGCGAGAAATTATTCGAATGCAGCTGAACATGGTAGCTCCGATGGATATCGGTATGGAAGAGTCGGGTCCCATTGGCGAGGGAGCCATCTTCTCTCTCAAGAAAGTCGACAAGACGGACGCTATGCGGAGAATGAACAAGGGTAGAATGGCGATTGTCTCTCAAACAGCACAGAGGAAAGACATGGACAGTGGTCTTGGGTCTTCCGGGGAGACTGATGACGAGAGCGATCCCGAGGAGGACCATCTGGAGCAAGAGCTAGATTCCTTGTACGACTCGTACAGGGAGCGCAAGGCTGAGTCTGACGCCAAATACCGGGCCAAGAAAGCCCGCAAGGAGCACAGCGACGATGAGTGGGAAGGTGTGTCGGCCGACGAGGCCGCCCGTGAGGAGGAGAACGATTCTTCGGAGCTTGAGGAAGAAGATGGCTCATCCGACGAGGAAGATAACGACGAAACCTCCAGGAAAGGCCTGCTTACAGATTTGGACTCGTCCAAAGGATCAGGCGGGTTGTCCAAGAGGGCATCGAGCTTCTTCAACCAAGATATCTTCCAGGGGATAACCGGTATCGCACCCGAGGAAGAGGATTCCCCTGCCGAAGATAGCGCCGATGAAGCTATCAACGAAGAGGCAAGTGCTGCTTTTGCGCAGCAATCAAAATCCCGTGTCGCAAAGGCGAGCAAGCATGTGCCTACCGATTCGGATTCAGAAATGGAAGACGACCAAGGCGGGTTTGAGGTTGTCAAGCGGGACAAGGAGGAGGATGACTGGGAGCAGCATGACAAGCGCGGAAATGACGGAAGACCTGGTAAGTCCCCTCCTATCGCTACTATCAGATCGGCCGTGGTTACTAACTATTTTCAAGACATCGATATCATTACCGCCGAGGCCATGACCCTCGCACACGAGCTTGCCACTGGGCAAAAGAGCAGTCATGATGCCATTGATGACGGATTCAACAAGCTTGCTTTCCGGGACCGTGACGGCCTGCCCGAATGGTTTCTGGATGATGAAGGGAGGCACGACAAACTCCAGAAGCCCATCACAAAGGCAGCTGCTCTAGCAATCAGGGAGAAGACGCGAGCCTACAATGCCCGCCCGATCAAGAAGGTGCGGGAGGCGAAGGCGCGTAAGAAGTTCAAGACGGCGCAGAGGCTGGAGAAGCTCAAGAAGAAGTCGGACATGCTTGCCAGCGACGAAGGCCTGACGGAAAAGGAGAAAGCCAACAGCATCCAGAGGTTGATTGGCAAGGCCAATCACAAGAAGGCACCGACACCGGCTAAACTGGTTGTCGCCAAGGGTCTCAACAGAGGTATCAAGGGTAGGCCGAAGGGCGTCAAGGGCCGATACAGGATTGTGGACCCAAGGATGAAGAAGGAGCTGAGGGCACAAAAGAGGATAGCTCAGAAGAAGAAGAGGTGAGGGGACTTGGTGCTAGCGGTATAGACTTAATGTGGGATTATTTTGCCCGTTTTATTCTGCATCGGATATCTGCGTTGCCTTCATGCTATTCCCCAAGCTGACGCTTCGAACGAAGGCCGACATGGGGAAGAGTGGACCGCTGAACTCCATATCGTACCTGAGCAGGTTAGAAAGACGGCGTAGCCGACATTAAGTACTGAAAAGTACATGTAGTAGAGTTTGATTCTTACCAGTAATTGACAGCGAGGACAAAGCCTTCGTCTTCTTCCGCGCATGATTGTGATACTTTATGATACCTGGATGAACAGGAATGAGAACTCGATTCAGGGCACGAGTGACAAGGGCAGAGAATGAGTTACCACATAGCAGGGAGATACAACATATCTCCAGGATTCAAGGTGACTCGTAGAGGCTGGGCGAGGTCGGAGAAGATGGTCTCGTGGCAAGGCCTGTCGGGATCCCAGGTTGCAAAGGGAACAGCTTCGGCATTCGCATCCATCTTGAGGACCAGACCCTGATCGGTACGGTAGTATGTCGCAGGACGCAGGGGTTTTTCATTGACGAAGGGTTGACAGAGCGAGGGGAAGAGTACGAAATGCTTTCTGCCAAGGACCTGGACGTAAATATTCTCGTAGTTGTCCTTGTGTAAGGCCGTGACAGATTTGGAGTTGCCTATCCAAAGATTGACGGCGTCGGGACCTTGTTCAAGGGCTATCCGCGCAAAAGGGATGTCTTTTTGTACATCCGAGAAGAGGGTGATATACTCATCGCGAAGATTATCGTTCTCTGTGATACAGTCTTAGCCCGAATGTAATTGGCCGAGTAAGGAAAATAGAGACCAGTTCGGCTTACGAGTCTGAGCATACCTCACTTCGGCATCAAGGGGAAAGTCGGGGTCTGTTTCATGGCGAACGACATACTCGAGGAATTCATCAAAAGGCTGGTCCTCGTAATGGGGCTTGGCGAAAACGGGGGAGGCGTGATCAGGAGGAGTCGTGGGGGCATCGGCGTTGCTGCCGCGGTTCAGGGTTCAACTTTCAATTTTCCAGGGTGGTTTTGTACAAGTCGCAAGGATTGATAGGGAAAACTACGCACCCGTACGGGGTAACGGCAACGTTGACGGGTTGCTTCTTGAGAGCCGAAAGCAGATAGGCCGAGTTCCATTTTTGACAGGCTTTCCACGAAGAAGCACCACCTCGGATGACAAAGGGCGTGTTTCGGGCGACAAATCGCATGAACTCGAGAGGACTTGGTTCTTCAGTCAGTTCCTCGACCACGTGGCTGTTGAGCTCGTTGAAGGTGGCGAGTAGATCGGCGAGAGCGGCGTTTGTAGGATCCGACGTCATTGCTCTTGGTGTCTCTGATACTTGTGTTGTGGTGAGACAGTTTGTTGACGGGTCGAGAAAGGGTTGACAATTAAGAGTTGAAATTTGGTGAACTGGTCACTCAAAGTTTCAGCTTCCAATAGGAGTGGAGAACGGGGGAGCACGGCAATGTTAGTAGGTAAGTAGGTACGGAACACAAAGAACACACATGATATTGGGAAAGAGCCTGGAGGATTGTGGCTGCCGCAGCAAAGTCCACAAAATGCACTCGGGACGGGATTTTCACGGGACCTTGCGGATGGCCGGAGCCCTATGGTCGGAGCCCTGTAGCCGGAGAGCCCTAAGCCGCATCACTGTGACCCTGTAGTTTATTCAAGTGGTACAGGGGGCCTGGGCCTTACCTGGCATCCCACAGCCCCGGGCCTCTGTTCAGCTTCCCAGGGTGGGCAGGAAGCAAGGACATGGGTGGCAGAAGGGAGGACGACTATGGTTAGGTGTGTTCAAAATTGATCCCTAACAGGACCGTATTGGGATTCATTTGCCTAACAAGTGAATAAACGATGCAAGTTGGCGGGTGGTTTTGTCCCAATGTGGGGGTGTGAGGAACCATGGTTCATAGTATGCTTTACCAGACGGGCACTTTGCACATTTCTACTCCCGCGAACCGCTGTCCCAGTCTTGACCTCTAGGGAGCCTCTAATTAACCCTAGCAAGTAGACTAAATCGTAAAATGAGATGATAGATCGGAGGCATCTTTCTCCCGTCCCCATCAAAAAGCGCATTTGGGTACCACGGTAGGTAGATACGCGCCATATACCTCAGTTAAAGTCGTGCCTTCTACGTCTCGGCTTGGTACAGCC